>OZ020295.1:3965810-4392143 GCA_963971205.1 Aethes cnicana | reverse complement strand
CAACGATGAAAACTCGCACTTTTACCGAGAAGTTTCAGAGCTACGACGTATTGGCTAATCGTTTCACCTTGAACCTGGTCTCGCGTGAAAAAATTATACCTAGCGAGCGTTACGTTCGACTTCACACCAAAATATTCATCGAATTTTTTGAGCAGCGCCTTGACGTCATCACGATCAGTTTCCTTTCAAACTTGAACGTTTGATAGACGTCGAAACCATCAGGCCCGATCAAATTAATGAGTAAACTGGACTGCACTGCCGCATCCTCTTTGTGGACGCCTGATGCTTTTAAAAACAACTCGAACTGCGTTTTCCATCTTCGCCACGCGTCAGCCCGGCTGACGGGGCTGCCATCCAAGCAAAGTTCCGTCGGCGGCCTGGCGTGTTCCATATTATAATTTTAATTGTAGATGTAAAACACGAACAATTAGACCGTTTTTGCCACTAACTGCACAAATTACGCAAAAGAAACTTGATTTAAAACACCACCGCTGTCACCATGTTGTGTAAATCAAACGACGGTGGATGACAACTGCTATTTATTAACTTTTCTACGTCTACCTACAACAATATCTAATAAATTCGTACTAAAATTATAAATCTGAAAGTAGCTCTGTCTGTCGCTTCCTTACCCGCCGATCCGAAAGCTCTTGTGATGCAAAGGGAAGTACATAATATTTACTAAATTTCATTGCTACCTCTCTCGTTTAAGCTCTCTGTTACATTTGCATATTTTATGAGGTCGGTGTCAACTTTGGGCGTTGACTTGCTTTTATTTACCTACTCTAGTTCACTAAGTATTATTTAAAATGCACGGGATTTTCCGTTAAAACCTTTGTAAAGGATTATTTACAAAAAAAGTATGGAATCAGGTATCGCTAACACCATCAAGCCCATCCTTTTTTTCTTAACTTGAAAAAAAAATACACCGACTTCGTATCTCACAGGACACAAGACGTACTTTAATTAAACGACCTAACCGCGTATATTTTATACCTACAAACTATCTCAGAAATATGTCTAACGATTTGGATGAAATTTGCAAATAAAATCTAGGTATATTTACTTACCTACCTATATAGGGGTTTACATGTTTACACAACTTAGAAGGCGCGTGGATTAAGCAAAAACAAACTCTGCGTCAACGGCTTAAGTGCTTTACCGCGCGCCTTCTAAGTTGTGTCGTGCTATACGCGGGTCGAAAAATTGATTTAACTATTAGGTCTAATATCTAAAAAGAAAATCGTTTATAACCATTTCCACCAGAGCCAATCTCCGTAGCCCAGGTACCTGCTAAGAAATAAAACGACTAGAGATCAATTTAAAAAAGCACTCTTCTAATCTCCACTCTTAAAAATATTGTGCATGCTGGCACTGCGCCCATGTCTCCTTAGCGAGCCACATTTCCATACAATTCAGCGTCCCCCGGCGTTCTCTCGGCGATGACCAAGCATGCTCACGCGCGAACTCCATCAGTCATCGAAAAGAAGAATGGCCGCCCTGCATGACCGCTAAATCGTTATAAATTATCTTCAGCAGCTTTCCAAGTGCTTAGTCACCCTTTGGGCCACTGAAAATCAGCGCCGACGCTTTATCCGCTGAGACAGTTGCCTGCTTCGATTGCTCAAGGTCATTAGCTCTTGTCAGCGTCTGAAGAAGTCGTGTCGTGTAGTAGATACGGGCGACTGTGCATGTGACGACGGTATAGACGGTAATATACCTAATTTAGCAAAAGATCTTGCTTCTGTGAATGGTTTATCGAATAAGCCCTGGCACTGTAAAGGTGTTTCACCTGAGTGTCCTTTTGGATTATTATTAACTAGCTTCTCCGTCGTGGATTTCGTTTGTAGCATTCCCACGAGAACTATGCATTTTTCCGTGATAAAAAGTAGCCTGTATGTTGACCAGTGCTATAAACTATCAAACATACCAAATTTTGTTGCAATCCGTCCAGTAGTTTTCGAGTTAAATATACCGGACATTTATATTAATATATAATTTGATAAAACTACTATTCTAAACAGTGAAAGTGAGGTTAGGGGCTACGAGAACTACTTACGCGAAAATCATCGTAACAAACAGCCGATTGCATCGAAAAACAGGAATACACAGTACGGTGAGATTGAATTTTAACCGTTAAACTTGTGAATTGGTTTGAATCACTTAAATAAACAAAAATTGCACCGTTAACTACGCCCACAACATATCCACATCGAACAGCTGATTGGACGTGACGAGTAGTGATTGACAGCTGACATTAATCTGTCGGATTGACAAGTACGCGGTGTTGCCATCCGTTCCAGACTGTTCGGAAGCTATATTCTTGTTTTCGTACCGTAACATCGTGCGGATTTAAAATGAGTAATAGTCTCAATAATAGTATGACCTGTAGCGCCTGCCGAACGGAACTTTTGGTGGGTTCAGAATATTTGCAATGCATGGTGCCGTCTTGTGGTAAAGTGTACCATCTTGCATGCAATAACAAAACCCTCTCTTCACTTGAAAAATGCACATGGGCCTGCCCGGAATGCATCTGTACCGCTAAAAAAGGTGGACGTAATTGTGACACTCCTGTGGGTACGCCTGTTAACGTAAAAAATGTAACGCTTAGAAAGCCTTCGGTTCAAGCTGCGGAACTGCCTGCCCAACCTCAAGACTTTAACTTATCGATGTCTGTCTCCGCAACGTCTGAAATTCACTTGCTTCGTGAGCAAATGACATTCTTGTCTGAGCAGCTGGCTGATGCCATCCATACCATAGGGCAGTTTCACACCGCCTTTGCATCTTGCACGGCAAAAATCGAGGAAGTTAGTGAAAAACTCCGAGCGTTGGAGCTTTCAGCCGTATCAAAGATTTCGACGGACACTGTTCAGGCACCTCTAGAACCCTCCAAGTACGCAAAATCCGTTCAAGAGATAAACATCCGGTCTCTGCAGCGAAACTTTCCTGCTAGCAGCAGCCCCAAGAAGCGCAACCCTCCAGCTTGCAGCAGCTCGAAAAAACGCAACGTTCCTGCTAGTAGCAGCCCCAAGAAGCACAACCTTCCCTCTTGCAGCAGTCCCAAGAAGCACAACCTACCCGCTCGCAGCAGCCCCAAGAAGCACAACCTTCCCGCTAGCAGCAGCCCCAAGAAGCCTCAGGCTTCGCCCTCCACCACTGTCAGCACTCAAGTCAACCCCCCCAAAGCAGGGCCTTCGAACGAACTGCTCACGCCTGGTGAAACACCAATCTCCATATGTGAGGACTCCATGGATGGGGAATGGGAGACTGTAAGATCAAGGAAGCAAAAGCGTATTACTTCTCTGCGTTGCACGGCGGGACCCAGCGTCACATCTCTTAGGGCTGTCGAGTCCAGAAAGTACATCCATTTATGGAACATGATATCTAGCGCCGATGAAGTCCTTACGTACCTACGGAGCCTATGTCAGGGAAGTTCTTGCGACGTCGAAGAGCTCAAATCTAAAGGGGACTACAAATCTTATAAACTATCGGTCCCCTCAGTTTTTTATGAGAAATGTATGTCAGCTGACGTTTGGCCTGAAAATGCCAGGGTCAAAACGTGGTTTTTTCGAGGACATAGAAACGGCCCATCGCAGGGGCATTCTTAAACCATTTCAAGGTCAATCCCAGAGCCATTCGGTTAATCTAGTTTATCAGAATGTAAGAGGCCTCAATACCAAACTGATTCCTTTTAGAAGAAATATTGCGACCAACGGTTGTGATATTGTGGCCATCACAGAATCTTGGTTGACCGAATCTGTAGAAGACGCTGAATTAGTACCGGGTGAATGGAGTGTCCTGCGCCGTGACCGCGCCTCTGGCCGTCGAGGAGGAGGAGTGCTATTAGCAGCTCGGCCTGGTGTCACTCTGCGACGTATAAAGGAGTACGAGACTGGGTCTGGGGAGGACTTGTGGGCATCCTGCGAGGTGCATAATACAATATTTTATGTGTGTGTTGCTTACATTCCGCCGAGCGCTACTGATGAAGTGTACATGCGATTCTTTCAAAATGTCGAATCTCTCATTGACTCGCTAAATGCTATTGTTTTGATCCTCGGTGACTTAAATTTGAACCTTAAATACGCTTCTGTAAGCGTCGCAAGCTACTATTCTTACTTTTTAACTGTTTGTAATCTGCATGAGATGAATGATGTATTGAATGCGTATGGAGGTGCGTTAGATGTAGTGCTGACGCAAAGTAACCCTCAATGTGTCAAGGTCAGTGAGATGGACGACGGGGGATTGGTTCCGTTTCGTGATGCTTATCATCCACCTCTCGATATCACAGTTACGTTTAAGAAGAATATTAGGTCATCTGTTAAAGTTCAGCCCAGTAATGTGAATTCTGCTTTTGACTGGAATTTTTCGAAAGGTGATTATGAACAACTGACCCAATTCGTATCGGAGGTATGCTGGGACGCTGTTCTAAAAGCTGAAAATGCTGACCTAGGGTTGGAACACTTCTATTCTATTATGTACGATATCTTCGATCTATGCATACCCCGAAAAATTAGGCGTCGTAAGCCTAGTAGGCAATATCCGGTTTGGTTTACGACAGACTTGATTAAAGATATTGAGCAGAAGGCTAGACTTCATAGGGAATGGAAACGTGTAGGAGACCCTGCTGCTTACGCGGTTTATTCGAAGCTTAGGGCAGATATTAAAGTCCGCACGTCACTTGCATACGACGAATATATTAGCCAAGTCCAATGCAAACTTACTAAAAACCCAAAAGCTTTTTGGCAACATATAAACGGCCTTCAATCAAAAGGCGGCTTTGAGACTCGAGTGACCTTTGGTAAAATTGCTTACGAAGGCAGTGAAGCAGCGCAGGCTTTCGCTAACTTTTTCTCCGGAGTATTTTTACCGGATACCCCGCTTCTTGACAGTGAGAAGGTTATCTGTGATGACAGAACTACAGCAGGAAACTATGTACATATTGGTGAGATATCTATGCATGATGTAGAAACTGGAATAAAACTTCTTAAGCCTCAAAGTTCCCCAGGTCCAGATTGTTTCCCCGCGTTTATTCTGAAAGGGTGCGTGGATTGGCTTAAGGTACCCTTACATCACATTTTTAACTTAGCGCTGAATACTGGTGAATACCCTGACGGATGGAAGGTTACTCGAGTGAGGCCCATTCCCAAATCTAGCAATACAGAATGTGTAGAAAATTACCGCCCCATAGCTGTTCTCTCATCAATCGCGAAGCTATACGAATCCATCTTACATAAGCTTCTTGCTCCGCAAATAAAGCCCTACTTGTGCGACTCTCAGCACGGTTTTAGACCACGTCGCTCAGTCGATACGAATCTGCTGACCCTGGTTGATTCTATCTCAGAACATCTAGATGAAGGAGTTCAAGTTGATGTCGTGTACTTTGACTTTGCGAAGGCATTTGACCGTGTGGATAACGATGTCCTGTTGAGTAAGTTGTGTTGTATCGGCTTCTCTCCAAAATTACTCCGGTTCTTTGCCAGTTACTTGCGTAACAGGCGGCAATTTGTGCAGCACGGTTGCTTTACCTCCGGAACCTACCACACTCGTTCTGGAGTCAGCCAGGGTTCAATTATTGGTCCTCTATTTTTTGGCATTATGATAAATGACCTGTCATCAGTTCCAAAATGCGCCAGATGCCTGCTTTATGCTGATGACCTGAAACTCATTTACGGAGTACAACAGTTATGTGATTATGTGTCGCTCCAGGAAGATATTGACCGAGTGCTCCAATGGAGCAACGACAACAAGCTCCATTTCAATACGGCAAAGTGTTCCGTGATGACATTTGGCCGTGGTCACAATCTTCTCCATGCTAATTACATGCTAGGTCCAGATTCTATACAGAGAGTTGATTCTATTACGGACCTGGGTGTTATTTTTGATAAGAATCTTAACTTCCATGATCATATGAAATATCTTGCCAAAAATTGCTTCCGAAGGTTGGGTTTCGTTGTCCGGAATGCTCGTGACTTCCGCGATTTCAGGGCGATAAAAATTCTTTACACTGCTCTTGTTAGAAGCAAACTTGAAACGGCATCGGCTGTATGGAGTCCCCACGAAGATTCTTACATTCTGCTTCTAGAGAAAGTGCAAAAATCATTCCTCCGTTTCTTTTACAAGAAAATATATGGGTATTACCCTTTTTTATACCCAACGAAGTACTTACTGGGTACCTTGGGTTTTAACTCCCTAGAAGTAAGGCGAAACAGTAATTTAATTACTAAGGCCGCTAGCATCCTTCGTGGTGACTCTGACTGCCTGGACTTGGTGGAGAAAATTGTGCGCCTGTATGTCCCCTCCCTAAACAACATCGGGCTCCGTCCGCGCCGGCACCCGCTACTGGCGCCTCCGGCGGCGCGCACTGTCTCCCGCGCCAACTCACCGCTCGTTCGCTCACTTCATAGCCTAAACGCTCTGCTTGCGTCAGCACCTACTCTTGACATTTTCGCTAGCAGATGGACACATGTGTGTGATGAATGCTTGAAGTTCTGCGAGATGATGGATGTGCGGTTATCAACCGTCAGTACATAGTTATAAGTAATAATGTAATGTGTTATCTATCTATTTTATATTTGACTGTCTTATTTCCTATATAATATCTGTTTTCCACAGTGCTTTAGTTTTCTGTTATGCTGGGAAAATTATAATAAATAAATAAATATGTATAGGTACATACAGACAATTTTCTAAAAATCGTTATTTTGTGTTCAGTATCGTTTAAATATAGTCCCCTCGACTTGATAGTTTCTTATAATTTTCAAGTCTCAGACGCGAATTCTTCTACAGACAGACTTATAAAGTAGTACCTATAGATTGGCTGTTAACGTGCTGTCTGTTGTGGTTGAGTAATTAACTAATATCCCATGGCAAAAGCGAGGTCTATTATGTGTATAAAATGTACAAGTACCTATTCTCATCCAGAGTGTCAGGCATGTGATTGTGGTTGGCATGTGGTTGAGGTACGTGTAAAACAAGCCTTAATACTCAGACCCTCTTGTGATTATAGGAGGCTTGTCTAGAACAGTGAGTGGTGTTGTTAGTGGTAGGACCTGGTGCAGGGTCCGTCCGGGGCGGTATCACCGTCTTTCCTCGTTGACCTGCCGTCAAATATTTAGGCAGCCGGTGAAATTTCTGGCACAGAGGCATTCCATCTTAGGCCTCAGGGTAGGCAATGCATTCGACATCTTATTTCATTTCATTTATTCAAACACATTAGAAGCTTACAGTGTCTTACACCAAATCGCTTATATGCTAGTCACAATTGGTTTATGGTTTCTTAATGGGGGATCGTAGAATTCCATGGGTGTCCATATGGGCCGCAGTGACCACTTACCATCAGGTGGGATGTGCGCTCGTTTGCCTATATCATTGGTATAAAAAAAATTTTTGGAAAAATTTGTTGTGGTGAAAGACAAGAAAAGCAATGAAATATAACGTCTCAGGTTAAGAATCCCTCTTGAATGAAAGAGGCGCTATAAAACATTGCTAAACTAAACTGTAGTGTAATAAATCGTTCTCTAACAAATCTCACCGATAATTATATTAGTCTACTAATTGACTTAAATCTATTACCGATTCCGTCCCAATTATTCCAGAATCGTAACAGCCCACATTGGCCTCTATCGTGGCTCTTATTGTATGGATGTTAAGTCTTAAATAGCTTGGCTTTCATGCCATGAAACCCGGGATGTATCAGACCCTTAGAATTAATGATAATGGACTTTTTGCTTCGAGACTGCCAGCGAACGAAACAGGTAGATAACGTTTCGATTGAAATCTCATTACAAATGTAATGGGGAGGCACACTCAAAGCTAAAAGCGGATGTCGCTCTAATCGACTGTACCTTGTTTAAATTTGTTTACATGTCATGTCATGATTTTTCCTCCGATCCTTTTGATAACCATCAAGATACGAACTTCGTCCCGCGCCGCGTAGACTTAGAATTTGCGTACCCCCCGATGATACTATACATATAGACAGTTATAGTTATAGAAGTATTGAAAAAATGGTTTGACCCGTGGAAAACCCGTTCCCGTGGAAATATCGGGATAAAAAGTATCCTATGTTATTGCCCGGGTTTCAAACTATCTCCATACCTTTCATCCATATTGGTCCATTCATTGCGACGTGAAAGGAAGGACAAACAAACAAACACACTTTCATATTTATAATGGATAATGAGGATATCTACACGCATTTGCGAAGAAATTCTCTTGAAAACTCTTTGGTTGGAACCCAGAGTTGGCACTGTGAACCTTCACAGGGTTCGGCCACGACTTCACGCGATTGGCGACAATGGAGAGCGTTTTCAAGGATTCACAATCAGCCGGAGAAAAGGGCCCCGTCAAAACGGGTGCCCGAACAGCTCGGGCACCCGTTTGGCCTTCGTTATAAAGAGGCGTTATTAGCATATTGGAACGTATTTTCTAATGTCAGTTTGCTCCATATATTTTGACACATTCTGTTAGGCACTGTTCGTCCATATGTTATTACTTACTATAGGTCAGTGGTTTTCACGAAACATTACTTCGAACGATCGTGACAGCCGTACAGCGGCTAAGTAGTGGCACACCTGCGACACTCCAAGAATGCCTAGCCTGAATTGGACTAATAGGTAAACATGTGTGCGTTGTAAAATCCTATTGAATAGATGTTTTTATTTTATTTTCATCTTTTGTTAGATACTAGCTTCTGCCCGCGACTTCGTCCGCGTGAAATTCGGTTATCGAGTTCCCGGGGGAACTATGCGTTTTTCCGGGATAAAAAGTAGCCTATGTCCTTACCTGGGTCTCCAAGTATCTCCATACCAAATTTCATCCAAATCAGTCTATTGGTTGAAGCGTGGGCTAGTGGTATCATACGCAATGTATTAGTGTGCCTACGTACGACCTCACACAGAAGACGCTTACCGCGCGGCCACGATTTCGTGCGACAGCGGCCGCGGGGAGCGTTTTACGGACAAATTGAGCGATCGTGACGCCCGCCGCCTATCGCAACCGTCGCGCGCAATGGACTATCGTTTCTTTGCTCACCAGTTGGCCTGAGTTGGCGCCACTGTATACTAAGGCCCAGAGGTATAGCTGTCAAAGGTGACTTTATAAGATCGGCGCCGAAACAAAGTTTTCAATCTTGAATCTCATTAAGTTTATTAATTATAAATATCTAACTATCATCATATCGAGCAGCTATGCCGCAATGTTGTACAGTTACGTTTTATTTGGAAAAAAGTTTTTTTTTCAAAGCGTTTACATTTATAGCCAAATAATCCATATTTGCAATAATTTCACGAAGGAGATCACTTTTCAACAGGTAAATTAAAGAAATTATGATTTATATCACGAAGTCCGCCAAAACCAGTGAAAACTGAATGTTATTGGACCTCACGCGACACTAGCGCCTCTAGTGGCAAATTCACACGCGTTAGCCCCCATTAGGAGGACACGCTAGTGGTCATCTTTCCCTAGAAACTACTACTACTACTACTACAGCCTATCTGCGTCCCACTGCTGGGTACAGGCCTCCTCTCATACGCCCTAGAAACGTTCTCAACATATTCCTCCCTGGATTTTGATCGTAGATCAATGATTTTTTGAAATAAGATCAATTTTGTCGGTTTCTGTGTCGGTACGTTTTGCTTTTAGTGATATTTTTGTTCTTAATAGAACTAGGTGACTCTAAATAGTGCTGAAAAAACCACAATAATATACGGAAAAGTCAAAACGGTCCGACACAGACAATTTCCTTCTCATCCAGTTCCCAAAATTTAATTACGATCGTTTTAATTTTGGAGGAGGAAAATGTCGAGAACAAAACCTCGCTTTCTGAGTTTTTTTACGTCGGATTTTTGGACGGAGCTGTATTTGTCCTTATTGCACCTTTTATCGCTCCGCCCGCGCGAGACAGCAACATTGATTTAAATTTCTCAAATCTGAAAAGGGGCTCAGCTCACGTATCCTCTTAAATGTCAGTAAAACGCTCACCGCTACCGCTGTCGCTCAAAGTCGTGGCCCAGCCCTTAGCGGAGTTGTCCTAACGGCCCCATTACACCAACGACTGTTTCCAGTTGTCAATGTTACAACTGTTGTTTTTACAACACTTGTTCTACCGTACCGATAACAGTTTCCTAACACTCGTAGGCATTGTTGGTTTTTTTCCAGGTAAAAGCTTTGAGAGTTGCCGAGTGTGTTTGGGTTTTGCTTATCGTGAAATAGCCGCAATGTCTAAGGGCCTTATCCCACTTGCGATTTGCGAGCGTGTTTTGTATGGAGGCGAACACGCCGCGAGTTCGCCGCGTACGAGTTTTGTATTGAAAAAGGCTTTCAACTCGCTCGCAAATCGCAAGTGGGATAAGGCCCTAAGGTTTGAGAAGGAAGTCGAAAGCGAAAAAGGTTTTGTGAGGCTGAAAGTTTTCCTCACAACTTTCGTAACATATTACGTATCTCGCTCTTCTTTCGTGAAAAAGTTGAAATCTAAAGCCCGATTGTTTACTACCGAAATGTTCCCTACTCGTATGTCCTTAGACAATAACACCGTTATTGTTAAATAAATTGGGCAAGTAAATTAAGCACCAGGATGGAACAACATAGGCATACAATTATACTATAAACATACATAGAGTGCAAAAAATCATAACCCTTCTTATGGCCTGCTATACTGGGGCAAAAAAGAAACAATTGCGACTTTTATGATTTAGAAAGAAATAAACGCATTTATTCATTATGCCAACACCGCCACATGAAATGAAATGAAATGAAAGTTTATTTCACAAGAACATATGGTAATATATAAAGGTCTTACAAGATGCATGCACGTGCCATAATATATTCCGCCGGTACTCGCACGTGAAAATAGATTTCTAGAACAGAATATCAATATTTATACCTATGCTAATAATTCAAAATGTTATAAACTACACGTACAAATAATAATAATAATAGCATTATTAGAATCCTAGGTGCATAAAATAATACTTAGTAAATAACCCTCGTTCAGAGATGCGGCCTCTGCCCAGAGGTGGGATTTAAATACGCTGTGGTATAATCAAAGAAAAACACAACGAAGATGTGTAACAGATAGTTTCTAGGATCATATACATGTACCTATATCGTAAGATTATTCCCAACACTTTCAGAATGATAACAAGAATATTTCGTAGGCGTATAAGAATATCGTCAGCTTGAAAAAACCGAATTTCGTGACTCAATCGAGATCGTCAAACATCGTCGACGTCGTTAGCCGTAACGAAGCCTGCTTTGACTTGGCCGGCACGCTACAGAGCACGATAAGCGAATAGAAGATGTTAGTGACAAACCAAATTAAGAACTGACACCTATGGATAAACAAAATCTTTACTTACTCAGATTCAGTGAAATATATTTAACTCTTTAAATCCAACGATATTAGAAATCGCACAATTTCGCCGCCGGCGGGCGGTAGGTACGTGTCGCTACTGGTACGATAGATATACATCTTTTCATGTATTAGTACATTATTGCAGAGGCCGCCAAGTAGCGCATTTCCGGACGAGTCAGTTAGAAGGCTGAGCGAAGCGAAGCCTTCTATTAGTACGAGTCCGGCAATCGCAATTGCGCCCGAGGTATATATAATGCTTTTCTCAAACAGCGAGGAAATACGTAAGGTCAGTCGGGGCAAGTGCGCCAGAATGGGGTAAGTGCGCCTAACATAAATATATATAAAACTATAAATATTACTCAACTAGTAGCTGGTTGTTTACAAGGCATAGGGGCGAAATAAATTTAGGCGCACTTACCCCACAACAGTATTTACTACTTCCATGATCGTGAATGGTTTGGCCATGGAACTTGTACTTATTACCTCCATGGATTTGTCAGTTTCTCTACAGACGAGTCTCAAATAGCAAGTGAATTTAAAAAAAAACACACACACACGACAATAATGTTTTTGCTGGCCAAGGCCGGCAATGGACAGCCTCGCGTCTTCTTTTTTTGAAAGTAACACGAACATTTCCGAGCATGTTTGAGAAAACATATATTACTTCTGTGTATTGCTTTGGCTTTTTTGCACCGCCACAACAATTTCTGCTCTGCCCAAAGGTTCACCTGGTAGAGAATGCCTTATTATGACATTTAGTTCGCCTTTTGTATTAGCTTTATACCAATGTGTAACAAAGTTTAAATAAATAAATAAATATACTGTAGTATTACGATAGTGGGTCTGTCACTGATCAATTCAAGAACCACCACACCACTACCACAACAGCCTATGCACGTCCCACAGCTGGGCACAGGCCTCCTTTCATCATGAGAAAATTCACGAACCGCTCCAAGTCAATGAAAACGCACCTTAACATTAGATGGACGCTGTGGGTGGGTAACCTAAAAAGGTAAAGTACCTAACATAATGTCATGTGACGGTTTTATAAATAAATAAATATCTTGGGACATTTCACACATATTGACCTAGCCCCAAACTAAGCAAAGCTTGTACTATGGGTGCTAGACAAGGATATAAATACTTGTATAGAGAAATACATACATATATAAATACTACACATCCATGACTCGAGTACAACCATTCGTGCTCATCACACAAAGTTTGCCCCGAGCGGGACTCGAACCCGCGACCTTCGGAACAGAAGGCAGGGTCACTACCAACTGGACCAATCCTGCCGTCAAATTTTATTGATTACAAGTTAAGGTGAATTATAATGCTAGTTATTTCTGCCTAATGCAGACACGTGTACTTCATAAACTTTTGTGTACGAACGGACACGTGACGGCTAAATAAGAAATGACAATACAAACGTAACGTCAGTGATGTACATTTTTCCGCCCATTGTGTGGAATAATTTATAGCCTAAAGAAATAAGCTGGACTCTCATACGAGCGATTTGCGGTGGCAGTTATAAATATGGTGTCCTTTCTTGATTTGACGTTTATTAATCGTGCGAAGCGAAGATCATCTTAGGCAAGCTCCACTGATCATAATGTCCGGTAACCTGGTAAACCTGGTATTGGCAGTGTGCACGACGACAGCGCCAACTACTACTACTACAGCCTATTTGCGTCCCACTGCTGGGCACAGGCCTCTCGTCACGAGAGGCGTTGGACTATAGTCCCCACGCGGACCCAGTGCGGATTGGGGACGTCACACTGACACATCTCTTTGAATTTCTTCGCAGATGCGTGCAGGTTTCCTCACGATGTTTTCCTCACCGAAAAGCCTCAGCCAACTAGCGGATGCGAAGTCGACGGCGCCTATACTCTTTGGTCGGCGGACTATGAACGCAGTTGAACCTACTGACGAAAATTTGTGGCGAAAAGGCTTGTGTGTCTCTTCTCTTCCGTATCTAACCTTATACCGAGAGATAAAGACAAAAGACGCCTCGGATGACATTACTCGCTCCAGAATCTGGAGCGAGTAATGTCATCCGAGGCGTCTTTTGTCTTTATCACTCCAGATGTACTTAATGCAATGCAAGTAGAGATCTTCTACTATCTAAAGCCCCGCGCCTTCACGTTTCAAAACGCTTCATTCTTTTTATTATTATTTAAAAAGCACCACCAACACTCTCAACGCATAGTTGATGGCTGTCTCAGCACGCACACATGAGTTGAGAGTGTTGGTGGTGCTTTTTAAATACATTGAAGCGTTTTGAAATGTGAAGGCGCGGGACTTTAGATAGTAGAAGATCTCTAAATACGCAACAGAGACAGTTTTTTTATTCTGTCCCGTTGTCCTGGGAAAAAAATGGACGAGTTTATAGGAAAACAGTTACAACACAGACTTAAGATGTTTAGAAAATGCCCCAAAAGGAAAGCGATTGACGATGCCAAAGAAACCCCACATATCGTAGATTCTCACAAAGTCACAAAATAGCGGTTTCAAGCGGTGGTCCAGGGACCGTAACCATGGCAATTAGTGACATAAATATTTTTTTAAGTCCGTTTCCGGTCGAAAATTTTACGTGATAACGTCACGCTTAGGCCGATCGTGCATCTCTATCGCTTGTTCCGCGCTCTCGATTGCACCGTAATGTTTCAATTGCGTTATGTTTTTTCGTGCGCGCAGCCGGCGTTCATCAATTTATAAGACGTAATCACGTCAAAAGTGACACATATGTAACCCGATTTTTGAAGAAATAAAAAATACCCGACGGCTCACATACTTTTCATATACCCAGTACTCTCACAATCAAGACGAATCTAACGATACCTCATAAGTTAAAATCCATCAAACCGTAGCTACAGGGCCTGCCAAAGACATAAATATACATACATAAATACACTCGAAAAACATAACTCTCCTTCTGGCACATTCGAGTAAAAAGGAAAATAAGAAAAGCCATAGGTAGCCTTGTAGCTTTAATTCTGCAAAGTCATCCAAAGATGAGAGGCTAAGGCCAAAACGTTATAAGTATATTATCTTAGAAATTATTAGGCTATTGTCCTCCTATTACACACAATCTCTTATTCCCAGGTTAACCAGATGAGAACCCAAGAAAAGTTCCCTTTTATAATTGCTATTTCTCCCTTCGTTTCTTTTTGTGCAATAAAGTGTTTAATTAAAAGTACCGGGGCGACCGAACTTTGTTCGGCTGAAAATAACTAGCTAAAAATGAATTTCATCAGAATATGAGACCTAGTTAGATCGATACGAACCACGATATTCCAAATTTCGTCCAAATCGTTAGAGCCATTTCTGAGATCGTTTGTATTAATAAATAAAAAAACAATTCAGTACCTACTAGTACTAAGACTGGTTGGTTACATTCTAATAAGACATAGTTCGCAAGTCACTTTTTTTGTGTAAGCAGTAATCAAACTTTGGTTATGATTAGGTAAACATTTGGTAGTCCTTTTTTCAGTGTATCTGCATGCCAAATTTCATCCAAATCAGTCCAGCGGTAGAAGCGTGAAGAGGTAACGGACAGACAGACACACAGACAGACAGACAGAGTTACTTTCGCATTTATAATATTAATATGGATAATATAATATAATCTAAATATATAAAATTCAAAGGTGACTGACTGACTGACTGACTGGCATAGTGATCTATCAACGCACAGCCCAAACCACTGGACGGATCGGGCTGAAATTTGGCATGCAGGTAGACGTTATGACGTAGGCATCCGCTAAGAAAGGATTTTGCAAAATTCCCACGGGAACGGGAAAAATCGGGATTTTACTTTTTAATATTTCTGCGCATACGAAGTTGCGGTGAAAAGCTAGTTATATATAAGATGGATAGGATGCCTTGATTTACAATGAAATCTCGAGCAAAACGGTCATAAATAGGCAGTATTCAGTGTTTCTTGACTTGACTCGGTGGAGAGCCTTTGAGCCTTTGGGCTTAGATACCACACCTATTAAAAGCTAAGCTGAAGTTTCAATCTATCGACTATCGATACACGAAGACTACGCCATTTTAGAGCTTTGATACTTTTGCAATAGGGTTCAGAGTAGCTGGATAATTTTGAGACTTGTGACTGTTCGGTCTGAAGTTATTTGCGTGACGAAGATTTTGCTCTATTGGCCCACCTCATTGGAGAGATTATCCTTACGCTAGGGTGACAAGGGAATTGCCTATTTGTTCAGGATAAAATACGTGCAATCACACCAAATTACTGTAAAAGCTTAATAAATAAATACATCTACTGCTACTGCTGCAGCCTATTTGCGTCCCACTGCTGGGCACAGGCCTCCTCTCATCACGAGAGGGTTTGGGCTATAGTCCCCACGAGGGCCCAGTGCGGATTGGGGACTTCACACATATCTTTGAATTACTTCGCAGATGCGTGCAGGTTTCCTCACGATGTTTTCCTTCACCGAAAAGCTCTGTGGTGAATTCAAATTGAATTTCGCACATTAAGTAAACTTAGAGGTGCGAGCCGGAATCGAACCCCCGACCCTCTGCATGAGAGGCGGTAGGTCGAACCACTAGGCCACCACGGCTTCAAATAAATACATGTTTAGGAATAATTAATTATCTCTTAGTTAGTGTCGTCAGGTCGTGTAGTTAGGAACAAATCACAAGGGACAGATTTGTCAAAATTCAGTTTTCTACGACTAGTAATTTCGGCTGTGGGTTGTCTATCAGTGACTAACAGTCAGTGAATAAGTCAGTAACGAAAGAGTTTTAGGTACTTAAGTAAAGTACGAGTATGGGATAGCAAGTTCAACTTAGAATTTTTCACGATTTTTATTATTAATCGGTATTGGGTTCTGCAGTAGGACGGAAAGTAACTCTGTCTAACTGACTGTTACCTTTTCACGCTTAAACCGCTGGATCGATTTCGATGAAAGTTGGTATAGAAATAGTTGGAGTGCCGGAAAAACGCATAGTTCTCACGGGAACGCGATAACCAAATACCACGTGAACGATGTCGCGGGCAGAAGATACTTAAAAAAAAATCGTCCATTTTTCTTGCATGTCCTAGATATTTCTAAAGCCACGTCACCGCACTCCTAGTTGGTCCCTCGACACCCGGGCCGGCTTATCGAATTAATCGGTTATCTTTTATTTTAGGGGAGACCTTTCGAGAAAAGCTGGTTTATATAGCATGTGTGGTACAGGTTTACACAACTTAGAAGGCGCGTGGATTAAGCAATAATAGACTCTGCAGCAACGACTTAAGTGCTTCACCGCGCGCCTTCTAATTTGTGTCGTGCTGTAAGCGAGTAACTTCCTGGTGTAAGGAACATGGCCGCAAATTTCTACGAGTATAAGTATTATTTGCAAATATCTGTGAATAGGTGGCGGTGATATGACCACTTTCTATAGGATACATTTATGTAGTAAAAAGTTCACTATAAGATGCTCATCAGCTTTGGGTCGGTTCACTTGACACCGACTTTGTAGGCTGTTGGAGTTTGGAGGCGGTTTTTTCATTTTTATTAAAAAAACGTTTTTTAGCTACAGTTTCCAAACGTGGCTACTATGGGACGTAAGTCTCACTGTAGTTTTTGAAATTAATGCCAAAATCATACACGTGCTGACAAATTTTGAGGAGTTCCCTCAGTTTCTCATGGATCCCATCATCAGAACTGAACCAAATTAAAATGGGACCAATCCGGGGGTACCACCTTTCGATTAAAAAATAATCATCGAAATCGGTTCACACTTGACGGAGTTATCGCGGAACATAGGTACATACAAAAAAACATACAGACGAATTGAGAACCCCCTCCTTTTTCAAAGTCGGTTAAAAACCTGACGACACCTCACAAGCTAAAACCCATCAAGCTGTTTAGGTTACAGAGCGAGTCAAAGAAATATACACACTTACATACAGTCAAAAACATAATATATAACTGCCTATATTTACTGATTAATACAAGCGATCTAGCTCGGTCTCATATCTGTGATAACTCATTTTTAGCTATTTTCACTGCACGCTGCTCAAAAATATCTGAACATGCACTCTAACGTCTTGACACTAACACCGTGTTCACATATTTATCATCACCGTGTTCGCTCCCATATATCTGGCGACTGTACATCCTATGCACTCGTCAAATCGACTCCTTTGTAAAGCAATGAGGGATGAAATTGCTTTACATCAATACCAGGCGCCCGGCGAACGCGCTCGGAATTGCACTTCCAAGACGTGAATGCAATTTGCACTACACGCTGCTTGTTGCCAGTAAATTCGCATCAGGCGCAAGTTTTAATTGCCAGAGAACCATATTGTTGGCAGTTAAGTTATAGCGTTTAGATTAAAATTTATACGAGCTGTTGTATGATTGTCAGTTGTAAATGTCGTACCCCAACAAAGGGGAGTGGTATAAGTTTGACATCGGTGTGTCTGTCTGTGGCTTGAGATCCGCAACGCATGAACCAATTTTGATTTAGTTTCTTTTATTTGATAGGTGACTTGATCGAGAGTTTTCTTACCTTTATTTGGATTAAATCGGTTCAGCGGTGTGAGAGTTATCGACTCTTTTTTAATTACAAGGATTTTGGATCTTCACCCCCCAAAACTACATGACAGGAAGCGACAAGCCAAACTAAAGCCTGGCCAAAAAAAGACCGAAGAGCTCCCCCATTACCCGTTAGAAGACCTTGCCATTTTACGAATTATATTAGTGAAATAAAACAAGTACTTATCTGGCAACAAAAAACTAAAAAAAGTAAGCAAAAACCAATGCTATTAGGTAGTCTTATTTACGGCACCGTATAAAATTGTACACCTTTTAAAATAAGTCGTATTATATTTCTCTCACTCTCACACTTATTAAATAATATTTACTAATGTTGACACTGCAATTTTGGTGTTGTGTTGCTATATAAAAAGCAGAACTAGCGCCCTCATTGACAGATCTGCTGACTTACTGGTCGGGTTTTTTTACTAAAATTCCTTTAACATTTTTCCTTACACAAGAATACATAAATCTTGATAAGAAAACTGTCATAACTTTCGGTAGCCGAAGCGAACGACACTGCCGGGACAGATAAGGTATATATCACTGTCCCGTTCTGGGAAATATTTGTCAACGTTTGCAACGCAAAGTTACGAGTAATGAAAAAAAGCGCGGTACGTAAAGAGGCTGGAGATTTTCTTTTCAAGTAGGTACTATGTAAATAAGATAAGCGATACTAAATTAACAAAGGCGAATATTTTTTACAACTTCCTTTTGCCTTTGCTTTTATAACTACTTTCTGCTATTCCTCGACTTCTTACGGCAGGGCGCACAGTGTTTATATTACACGAAATGTTTCAGCGTGCTTCTCACCAAAAAAGAGTGGAACAAATTGTCCCCAGAACTTGGTAAAGCTTTTCATACACAGTAGTTAAGCGAATGAAATTTAAGGACACGAACTTGGAACTCTCTTCACGTTTTTTACTTTTTTGTGAAATTATGTACATGTAGCTAATGTCCACTTTTATAAATATGTCAATAGGTACTACACACACTAAGGTTTATTTCATTATTCAATTCTAGCTGCCTTAATTGTATTGGAATCATGTGAAATATAATATTATGTTCTGGTGGACATATTCTGAAAGCTGTTGCGTCATAGTAACCTGAGGCGTGAGCTAATGGTTTGATACATTACCCTGATAAAGCAAATGATCCACGTTAATGGCCCATCATAAAAGTAATGTATTGAGAGCATGTACGATAGGTCGAGTTACTTAATTCTTTCTTGAATTACTTTGCAAATGCATGCAGGCTTCCTCACGATGTTTCCTTCACCGATTATTATTTATGAGATTTGAATTTACCACTGGGCTTTTTGGCAAAGGAAAACATCGTGAGGAATGTAATTCAAGGATGTGTGTGAAGCTCCCAATCCACACAGGGCCCGCGTGGGGGCTATAGCCCAAACTCTCTGGTGATGAAAGGAGGCCTGTGCCCAACGGTGGAACGTAAATAGCCTGTTTTGGTGGTACCTAGTAACTCATTGGAAAATGTTAAACACTAAACATGATACCTACCTACCCTGTACAAACTTCCTCGTAAATAAGAAAGCTACAAAAAATAACCAGCAATTGCAATTAAAGCTCGAAAGAGTTAATAAAGCGCCCTGAAGCTTCGTAACCCCGGGCTTAAAGCTCGAGCCGAACAAAAGTTGAGTGGTAGAAAAATACCTCAGTTGGACTGCACTAAGACCGACTGAGTTCTTGAGATGCGAGTTGACGGTTCAAATAAGGTAGGCGTGAGCTGGGCTGCGATTATTTGGGGTCTTTATTGATAAGTTAGAAGAAAACTACCTACTTATAGAGGATTAGTTTTGCTATAGGTACAACATACATGCCTAAACATAGAAACATTCACTACAGTAAGATTTTAAAATCAGGTTTGCATCGTCGCATATTTATGTACTTTGATATACTTAGTTAAAACATACTGTTATCCGCTATAAGCTTCGACATCAGTGAAGATTTTGTATCACAATTTTTACAACGTAATTTATCATATTTTAACTCGGTTTGCACGCATGTACCTTTGTATAACAACACAGGCATTCTTATCTACACACAGTTGTTTCTAGACATTTCTAGACACCTTTGCGCATCAGAGCATTATTCAAAGGTTTTTCAAGTTCCGGTAAATATTTTTTGGATGAATAATCTGAGCCAAATTTTAGTTTTTTTTTTTCAAAGTAAATTAATAAAGGTGACTGCACTGCTAGAGATCTTCTACTATCTAAAGTCCCGCGCCTTCACATTTCAAAACGCTTCATTGTATTTAAAAAGCACCACCAACACTCTCATCACATGTGTGCGAGCTGAGACAGCCATCAACTATGCGTTGAGAGCGTTGGTGGTGCTTTGTAAATAATAATAAAAAATTGAAGCGTTTTGAAATGTGAAGGCGCGGGACTTTAGATAGTAGATCTCTACGCCGCTACGCGCGCTACGCACTTATCTACGCCGTAGCCCCGTAGACCACCTACGACTTTTTGTTAAATTTTGTACTTTTTGTTGTTGTTCGTAACCCCCAACGCAAAACAGGAATGAAGATAAGTCATCGTTACTCTTCGATGAATAATAAAACGAAAATATATACTAATATTATACTTATATGTGAAAGTAACTTTGTCCGTCTACCTGTCAGTATGTTACCTCCGACGCTTTAAACCGCTGAACCGATTTATACTAGAATAGAATTCGCTTACACATGTATAGTATTAGTTCTTATGGGTATGTATTTATACTCAGATGTCGCAGTATTATTAACTCCACCACGCAAAAACTTTTTTTTCAACCAGGCTCGTTCGCCCAGGCACTATCTATTAAGGCTTTGTGCTTGTTTAAAATAAACACTTTATCAAACTCAATTTAGCCGGTGAAATTCGTGGAACCCTAATACCGGCCGCTCAACAAAACTCACCTTATATTTCCTTCCACCGCTTCAGTTTTCATTTTAGTTTTAATCCGTGGCTTTAAACTTTGGACGCGGGCCGCATGTTAAACAGCCGAGCATTAAGTGATTGATAATACTCTCAGGTATAAATACTAATATCTGTAAATTATCACGCTCCAACCGCTGGACCGATTGAGATAAAATTTGGCATAAAGATAGTTGGGGTCCCGGGAAAGGACATAGGCTACTTTTTATCCCGGAAGAACGCATAGTTCCCGCGGGAACGCGATAACCGAATTCCACTCGGGCGGAGTCGCGGGCAGAAGTTAATATTATAAATGCGAAAGTAACTCTGTCTGTCTGTCTGTACCTCTTCACGCTTTAACCGTTGGACCGATTGAGATGAAATTTGACATGGAGATAGCTGGGGTCTACTTTTTATCCCGGAAAAATGCATAGTTCCCGCGGGAAAACGATAACCGAATTCCACGCGGGCGAAGTCGCGGGCAGAAGCTAGTTAATATTATAAATGCGAACGTAACTTTGTCTGTCTGTCTGTCTGTTACCTCTTCACGCTTCAACCGCTGGACCGATTGAGATGAAATTTGGCATGAAGATAGTTGGGGTCCCGGGAAAGGACATAGGCTATTTTTTATTCCGGAAAAACGCAAATCGAATTCCACGCGAGCGAAGTCGCGGGCAGAAGCTAGTAGGTATATAATTATATCGTCCATAACCCATAACATTGGCAATTTTTCGCAATATTCTTCATTTCCACGGCTTTTTTGTACATTCGTGCTTCTTCTTCGCCATTCGCAAAAAAATGTATCAAATAACAGCTTTAGCTCTCAGGAAATGGGGACATTTTTTGCCCTAATCACCCGGTTGGGCACGCCCTTTTCCCATTACCTACATAAATAGTTATCTCTGAATAACAATGGTGCGAAATCCGCCACTTTATCTAGTCTACTCGTAGTCAGAGTTCGTGTGTCTACCCTATAAAGGAAAATGGTTGCCGTCGAACAGCGCAATAAAAACATTAGCAGTGGCAACAATGAGCAGAATCGCTTGACCTAGACCTTAACGGTTGTTGTTTTTTTATTACTTTATTTTCATTTGTTTTTTTTTCTCATTGATTGTCACAGTCATCTATCGCTCATTTGTGCTGTCCTATTGTCCGTGAGTCACTCGCAGTTGGCGGCCTTGAAAACCAAGTGGCCCAGGTCTCCAAGGGCCAAGGCATCAGGCTGAGTGTCGCCAACTTGACATCCATCACTTCTCTCATGTATTGTCTAAGGAATTAGCTTCTAATTTTAATTGTATGTTTGTTTAACGTCATTAGTTTTACTTTGGCTTTTTAATTTAATTCCCAACTAGCAAATTATGCACTTATAGTACTCTTCAAGCCTATTTTTATTGCGCTTATAAAGTACTTGTAGCTATCTACAAACCTGGATTTGGGCACTATAAGTGTGCCCATTTGTTTTTGTAACAGTCTTATAATCTACTTACAGAATGCTATTAAGTCCTATAATATGCTCGTAATAGCGTTGAAGAAGTACAAATAGTCCTATAATGTATACTCAAAACCTTTATAAGTACAATTGCTCTTGTAAGTGTCTGGGACAAGCTCTTTATAAGATTAAAATAGTAAATGTCAGTACATCTTGCAAATGTGGTTTAGTGTTTGTGTTGCGAGTGATATTTGGAATTAAAAAGGTAAGTACAATATCTTTTTGACATAATACTAATATTTATCGTAGCCGGTGAAGTAGGGATGTGAATATAGGGTTAATAGAGAATGAATTAGTGGGGAAGTGATATTCATCGTTAAAATATAGTATTTTAGAAACATATTTTAAAAGCGCCTCTAAAATTTCATCATTACACCATTCTTTTAATAAGTTTATTACAATATATTGCAATAAATATCCGCCATAACAAAAACTGGTTTAAATGAGAGCGTTTTAAGTCTATTATAAGTGTAATAGCGCTTATTCAAACTATTATAAGAACATCATGCCCTCCATGTTGACATTAATTAGGGTTCCTCATAAATTCAATATAAACACTTCTAGCCCATAATTTTTTTACAGTTTATAATTTTAAAATGTAGTAAATCCCTATAAATAGTAAAAAAATGATATTTTTGGTCTTGAATGTTTTGTCTGACTGACTTTATATCATAGGTACTAGATTTTGCCCGCGACTTCGTATGCGCGTAAACATTAACATGTATTTAATTTTTTTTTTCCGTTCATGTGGGCATTTCGAGAAATCCTCTTTAGTGCTCTCATACACTAAGTTCACAGTTCATTGAGCACTACATTATATGTGGTACGTTATACTTCAGGGCCAGAGATTTTTATCTTTTTCACTTTCTTCCTTATCTTCTTCTGTGTAATTTTCTTTGTCGAAATCTTCACCTTTTTTATTTTCATCTTCACTTAAATTATCTAAATTATTTGATTCTACGGGACCCTTTCTTAATAAAATTCCCGTTTGATTCAGTGGGTTCTTATTAAGGTTCTCATCAAGAATGTAATAAGAGCTATTACTCTTATAAAGGTTCTGCTTAAGAATGTTATAAGAGCTATTACTCTTATAAAGGTTCTGCTCAAGAATGTTATAAGAGCTATTACTCTTGTAAAGGTTCTGCTCAAGAATGTTATAAGAGCTATTACTCTTATAAAGGTTCTGCTCAAGAATGTAATAAGAGCTATTATTCTTATAAAGGTTCTGCTCAAGAATGTTATAAGAGCTATTACTCTTATAAAGGTTCTGCTCAAGTGTGTAATAAAACCTTATACTCTCACCGAATGCTACTATTGGAGCTGAAAAATTACAAAGACTATTTGTCTTGTAACATGCACTTATAAGATACCATCTCCTATAACTGTCTTATAACGTACTCCTATAGTAAACTATAAAGCTTTGTTATAAGAACAAGTGATCTTGAGTTATAGCTCTCACAGCGCTCTTAATAAGAGCTTTTACTCTTATAAAGGTTCTGCTCAAGTGTGTAATAAAACCTTATACTCTCACCGAATGCTACTATTGGAGCTGAAAATTTACAAAGACTATATGTCTTGTAACATGCACTTGTAAGATACCATGCCCTATAACTGTCTTATAACGTACTCCTATAGTAAACTATAAAGCTTTGTTATAAGAACAAGTGATCTTGAGTGTAACAAGACTTATAGCGTAACCTTGTAGTACACTACAAGCCTATTTATAAGAACACGAGATCTTGAGTATAACAAGACTTGTGGAATGCCAATATAAGAGCGAAAGTCTTTCTCAGTGCACTTACTAGACTATTATGAGAATTGGTAGTCTTATAATTTTGGTTATAGGACTACTTTGCTAGTTGGGTTATTACTTGCATGTTTATCATTTTATGTACATTTCTTTTTTTTTTGTATATTTCTATTACTTATGTTTGGATGTCGAAATAAAAATGTTTCAATGTTTCAATATGATGCGCGTTTTTATGGCGCACCTATTTAGGCTCCAGTATGTACCATTAGCTGGCTGACTACCATTTCATTATGTTTGTACATGTTTACAAAATTTTAAATGTCTGTCAGAAAAAAGTCTTAATATTTAACTAACTTAAAAACGATTTCTGAATAAAAATCGATGCATCCGTTGCGGAGCGAAGATCAAATCTTGTACTCTCTAGGAGCGAAAGCTAAATCAAATAAAGGTGTAAAGCAACTACAAGTTCAGATTTCGTATTTCGAGGTCTTTTTACCGCATATGATTACGTGTTTCCTGTTTCATATGCTAGTTTAGATTTAATTTAATAAATACTAGCTTCTACCCGCGACTTCGTCCGCGTGGGATTCGGGTATAGCGTACCCGCGGGACTTGAGCGTTATACTATGACAAATTACATACGAATACCTTCCCCTTGAACCTATTAAAAACAAACTGCATCAAAATGCGTTGCGTAGTTTTAAAGATCTAAGCATACATAGGGACAGACAGACAGCGAAGCGACTTTGTTTTGTACTAGGTAGTGATAGTAATTCAAAATAGAATTCATTCGAAACATTCCATTATTCTGTTGAAAAGAGCAATCAATATCTTGTGATACTGAATTTTGGCCTTCAACAAAGAGTATGTATATTGTATTTAGCTCTATTTTATCATTTTTATTCTATTAAGGATTAATTTAAATTTAAATATTGATTGCTCTCTTTGAACTCTGAACCAGTGCTGATAAATATTAAGATTGTTTACGCTACGCAGACGAATAAGTAGATTCTTTTGCGAATCAGAATATGAAAATCTACTTAGGTATTTCTTTTAACAAGACCCACAATTTAAATACATCGTATAAATGGACGCGTATCGTAAAGAGCACTTCTCGATGCCAGGTGGTATAAAATGCAAGTATGTCTGCTCTGCTAAATGGGATGGGCAGGTGTCTACCCGTCAATGTTGCTCTTATGGCTATCAGGGGAGTTGGGGATGTTGGAAATGGTCTTTACTCGTACGCAATTATTGGAGATATTTATGAAGAGTCAGTTGTCATGACTCTATCTAACGTAGGTATTAAATGCACTCTTTCGACCGTCGCTGACAGTTAAAATTAGAGTAGTGGATAGATTAGCCGTGGTGGCCTAGTGGTTCGACCTGCTGCCTCTCATGCAGAGGGCCGGGGGTTCGATCCCGGCTCGCACCTCTAAGTTTATGTATGTGAGAAATTCAAATTGAATTTACCTACCACTGAACTTTTCGGTGAAGTAAAACACCGTGAGTAAACCTGCACGGTATGGCGAAATAGGTAATTCAAAGATGTGTGTGAGATCCCTAATCCGCACTGGGTCTGCGTGGGGACTATAGCCCAAACCCTCTCGTGATAAGAGGAGGCCTGTGCCCAGCAGTGGGATGCAAATAAGCTGTAGTGGTGGTGGTGGTGGATAGATTAGATAGGTAGGTACCTACAACACTGGGACGATCTTTGTATTTATTTTACATTTAACCATGAATTGATAATTTACAATCCGTCGCTGACTTTAACTACTTTTCGAATAAACCCTACTTAGCCCTAGCTAATCCTGCATTATAATAAAGTATACAAATGTAGATAAATGAGACTATAATCTTTAATATTCTGTTCCGTTCCTCTCGTTAACATGCTGTTTATTCCGAACAGCGAGATTTCTCCGAAATCTGTCTGGTATTTTGGCAAAACTTTTCTGATGAAAAGAAAACATTCGAATATCATATTAGATATTATTCCAATAATTGGGAGTAATGTTCCTGTTTAAAGGTTCTGCTTAAGAATGTTATAAGAGCTATTACTCTTATAAAGGTTCTGCTCAAGAATGTTATAAGAGCTATTACTCTTGTAAAGGTTCTGCTCAAGAATGTTATAAGAGCTATTACTCTTATAAAGGTTCTGCTCAAGAATGTAATAAGAGCTATTATTCTTATAAAGGTTCTGCTCAAGAATGTTATAAGAGCTATTACTCTTATAAAGGTTCTGCTCAAGTGTGTAATAAAACCTTATACTCTCACCGAATGCTACTATTGGAGCTGAAAAATTACAAAGACTATTTGTCTTGTAACATGCACTTATAAGATACCATCTCCTATAACTGTCTTATAACGTACTCCTATAGTAAACTATAAAGCTTTGTTATAAGAACAAGTGATCTTGAGTTATAGCTCTCACAGCGCTCTTAATAAGAGCTTTTACTCTTATAAAGGTTCTGCTCAAGTGTGTAATAAAACCTTATACTCTCACCGAATGCTACTATTGGAGCTGAAAATTTACAAAGACTATATGTCTTGTAACATGCACTTGTAAGATACCATGCCCTATAACTGTCTTATAACGTACTCCTATAGTAAACTATAAAGCTTTGTTATAAGAACAAGTGATCTTGAGTGTAACAAGACTTATAGCGTAACCTTGTAGTACACTACAAGCCTATTTATAAGAACACGAGATCTTGAGTATAACAAGACTTGTGGAATGCCAATATAAGAGCGAAAGTCTTTCTCAGTGCACTTACTAGACTATTATGAGAATTGGTAGTCTTATAATTTTGGTTATAGGACTACTTTGCTAGTTGGGTTATTACTTGCATGTTTATCATTTTATGTACATTTCTTTTTTTTTTGTATATTTCTATTACTTATGTTTGGATGTCGAAATAAAAATGTTTCAATGTTTCAATATGATGCGCGTTTTTATGGCGCACCTATTTAGGCTCCAGTATGTACCATTAGCTGGCTGACTACCATTTCATTATGTTTGTACATGTTTACAAAATTTTAAATGTCTGTCAGAAAAAAGTCTTAATATTTAACTAACTTAAAAACGATTTCTGAATAAAAATCGATGCATCCGTTGCGGAGCGAAGATCAAATCTTGTACTCTCTAGGAGCGAAAGCTAAATCAAATAAAGGTGTAAAGCAACTACAAGTTCAGATTTCGTATTTCGAGGTCTTTTTACCGCATATGATTACGTGTTTCCTGTTTCATATGCTAGTTTAGATTTAATTTAATAAATACTAGCTTCTACCCGCGACTTCGTCCGCGTGGGATTCGGGTATAGCGTACCCGCGGGACTTGAGCGTTATACTATGACAAATTACATACGAATACCTTCCCCTTGAACCTATTAAAAACAAACTGCATCAAAATGCGTTGCGTAGTTTTAAAGATCTAAGCATACATAGGGACAGACAGACAGCGAAGCGACTTTGTTTTGTACTAGGTAGTGATAGTAATTCAAAATAGAATTCATTCGAAACATTCCATTATTCTGTTGAAAAGAGCAATCAATATCTTGTGATACTGAATTTTGGCCTTCAACAAAGAGTATGTATATTGTATTTAGCTCTATTTTATCATTTTTATTCTATTAAGGATTAATTTAAATTTAAATATTGATTGCTCTCTTTGAACTCTGAACCAGTGCTGATAAATATTAAGATTGTTTACGCTACGCAGACGAATAAGTAGATTCTTTTGCGAATCAGAATATGAAAATCTACTTAGGTATTTCTTTTAACAAGACCCACAATTTAAATACATCGTATAAATGGACGCGTATCGTAAAGAGCACTTCTCGATGCCAGGTGGTATAAAATGCAAGTATGTCTGCTCTGCTAAATGGGATGGGCAGGTGTCTACCCGTCAATGTTGCTCTTATGGCTATCAGGGGAGTTGGGGATGTTGGAAATGGTCTTTACTCGTACGCAATTATTGGAGATATTTATGAAGAGTCAGTTGTCATGACTCTATCTAACGTAGGTATTAAATGCACTCTTTCGACCGTCGCTGACAGTTAAAATTAGAGTAGTGGATAGATTAGCCGTGGTGGCCTAGTGGTTCGACCTGCTGCCTCTCATGCAGAGGGCCGGGGGTTCGATCCCGGCTCGCACCTCTAAGTTTATGTATGTGAGAAATTCAAATTGAATTTACCTACCACTGAACTTTTCGGTGAAGTAAAACACCGTGAGTAAACCTGCACGGTATGGCGAAATAGGTAATTCAAAGATGTGTGTGAGATCCCTAATCCGCACTGGGTCTGCGTGGGGACTATAGCCCAAACCCTCTCGTGATAAGAGGAGGCCTGTGCCCAGCAGTGGGATGCAAATAAGCTGTAGTGGTGGTGGTGGTGGATAGATTAGATAGGTAGGTACCTACAACACTGGGACGATCTTTGTATTTATTTTACATTTAACCATGAATTGATAATTTACAATCCGTCGCTGACTTTAACTACTTTTCGAATAAACCCTACTTAGCCCTAGCTAATCCTGCATTATAATAAAGTATACAAATGTAGATAAATGAGACTATAATCTTTAATATTCTGTTCCGTTCCTCTCGTTAACATGCTGTTTATTCCGAACAGCGAGATTTCTCCGAAATCTGTCTGGTATTTTGGCAAAACTTTTCTGATGAAAAGAAAACATTCGAATATCATATTAGATATTATTCCAATAATTGGGAGTAATGTTCCTGTTTTGTTGAAAAGTTTCAGCCTATTTTTTTGCACGTTGTCATTACAGTAACCTCTATAATAATATAGGTTTCAATTAAATAACAGCCCTTTGTATACAATAAACTGAATTTATTGGAAAACTTGGAATTTTCATCAAAACCAGTTGCTGGAAAACCCCGTTTGTGCTTGCTCTGGGATGGGACACAGCGAGATTTTATTAAATTTTCAAATACTTAATTGACCTGTTTTAGGTAGCCAAATGGTAAAGAAATGGAACCCTAATAATTTTGTCTTGTCCATCTGTCAGACTGTTTGTCCGTCCGTATGTCATAGCCAGAGCCATTTTTCTCGGAGATATAACGGTGGTACAACTTTTAAACAGTTTTGAAGAAATAATAGGTCAATTAGTGAATCGTATTAAGAGTATTTCCGTTTATTTATTTTCAACAAACTTATCAGACGACGATATCTAACGGGGTGATTCGCCAGAGATACGATTGTAAATTAAGTTAAACCTCTTTAAAAATAAATAAAATTTGAACTAGTTATAATTAAATTGACCTGTATGTAAAATTATCGTATTAAATATCATTATTAGTTTTGGTAAACAATCCATTTGGACTGTTTATTTGTTTACATAGTTTGTGTGACGACGACCTAATAAAAGCGTTGTAAAAACAACCCAAAAACCACACAAACAAGAAAGAAAATCTATTTTTATTGTAGCGGAATTTTCCACAAAATGCAGACACTACCTAATATGAAATTCAATCACAGCTATACGAGATTGAGCAATAAATACATTTCGTCCATTTTATGTCCGCCATAATGAAATGGTGTCAATAGGCGTGTCCGGACACAGTTTGTGTTTGCGTGCGGAAAAATGACCAAAGTGAATATTCTAATAGTAACTGTCGATTTTTCGAATGCAAAAATAGGTTTGTTTAGTAACTTTGTGTTTTAGGTTGGGGCGGATGTTTTAGAAAATTTTCGTAAATGTAGTGTTCGCTGTTGTATTTAATTTGTTTATACTATATTGTGTAACTAGCTTCTGCCCTCGACTTCGGCCGCGAGGAATTTGTTCGGTAGGTTTTTTTTCGAAACAGAGATATACTATATTTTCACCCGTCTTTTAAATTTACCCCATACCAAATTTAGTGATAGTCCAACCGATTTACCGACCTGACTTTTTTACACACTTACCTAATATATAAAATTCTCGTGTCACAGTGTTTGTAACCAAACTCCTCCGAAACGGCTCGACCGATTCTTATTAAATTTGAAGTGTATGTTCTGTAGGTCTGAGAATAGGACGTAAGCTGTTTTTCATACGCAAAAAAAAAAATCTAAGGCGGTACGAAGTCCGCGGGGTCAGCTAGTTATAAATAGATTTTCGTTTTATTATTACGAAAGTAAAGAAAAAAATATATAGTTAACACTTCTTCACACTTCCCCTTCCCCTCACTTTCCCTTCTTTTCACTTCTTTTTTTTTCTTTACTTCTTTCATCTTTGCTGTGTCGGTCGGTGCCTATGGTATTTTGTGAAACAATGGTACCCGCGACCCCGTCCAGCCGTCACACTAACTTACGTACTCTTACGAGCTCACTCTATATGACCTAAAATATTGAAACTGAAATCATGTTTAAATACTATTATCAGTATGCACGACGACAGCGCCAACTAGCGGATGCGAAGTCGGCGGCGCAATATGCAACTATACTGTTTGGTCGACAGACTATGGACCATCTAGATAGGTATTCTAGATAAGTGAATTGGCTATGGGTGAAAAATGACAATGTGCTCGATTTTTTTTTTATGGATAGGAATAACCTTCCGTATCAAGAGAAAAAAATCTCAGAATTTTCCGTACCGTAGATTTCGCGTAAAGAAAGAAATTGATTTTGAGTTACGACGATTGAAATAAAGGTGTTTCCATGGTCCAAGTATGCAGCACTACTTCTTAAAAAAAAAGTGGTGACACTATTGACGGTGACAGTTCTTGCTTCATTCGCAATAACGTGTTTAAAGCATACGTCGTCGTTGGGGCTAAGCAGAATCGAAAGTCATCAATAAGCTATTTTTAAAATAAAATTGTTAAAACACGTAAAGTTATGTTCGCACGAAGGAAGCGAGAACTGTCAACGTCAAATGTCAACACTTTTTTTTTCGGAAACGTGTTCTGTGCTTACTTGGATCAAGGAAAACCCGAATCTTTCAATCGTCGTAACTCAAAAACAATTTCTTTTTTTACGCGAAATCTACGGCACGGAAATTTCGTGGATTTTTTTTCTCTTATTACGGAAGGTTATTCCTATCCATAAAAAAAGAATCAAGCACTTTGTCATTTTTCACCCATAGCCAATTACCACTGTGACGAAAATTTGTGGCGAAAAGGCTTGTATGTCTCTTTATCTAACCTCATTCCGAGAGAAAGACAAAAGAAGCCTCGGATGACATTAATCGCTCCAGATATACTTAATGCAATGCAAATAAATAGTGACAGTTCCCTTCACTGTGTCCGTCCAGAGTTTTTATATTTGGCTGTGTCACACGCTGCGATCGTTTTAGTCTCCCCCACCACTGTCTTTGCACACAGCGAATAGTAGAGATCTTCTACTATCTAAAGTCCCGCGCCTTCACATTTCAAAACGCTGCAATGTATTTAAAAAGCACCACCAACACTCTCAACACATGTGTGCGTGCTGAGACAGCCATCAACTATGCGTTGATAATGTGGGTGGTGCTTTTTAAATGATAATAAAAAATTGAAGCGTTTTGAAACGTGAAGGCGCGGGACTTTAGATAGTAGAAGATCTCCATACTACTTAATAGTGTCTAGTACAATTCTGACTTATGCTCGTATGGTTCGTTGTGATTTAAAGAAAGTTCCACGTCAAAACCACTCGAAAAATATTGAAACATTTTTTATTTCAGTCATGTGCTTGGTATAAAATTGTAAAGATACAACGATGTTCCCTCTTGTCTTAACCCGGAGTTTATGATCTGGTTATGACGTCACACCGTGGCATCATAAAACGTGAAAACTGGGTCAGCAGTGTGCAAGGGAACATATAGCAACACTAGCTTCTGCCCGCGACTTCGTCCGCGTGGAATTCTGTAATAGCGTTCCCGCGGGAAGTATGCGTTTTTCCGGGACAAAAAGTAGCCTATACTCGTATGTTGATAAGTGTTATAAACTACCCCCATACCAAGTTTTGTTGCAATCCGATCAGTATTTATGGAGTTCAATCCAAAACTACTGGTCGGATACATACATACTCGTACATATTTTTTTCTAAAAATCGTTATTTCGTATTCAGTATCATTAGTTATTAGTTTATATATAGTCCTCTCGACTTGATAGTTTCTTTTAATTTTCAAGTTACAGACGCGACTTCTTCTACAGACTTATTATTAGTATAGAAAATAGCACTTTACTTTTTATCTACACAAATTACACTTTATCAGCCCCTGGGTGATTTTAGAGTTACATATCAACCGCTACCTATTGCTCTCCTGGCAGCGTTATTTTCCAAATCTCAGTAGATTATTTTTCTTTGATCATAAGTAGGTAATATAGCCTTAAGACATTATCGAAAATAAAGATATTCTATTTATTACATTATTGTCTATTGCAATATACCTTTTTGGTGTTCTTTATCGCTTATATATTCCTCACGTCTTTATCGTTTTTTTTCAGTTCAATTTACTAGTATTTTTATTCGTATAGATAGATTACCTAAACATTCTATTTATAGTTGACGATTATAGCTTATTCTTTTACGTGCATTTTACTGCTGGAAATAGATTTTAAAACCCGCGGTCTATAACATACACTTCACAGCCAAGAGATATAAAATCTGTAAGAAACATCAAATAACACCACAAATTTTACGACGTTGTAAAATTAGGAACACTCAATACCACTATTAACCGAATTGTGACGGTTCGTAAAAATGATCATGGACAAAATTCAATCGTATTTGGAGTGTAACAAGACGCATATTGAAGTACGATTGTATTTTTAGCACATTTTTGTTTGGGATCCAGGAATTCTTACACCATGCATCCCATACTGAACCATTTTTTACTATGTCGAAAAAAATACTTAGAATCGATAGCTGATTCTGTGGGCAAAATATCGTCACAACGTTTTGCTTGACCCCGTATACATTTAAAAAATACTCACGCCTGTTGTCTGTTGGGGTAGACAGAAACCATAGGACATCTGCTTCTAATCTTCAATCCATGATACTTTTATCCTGCTAATAGAAAAACATACATTCTTACAAATAAAGGAAAGCTACAATACAGTCTAGCGAAAAATGCAACATCTTTCCTTGAACATAACATAAAACATGAGAAACGAGTGTCTCTTTTCCCTACTACTACTCGTGTATCTTGTGAATTATTAGTTTCAGACAAGTTGTCTGTTGGACGCTGATTAAAGTTAGCAATCAATAACTTGAACTTAGATCACACGTCGCTTGATGAGTAAAGTTAGTCTGGTGTTTCTGAAAGGCGGGAGAGCTGACAGAATTGGGGTTGCCAACTCCTAAAATTACCAATAATTGGTAGTTTAACCTTCTCAACGCCATGGCAAATACAAAAGCCCTCACACTCTCCCTCACACGCGTGGCTGAAGTCTAAAGCCAATACGGATCTTATGCGTACATATTAAACGTACTTATCCATTGTACTCCATGAAGCATATATTGGTCGTTGGCGATGGACCTGCGGTGCCGATGTATGCGTCGTTGGCGTGAAAAAGGTTAAAAACTAAACCAACGCTTTGACTTTTAAATTTCCACCTCCATGCTCCATGTTAGATCAGCTAGTTACCATTTATTGTATTGACATCCAATCTTCATTTAAACATCTCTCACATTAAAATTTATACTAAAAAAAATAACACTTCACTACTTAACTACATTGGAGGATGGTAAATTCTTTTACGTCACACCAAGCCGAAAAGCGGGATTTACCGCCCTTGGGCGCTACGAAAAATCCCTCTTCACGGCCAGGTGGTGACGTAAAATCGTATACTAACCACGGGCGGTCGTAAAGAAATCCTCAGACCGCTAGATTATAGCCCTCGCCTCCGGCTCGGGCCTGAATTACCCGCGATCTGAGACTTTCTTTACTTGACCGCCCTAGGTGTGTAATGTACTATTTCTGACGTGTAAAAGTGCCCCTATGTATCCAATTTGATGAATAAATGATTGAATTGAATTTGTACTTACTGAGGTTTCTGTGGCTGAGGATGTCTGGGGGCTGGAGACCTGGTGACCTGACATACAGGTTCATTCCTCGTCGAGGCACCAGTCTCCACCACGCATATACATATATATATTGTTACTCAAATGTATGTTATTATACTATAATTCATATTTTTAGATAACTATTTATGATTTGTTCCTTTAACTGTTAATTTTGTGGCGGAGATAAATAAACGAATATTTTTTCATTTAATTTTTTGAACCGATTTTTCATTTATTTATTTATTTATATACTTGCCAAGTTTCATCATGATACGATAGCTAGAAGTGGGTGTAATTTAGCTTGAAAGATTTGTTTATACTATGGCTTCTACCCGCGACTTCGCCCGCTTGGAATACGGTTATCGCGTTCCGGCGGGAACGATGAGTTTCGATGTCCTTTTCGGGGACTTGAACTATCGGCATGCCACATCGAAATCGGTCCAGCGCATGGAGAGTGAAGAGGTAACAGACAGACAGAGTAACTTTCGCATTTATAATATTACTATGGACGTGTGTTAGTTACACGACGACCTAATAAAAAACGTTGTAAAAAGTCAGACCATATATTTTGCCGGATATCAAAGCTTTAATAATAAGCTCCCGCTACGAGGGCTAACAAAAAGCCTGACTAATGTCGATCAGGCCGGACACAAATATTGAGTGCCGTTCACTTAGTATACATTTTAGTATCATGTAGTATATGTAGTAAATAAAACTATCTCCACGCCAAATTTCATCTCAATCGGTCCAGCGGTTGAAGCGTAAAGAGGTAACAGACAGACTGTTTTACAGTTTTAAAAGTAGATTTTAGAAGTAGAGACTACATTTACTTATCTACTTTTAAAACTCATAATAAACATGACGCATACAAACAAAATACATCATTTTGTTTGTTATAATAATTAAATAACATAATGCTGTATAATCCATCCATAACCATATTAATATTATAAATGCGAATGACTCTGTCTGTCTGTCTGTCTGTTACCTCTTTACGCTTCAACCGCTGGACCGATTGAGATGAAATTTGGCGTGGAGATAGTTGGGGTTCCGGGAAAGGACATAGGCTACTTTTCATCCCGGAAAAACGCATAGTTCCCGCGGGAGCGCGATAACCGAGTTCCACGCGGGCGAAGTCGCGGGCAGAAGATAGTAATATTATAAATGCGAATGACTCTGTCTGTCTGTCTGTTACCTCTTCACGCTTCAACCGCTGGACCGATTGAAATGTAATTTGGCATGGAGATAGTTGGGGTCCCGGGAATGGACATAGGCTACTTTTTAACCCGGAAAACGCATAGTTCCCGCGGGAAAGCGATAACCGAATTCTACGCGGGCGAAGTCGCGGGCAGAATTTAGTCAATCATAAAAACATTCTTTATAAAGATCGACGAGGCAAGGAGTGAAAGTTGGTGAAAGGTAGAACTGCGACCCTACAGCGCTTTAATATATGCTTTGAACATTATGATGTTGGTTTTTATATGGTTTTTATGCAAGAAAGAATGTCATGAGCATTAAATACTATAAAAAGTGAACATTATACTGATTGTCTCTTACTATGCAAATAAACTATTATTACCTACTTTCTACTACTACCACTACTACTATAACAGCCTATTTACGGCCCACTGCTGATTGTAAATTATCACTTCATGGTAAAATGTAAAATAAATACAAAGATCGTCCCAGTGTTGTAGGTACCTACCTACCTACCTATCTAATCTATCCACCACCACCCTCACTACAGCCTATTTGCGTCCCACTGCTGGGCACAGGCCTCCTCTCATCACGAGAGGGTTTGGGCTATAGTCCCCACGCGGGCCCAGTGCGGATTGGGGACTTCACACACGTCTTTGAATTACTTCGCAGATGCGTGCAGGTTTCCTCACGATGTTTTCCTTCACCGAAAAGCTCAGTGGTAAATTCAAATTGAATTTCGCACATAAGTAAACTAAGAGGTGCGAGCCGGAATCGAACCCCCGACCCTCTGCATGAGAGGCGGTAGGTCGAACCACTAGGCCACCACGGCTTACCTACTTTCGAAATTGTGCAATTAGATTTTTTATAATAATAAATGCGAAAGTAATACGTCTGTCTTGTCTGTCTTTCTGTCGTTTACCTCTTTACACTTCAACCGCTGGACCGATTTAGATGAAACTTGGTATTGGAGATGATAGTTTTGAGTCCCCGGGAATGACATATACTTTTAATATCGAAAAAACGCATATTTCCCGCAGGAACGCGATAACCGAATCCCAATTCACGATCCATGGTTACGGGCAAAGGCTAGCTCCATAAAGCTGCGTTTTGACGTTTAATGAAAATTATCTCACTGGACTTGGCAGTTAGGTAGCCAGTTTTGTTCTGATTTTTCATACAAAGTGACCCGTTTTTATTGCTGTTCAGTGTATATAGATTCACTGTACTCCGCGGGCGGCGCTCCTCGCCACGCACATAAAGCTATAACAATACAGTAGGTTACTGGCTAGCCGTAATATATTTCTCAGTAATGGCATTAGTGACGTCATTGTGTGTCCACCCAATCCACTGGTAATGTACTTGTCTATTCTATATAAATTAATGGCTTCTGTCTTGGACACTTCGCCAATATCAAAGTAAGGGCCACAGGCCTGCAAGTTGTTCGGTAATAAAGGTAAATGTACGGTGTAAATATGGTTAATAGAATAAAATTGGAGAGACTCAACAAACGTCAACGTCCATCTTGGGCGACGGCCATTAATTGTTCAATGTACTTGTCCCAAATAACTAGGAATTGCTTTGGCAAAAAAGTGATTGAGAAGATTTCAAATTTTTAATAGCCATTTTTGGGTAGGTATTATCTCTGTCTAAAGGAAAAGGACTCAACTAAAAGTGCCAGATTTTTTGTTATTTACTCTTAGAGGAAATCGAGTTTTAGTATGTTTTTATTTTCTTTATTAAGGGAAACAAACAGCTTACAATATTACATAAGATGACTTAAACAATTAAGTGGTGCAGCCAACAAAGTTTCCACGGATGGTTAGATCATGCAAAAAATTACGAACATAAAGCTAGCTACTATGCAAGTACTAATATATCAAAAATGTACTAAACGATTTCCTATCTTTATTTTTGACTACCTACTAGTAGTAACTGATGCGTGACGTCATAACTCAACTCACTATCGCAAAAGTGCGGCTAGCGAGAATGGGCGCTACGCGCAGAACTATTCTATGCGCATGCGCAGAAAGAGTTATGTATACTAGGTAGAATGAGGAATTCGTTATTTAAAATGTATGAAATTGTATTAAGTATGTGTGTGTGTGTATGTTTCAAACCGTACGACCGTGTTGAAGCCGTGGTGGCCTAGTGGTTTGACCTGCCGCCTCTCATGCAGAGGGTCGCGGGTTCAAATCCGGCTCGCACCTCTGAAATTATTTATGTGCGAAATTCAATTTGAATTTACCACTGAGCTTTTCGGTGAAGGAAAACATCGTGAGGAAACCTGCACGCATCTGCGAAGTAATTCAAGGATTTGTGTGAAGTCCCCAATCCGCACTGGGCCCGCGTGGGGACTATAGCCCAATCCTCTCGTGATGAGAGGAGGCCTGTGCCCAGCAGTGGGTCGTAAATAGGCTGTTGTAGTAGTAGTAGTATGTTTCAAAGTTGCTTTCAAATTTATAATATTAGTATGCTTGTGAGCTACGTTCATAAATTAGCAGATGCCTTCGTAACGAAGTTAGGTTTTGAAAATAAATTAGTTGTTACATACCTTTTGAAAGGCTAACAATCGGGATTATTTTGAGTGAGTTTGTAGTGGTGTACGAAGTACGAGATTCCTCAAACATTTCAGTTTTTCTAGAAGTTTTTAATTGTTAATATACCTACTTACTGTTATTTAGGGCACCCAATCTCGCATGTTATTTGTGATCTCGGTATTTGCGGGACCGATGATTTACGATCCCGCAGGATTTGTGTCAAGTAAACAGCTTATGAAATTCATCCTCTGGACAAACTCCTTTAATTATTTCGTAGTACATTTTTCGATAGTAAGCTGAAAGTTTCGTCGTTTATCGAGGCTTGTTGGTAGTAGCTACCAGGATTTTGGAAATAAATGAATAGTGCAGTCTCATGTTTGTAAGCCTTTGAAAGATACGTTGTCGTAATGAAACAACCAACTCATCAGCCAACGTCGAAGTTGACCTGATGAGGACGTTTCTATGCTACTTTCCAGTCCCGCAAATCCCGCGGATCCCACACTGGTAATCTCGCTCCTTGCGGGACTGGAAAATGATGCGGGATGTCGCTTTTTCGAGATCTCGGTATACCGAGATTGAATGTCCTACTGGTATTACTTTAACATGATTACTTATCGAGTGCTAAAATAAAACGTTTTTGTATGTATATTGTAAATAACATTGACGAAGATGATTGATTCATGGAAATGCAATATTACATTTCGATACTAGTGCGGAAAGTGTGTCTCTATTTAACGAGTAACGAGTAGGGCTTCCAAATCCCGGGACTATCGTAATCCCGGGATTAATATCGGGATTGCAGCAGTCAATCCCGGGATCCCGGGATCCCGGGATTGAGTACTGCTTGTATGTGATGGTAGTTTCATTACGCAAAAAAATACCAAATTTAAGTCATACACAAAATATCTTAATACAAATCAAATTGCAAATTGTTTTAAACAGTTCAGGCTGAAGTTTTACAAGATGGCTTACATAAAACTTAACCTTACTAAAGGATTATAGATCCATCCTACCGCCGTCTCATGATTACAAGCTGTTTTTGAGAGTTATCGTATCACCCACCGTCTTTCGCGCAGGTCTGACTACTTCCTGAATACCAAAAAGTCGATTTCAGAAAGGGCTACAGTACTTAAACTTACCGGCCGGATGGTCATACAGAAGACCGAAGCAAATAACACCTCCCACATTACATGGCATTCGTGGATTACGCCTATAACGAGAAATCATTTGACTCTTATTGATACCATAATCCACAACAGCCCAAGGGCTGTACTGCAATCTCCCCGCGCCAGCCTCTGGCTCTTTGACTGTACCACTCACTATTTCGAAGTGTTGAAGTTTCTGTATGAAAGACAACGCCACTGGCCGTTCGACACAGGACAGCACAAATCCTATTCCTCTGATGCGGAGAATTACACAAAGCTGTTTACAGCTGCAGTCAAGGATGATTGGTTTTGAACTGAAAACGAGGCATCAATAATCTTGTAGATGGTAGTTACTACTCATATTCGACTTACCGATGATAGTATAGGTAGTAAATCCTGAACCCCTGGAACCTGGAAGAGCTCAGTGCTATATTTATTGATCTCAGAAGAGTCTTCAACCGACTTGAAAATGAACATGGACAAGACGAAAATTGTCTCTAATGTTCATGTTGTAGGTAACTACCAACTCCCGTAACAGTCGGGTTCTGTGCTCGAAAGGGGACGATTATGTAAATTGTAAACCAGGAAGAAAATGTCCAATTAGGTATGTTTAGTTAGTTCAATGAGAAACATAAGCTTTTTAGTCTCGGCTGAGCAATACTGAGCATCGATCGGGAGTTCGGGAAGCATTGCAGTGGTTTTTTCGTCCGCATTTTCACAGTCTCAAGTCTTTGGCTACTGTGTGTCGCCAGTGATATTTAACTAAAGGATAAGACGTGGGCGCCAATGATGTGTCTCATAAAAAAACTCAAGTTCATTCAAACGGCAACGTAGAGGGCTAATTTGTATTTGATACAATCAAAAATGATGATATGTGGATGATATCCTCAATAGAACTAGGATCACCGACATAGTCTGAAGAATCGGAAAGATTGCGAAACTTCAGTAGTAACTCTAATATTTGAGAAAGTTCTCAAATGACAACCGCAAACCAGGAGAAGAGATATCAAAAGCCTCCAAAAAGATGTTGTGATGACCAGGTGAAGGGTCCCGCGGATTTCTATGGCACAAGATCGGTCTTGCGGCTGATATAATGAATGAATACCTCGGTAAATTATCTTTAAATCATAGATGAAGACCGATTATTTTGATAGGAAACTCAATCCCGGGATCCCGGGATTGAAATAGAAATCCCGGGATTGAAAAAGCCCTTAAAAATAGGCGGGATCCCGGGATTGGAAGCCCTAGTAACGAGATATCTTGCCACGAGCCGCAGGCGAGTGGCAAGACTCGGGACGAGTGAAGAATGACACTTCCGCACGTGTATCGAACGACGTTTTTTAAAACAGTTGCGAAAAAATAAGAAAAACAACAAGTAAGGAATTAGAAACGTTTATATTATTAATTTTGTAATTGCAATAGAACTGAAAAATAATAAAGTTCTACAAAAATTAAAAAAAAATCTCCCAATAAAAAAATATTCTATCTTTATTTTTTATTTTTTTATTTACATAATAGTTAATGGCACAATTTGTACAATTATCGAGTGTGATATTGAAAGTTTTTGCTGGTAAATTAAGTGTTGGCTGACTGAATTATTAATCTCACATGTCTGTGAAGATTGAGTCACTGGAAAAAAGAAAAGCACTAGTTCGCAAAAAACAACTTTGCGCACGCTAAACAGCTACGTAAAGTAGCACTTTTTGAGCAACTGTATTAAAAAGTAATTTTCATATTTAAATATTTATTATGGAACAAGGCATGGCAAAGAATCGTTGTGAAATCAAGGAGATAAAACTAAAATCATATTAATAAAAAAAAACAAAAAATCAAAATTGGATGAATAAAAATTGTCCCACAAAACTGGAGTACAGTTTGACTGCGGGATCAGGAATATTAATCAATTATACATTAATATCTTAGCCATTAATTAGGTACTAGGCTATATAATAGTAATAATATTAGGATAAGTTTCTATATAATATCAAAGTAGTGTTTTTTTAATAATCTTTTGATTTTAATTTTGTTCTTTTCATGTCGGATAGCTGCAGGCACGTTATTCAATTTATATATGGTAAGCGTTTATTGACAGTTCTGTCGCCATAATAGTTGTTCATCCTGGGGACGTCGTACTTGCCCGCAGCTGCCGACCTAAGTACCCACCCAGTGTCACTCTCACAATCACAGCGAATCTAACGACACCTCACAAGCTAAAACCCATCAAGCTGTTTAGGCTACACATCGTGCCAAAGAAATATGCATGCATACATAGGTACCTATCGATCCTCGAAAAATATAAACCCTTCTGGCGCAGTCGGATAAAAATATAAAGAACGTTTTTACGTACGTTGAAATTCCATTTTTACTGACGTAATTATGGTTAAATGCCGATTTTATTTATTTGCCTATCATGAAAAAAAGCCATTCGTAGCGAAGCTACGATACCACAGACAGGCAAAATTTTTATACACACATACCCGTAAACACGTTAGATAGACAAAGTTTAAAATTAAAATAAGTACTTACCCCTTTTTTTTCAAACACTAAAATTCACTGGATGCCCGTAAATAAAAAAAATTGTGGACATTCTGTCAAAATCTGCGCTGCGGTGACCCGAATCGAAGGCTCCCGAAAGGGCCTTTTTAGTCAAATTAACTCTTTTCAGTTGCATGTATTCTGATTACATTTGCGTGTGTTTATGTATACAGACTTTTGTACTACAAGAATATTACTTAAGGTGACTTAAGCTAATAAGATGATGGTTCAGAATATATAGGATCAATCGCCATCAGAGATCCACTTCTTTAAACGCGCTAATCTATACTACTAATAATATAAGTCTGTCTCTGACATAAGAAAAATCACGAATGTAATAGGTGCCTTGGAACATTGCAAAAAACAGAAATGGAGATGGGCTGGTCACGTGGCGCGCATGGACACGCACAAATGGACAAAAATGGCAACAACTTGGACGGGACCGCCGAATAAAGGAAAGAAAGGAAGGCCTAAGGAAAGATGGATAGACGAAATACATAGAGTGGCTGGCAAGGATTGGATTTCTAAGGCTAAAAATAGAGATATATGGAGAAAAATGGAGGAGGCCTTTACTCGTTGAGAGGTCCTTAATAAGATAAATATCACATTTTTAAATCTGAAACTATGATTATTTATAAAAAAAAGAAACAATGTGAAAATTTATTTATTAAGGAAATAAGGAGGCTTATTATTATTATTATATAAGTCTGTAGAAGTCGCGTCTGTAACTTGAAAGTGGAGGGGACTGTATAAACGATACTGAACACAAAGAAACGGTTTTCAGAAAAAATGTCTGTTTGTATGTCCGGTTTTAACTCTAAAACTATTTCCAACAAAATTTCGTATGGGGGTAGTTTATAACAGTGTTTGTAACTATGTGGAATTTTTGAAAAAAGGCCTTCTGCTTTGTTTGTTGCGTCGCTTCTTCTCAGGCCATTGCCCATTGGTCTAGAAAGCGCTGGTAAATTCTTTTTTTGACGTGTAAAATGGCCCCTATGTGGCCAATTTGCTGAAGCTAATATTTATTTAATAAGCTAATATTTATTTTTATTTTGTTTACTGTTGTATCTTTTTTTTCTTAAATAAAGTCATAAAATAATTTGCTGAATAGTTATAATCAGTTGATTGAATTGAATTGAAGTGGTCAACATTTACTTATATATTAAAGCCATAGTTCTCGCGGGAACGCGATAACCGAATTCCACGCGGACGAAGTCATAATAAGACGAAGTCGCGGGCAGAATCTAGTCTTGTATATATTCCTCTATTTATTTATCCAAGCGATCTCAGAAACGGCTCTAACGATTTGGACGACATTTGGAATGTAGAGGTTTTCGGGAACGACAAATCGATGCAGCTAGGTCTCATAAATGTGAAAACTCGGTTTTCGCTATTTTTTTGTCCTAATTATGTGAACGAACATCGGTGATCATAAATATGTGAACATGCACGCCAACGTCATGACAATAAATGTTGTGCACCTGTATGAGATACTTAGGTTTTATTCTTGTGAGAGATTTTCAAGTTCTGTGGAGATTTTAGTGTTAGATAAGAAAATACTTGTATTTGACGCGTTAATGAGGATGTGTGCGTGTTGTCAAATATAAACCGGAATATTTCAGAAGGTGTACAATTTCATGCGGTCCCGTAAGCAAAACTAAATAAATAAATAAATAAATATCTTGGGACATTTTACACATACTGACCCAAACTAAGCAAAGCTTGTACTATGGATGCTAGACAACGATATAAATACTTACGAGTATATAGAGAAATACATACATTTATAAATACTAACATCCATGACTCGAGTACAAACATTCGTGTTCATCACACAAAGTTTGCCCCGAGCGGGACTCGAATCCGCGACCATCGGAACAGAAGGCAGGGTCACTATCAACTGGACCAATCCGGCCGTCACACTGAGCTTTTTTGAGCATAACAAACTAAATACCTATTTATTTAGTTTGTTGTTGCCAGATGAATACGGAAGCTGCAAAATCACGAGATCTGCTGGAAAACTGAACAAGCTTTATTAGTAATCACACCATTTCACGTCTGCGAGAAAAACCTAAGTACGAAAAAGTAAAAACCTAAGTAACCTACGAATAAAAAACCTACGAATTTAGCCATTTTACTTCGCTTTTAAAATCCGTGCAAATAATGTTCTTTCATGAATTTCCCATCAAATGGAATAAAAAATATATAACAGTAATAAAAAAAGGTAACGCATTTCACTGTAGTAATTAAAAACCCTCACGTTCTTAAATATCCTTTTCAAATATCCAATACATTTTTATATTTCGGTATCCTTTCTCGAAGGCAAAAAGGGCCTTTTAACGACACTTCCGTGAGCCGAATAGCAATCGAATCATCCATTTGTGGCGAGTTAATTCAAATTCATTCTGTATACGCGCTAAATGGATCAGCCTGTACTTGCAGGAAATAATTATAAATTTATAGAGGTTAGGCGGATAATGAATGAATGAATGAATGAAATAGTTTGAATGAAATAGTTTATTTGCTGTAAGTGGGTATTTACAAAGATGTCACATATTATTATAATCAGTTCGCACACTTAGCTGCGTTCAGCATGCAAAAAATGTCATAATTTTAAAACTAAAAATACATATTAATTAATAGTCTCAGTTTGCTCGAAAAATTCTTTCACGGTGTAAAAACAACTGTTAATTAGCCATGTAAAAAGACTGTATCTAAATTTTCTTATTGGCATTTCCTTAAAAGACTTTGGGATATGATTATAAATCTTAATGGCCATGGCATGACAATTGGCACCGAACAATGCGGTTTTGTACGTGGGTATTAGTAATTTAGTCGGATCTCTTAGCCTTAATATCGGATTCGTTACAGTTTGTTCAAAAAAATACGGATTTGATTTGACGAAAACGGCTATTTCAAAAATATACATGCTAATATGTTGGGGTACTGGTTTTTTCTTGGAGTTTATGTATATATAACTATTTCTGTCTAGGATTGCCATCTGTTTTGCTTTAGCCGGACATGTTTGGCCCTTTTAGTCGGGTCTGACCAAAATATTTATGGGTTTGTACTTAGTGTTTTGCATAACAAGTATTTTCGAATTTTCATTTTGCATAAAACGAAATGCATAATTTTGAACTGCAGAAATGATCATTCAGTTTTGATACTTTTTGATATTAGTCATGCAAGTAGTGTAAAGTGTTGTCATAAAGTTTTGAGGCAGCAAAAAATGAGTACTATAAAACAAGAAATGAATGATTGTCATGGCTTTTACAACACAAAATATTTTGAATAAAAAGATCAATCGCAGTGATTTGTGACCTTTTTGAATAATCAAGTCCCATTATTACTTTTAGCTGACCCCGCGGACTTCGTACACCCTTATACATTTTTTTTGGGCATTAAAAATAGCTCAGACCTACTAAACATACAATTTCATAAGCATCAGTCGAGCCATTTCAGAGGAGTTTGGTTATCTCAGGGTCGGTTGTTCGAATCCGGCTCTTGCCTCTAAAATTATTTATGTGCGAAATTCAATTTGAATTTAACACTGTCCTTTTCACTGAAGGAAAACTTCGTGAGAAAACCGCACGCATCTGCGAAGTAATTCGATGTGTGTGAAGTCTCCAATCTGCACTGCAGAGCCCGCTTGGTCACTATAGCCCAAACCCTCTCGCGATGAGAGGCCTGTGCCTAAGTCAAGTATCGAATTCGGTCAATTGTTTGAATATTGACAATTCAGACCTTTTAGAACAGAGATTTAAATAAAATAGGCGTTATCCTATATCAGATACTAGCTTTTCCCCGCAACTTCGTATGCACAGAAACATTAAAATGAACAATCCCGTCTTTTTCCGTTCCCGTGGGAATGTCGGAAAATCCTCTCTTAGTCCTCCCCTACGTTCCCTAAGGAACCTGCATGCCAAATTTCAGCTCTCTACGACCAGTAGTTTCGGCTCTGCGTTGATCGATCAGCCAGTCAGTCAGTTTCTTGTTTTAGATTACATGCGAGAAGGTTCACTTGAGGTATGTTTTGTTATCAAATAGTTTTTCCTCTGACTACAGTTAACATACTTACGTTTACGATAACTTCTTTCGGCACTTTCTATCACGTAGCTAACTTTCGTCCGAGCGCCTGACCGCCCGGGTCGCCAGGGATAATCCGACGCTTCCGAATTTACCCATCATTTATTTAACTTGTTACATAAGTAAGGTATATAATTATACTAGCTTTTTCCAGGAATCTGGTTATAGCATTCTCGCGGGACCGATTTGTTTTTCCGGGATAAAAGTACTATTTAGGTCCTTAACCGGGAATCGAACTCTCTCCATACCAAATTTCATCTTAATCTAAGTGTGCCCCGCCCACTGCCACTAAGGTTCGGACTATCTTGGTGAGCCCATTTCTACTGCGTAGAATAATACTCAGTCCAAATTTAAATAAATCAGTTCAGTGACTCTTTCATAGCTGAACGAAAGAGGAACAGAGAGAGAAAGGAATAGGTAAAAACAAGTCAATGAATGATTAGCTATTTAATTACAATTCTTTATTCACTTATAATGAACCTAAATGATGATTTAATTCGCCATGGTCCTTAATACCAAACAAAATCCATTCAGTCACAAACAACGCATATTCAAATAAAGCACAGGAAATACAATTATCAATATTATGTATATATAAATACAACACAAATCGAGTGCTTTATACAAGACATTCTACGTAGGTATTTACTCTTTTTACATGGTTACACCTTCTTATAACATAAAAAATCTGTTAATTAGAATTTCATTTACAAAAGTAAAAGGAAGTTTTCTGCACATCAATATATTTTTATTTTACAATATAACATTTTTCTGATACTTTTCACAAATGGGGGCTCACCATTTATGGGCCGTGCTCTTAGCTGATCATTTTATTAATAAAAATAAAATAAATAAAGAACTTATCTAATCCACTGATCAAGTAAAAGCGACGGCCACGAAAAAGTGCCAGAAAATAATATAAAATAGAACATTCATTAAAATTTACACGCTACAATTTATTTTATTAAAAGGAACAATATGAAGGCGTTCAAATAAACTCGTTGGAAATTCGCCTACATTCATTTATGATATGTCTATAATAACTATATAAAAAACACAAACTTAAACTACCATGAAAGTAGCACAGTTTATTTACAGATTTCCTAGAGTACAGTTTCGTTAGTGCAAGTCCTAGGGCCGTTGACTAGGGAATATCTACTGGAACCGCCATTTTTCCTACTAGTAACAGCGCCTCTTATGAACAATTCTTTGAAAGTTTCCCTAAATTGCCTGGACATGCCGCAGTAGATAGCGAAGTTGATGGGGTAAGAGACGATGATGAAGAAATTTGTGATCAATATGAGTATGTTCGCAATGTGATAGTCTAAGATCTCCACGATGGTGCTAGATATGATGTGTAGTATGGTAACTACGGCTACTGGAATCTCGACGAGTAGGAAGACTGTGACCACTACAATCAGCATGAGAGTGGTGCAATTGGAGTCTCTGAGTCGTTTGCACTCGGACTTTCTGTTCTCCTTGAAGAGTTTCTGCCGGTTGAGCTGGGCAGTTCGCATGGCCCTGAACAGCAGGACGTTGAGGACAACGAGAGAGGTGCAAGGGATGAGGTGGACGAAGAGGACCCGGAACCCGAAGTACGAGATGAAGTAGGCGTCCATTGAGAGTGTTTGCACCCACGGAGACATTGTCATCTGGAAAAGAAAAGGTATGTATATAACTAACGAGAGTCTTAACGAACAATATGAAGGAATGGGACCTAATATTGAGCCTTGAGGGACTCCTCTCTTCACATCGTCTACTTTTGACCTAGAAATCTTTCTGATCCGTCCATTTCAACGATTCAAGGTCTGAACATATTTGATGGCTTTCCTCTTTCTTCATAATGTCAAGCTTTGCTTGCAGTATGTCGTAATCCACTGTGTCGAAAGCCGAACCGAGATCAAGGAATACACCGCTATTTTCTTTTTATTCAAATTTAATCATTTATTCAGCAAATTGGCCATATAGGGGCACTTTTACACGTCAGAAAAAGAATTTACCAGTATTTATCATCCAAATTATGAACTATGTAGTGATCGGATATAGCTTAGTGCAAAAGCACAGGCACAAGTGAATCTGTCCACACGTTGATCAGTGGATCAAAGTGTGGACAGCTTCACTTACACGTGCCAAAACTTTCTGATATCCAAGGTGCTACTGGTGAGATAGTATCTGACTGTTTATTTCTTGGAAAGGGTTAAATGATTATGATTATTACTCACCCGACAAACGTGTTCGACGTGTCCGCGCCACACGGTGGTGTGTGGAATGACCTGGCGGTCGAAGAAGCGCGGCAACTGATGAAGGAACGCCGCTATCCCGATGTAGATCAGACACTTTGTGACAATCGGCATTGTGCACCTGGAAGAGAAATGATTCTTTGGTCATTTTTATGACCCAATTGGCCCAGTTGGTTAGTGACGAATGTCTCTAGGGCAATCGTGAGATATTTTGTAACCATGCTAATATTATAAATGCGAAAGTAACTCTGACTGTCTCTCGGTCGTCTGTTACCTCTTCACGCTTCAACCGCTGGACCGATTTAGATGAATTTTGTTATGGAGATAGTTCGATAGGAAGGACATAGGCTGCGTACCCGCGGGAAAGCGATAACCGAATTGCACGCGAGTAGAAGTGGCGCGAAGAAGCTAGTTTTATAATTCATTTAAAACGTTCTGGAAATAACATTAAAATTAGCATCATATAAACTTCTAATCCCATAGTATAAATCCTGTGCCGTGAAAAATTCATGCAAGTTTCTATCTTGTTACGATCGGTCTCGCAGCGTATAAGTTATTTATAACACAGTATGCTATGGCTCCTGGGCGACCGAGATTTGCTCCGTTGAAAATAGCTAAAAATGAGTTCTTTCAGATATGACACCAAGCTAGATCGTTTTTTCGCACCCCAATATTGCAACGTTCTTTCAAATCATTAATCGCCATATCTGAGATCGTTTATATTAATAAATATATTACCTCGTTAAACTAAATAATGTTACCTCGCTTACAGTATAAAATATAAGATGTATACCTATAGCACATCCTGTTCAAATTCAAATTTCAAATCTGTTTATTTCCATTTAGAAGATAATAAATTACATTCTATAAACTCCCCGCTCAATCTTTATACAAATATTACGTGCTGCGGAGTTGTCGCATGCTCACAGTAGTATAAAGGCGATAAAGGTTAGGTAACAATAGGTAGGTATTTTGTTTTCATTTTACAAAAGTACAAATGTAATATAGGTAATGGTGGATTGTTTTATTTAGGATAAAGGATCTGCATGTACATTGTACTTTTCTACCAGGAAGTAATGTTTTAACGTATTTTTAATTTGTTTATGTTTTTATTTTTGATTTTGATATAAATTTCTATAGGTAGGCTATTTAAGATGAATGGTAATATGTATTTCCAGGTCCTTTCTCCGTACTTATTAAAATATTTTTAGGTAATATATGCACGACATTACACATGGGAAAAAACAACCCCAAGAAAACATATGTACTTAATAGTGTACAACTAGCAAGTGTGGACTCGCAAAGAGACCTTGGTGTCCTAATCTCCAAAGACCTGAAATGGGAGCCTCATATTTCCCAAATGGTTAAAAAAGCTAATTCACTAATCTACATAGTTAGAAAGGCTTTTAAAAATCTCACTCCTGAATTGATGCTGAAAATTTACAAAACCTACATCCGGCCAATCCTAGAATATGGATTCCAAATTTGGAACCCATACTTCAAAAAAGACATATCAATGATAGAGAAGGTTCAGCGTAGGTTCACTAAAATACCACAACAACTGAAACACCTTAGCTATGAAGAGAGGCTAAAAAACCTAAAACTAACAACTTTAGAGAAAAGGAGAGAAAGAGGAGCTTTAATTGAGACTTTTAAAATAATCAAAGGCTACTATGATTGTCCAGAACTCAAAGACCTGTTCAAGCGCAACACCAACACGTGTACACGAGGGCACACTGACAAACTGGCTATTACAAGATCCAACACCAACATAGCTAAGAACTTTATCTCAAACCGGATTGTTAACGTATGGAATAAACTACCCGCCGACACAGTGAACTCTACAAGTGTTAACCAGTTCAAAAACAGACTAGACAAACTCTCTTACTAATGAACTCCAACAGTGAAAATATGATTTAGACGCATCAGCGAATTGCTGCCTGTCTAAAATTAAATAAATAAATTAAATAAATAAATAAATAATATATACAGTACACAGTGTACAGTGTACAGTGGTGGTGGCAGTGGGCGGGGCACATTGCTCGCAGGACTGATGGCCGATGGGGCAAGAAAGTCCTGGAGTGGCGTCCGCGAACCGGTAGACGAGCTGTAGGTAGGCCTCCAACAAGATGGAGTGACGGCCTTGTAAAGGTCGCGGGAACGCGGTGGATGCGAGTGGCACAGGACCGGTCTGAGTGGCGCGCCTTGGGGGAGGCCTATGTCCAGCAGTGGACGTCTATCGGCTGAAATGATGATGATGATGATGATACAGTGGTATGTTTTTCAATTGTCTTAAATTATTATGTCTTACTTTTTTTTCTAGGTTAGGAATATTTCTGGAGTAGTCGGATATAACTTCTAGTTTAATTTTATCGAATACATTAATGACTCTACAGTATTGAAACAATGATTCATATTTATTCCTGTATTTGTACCACCGTATTAAATAGGCATTAGCTGTAAAGGCATTAGCTGTAAGTAATTCAAAGATGTGTGTGAAGTCCCCAATCCGCACTGGGCCCGCGTGGGGACTATAGCCCAAACCCTCTCGTGATGAGAGGAGGCCTGTGCCCAGCAGTGGGACGCAAATAGGCTGTAGTAGTAGTAGTAGCTGTAAAGCGTATATTTTATCACAAAGTAGGCTCCGGTAAGTGGGCGAGTGTCGGTGTCAAAGAAGAGTTATAAATAAATCTGAAGAAAATTTTTCAGAAGTTTGTACGAAATAACTCGGATCCAAAGTTCCACTCGAGTTCGAGATATTTCTGGCACAGGGTAAATACTTAACAGTAAGTACATTATTTATTTCGCAATGAGATTCTTTCTGCAAATGCTTTTAACATAAATCGAAACTAAACATGCCTCTTTGGAAATGTCTTTAGACACTTTTTTTATGTCGATGGTATAGACAAACGAGCGCACAGCCCACCTGATGGTAAGTGGTCACTGCGGTCCATGGACACCGAAATCCTATGATCGCCATTAAGGAACCATAAGATCTCGAATGCGTTGCCTACCCTGAGGCCTAAGAAGGAATGCCTCTGTGCCAGAAATTTCACTGGCTGCCTTAACCGCCTACCCGAAAACAACAATGCGAGCACTGCTAGTTGGCGGCAGGTTAGCGGGGAAAGACGGTGGTACCGACCCGGACGGACCCAGCACCAGGTCTTACCACTAACAAAACATAACATAAATCGAAAGTAAGCATGCTGCCTATTTGGAAATGTCTACACGGTGAACTTGAGTAACCCGAATAATTTTACCGGCGTATACCTGAGGCCGTAAGAAATAAAAAAAATATGAAACCAGGTTGAAATATGATTTTTAACTTTTTTTATTCCATACGATTTCTGACCGACTCCGACTGGGGTCGTATGGAATAAAATAAGTTAAAAATCATAATTCAACCTGATCTCATTAACATTTTTTATTCCTTACGACCTCAGGTATACGCTGGTAAAATTATTCGGGTTACTCAAGTTCCCCGTGTATAGATACTCGAAAATTAATGAATTGATTTATTCGTATAAAGAAAAGCATCAGACCGCAGTTTGCCAATTTTCTTAAGTTATATAAGAGGATCCAGAGGTTTTTTTATCGATAAGTATTATTTAAGTGTTTTGTTTCATTTAGTATAGCCGTGGTGGCCTAGTGGTTCGACCTACCGCCTTTCATGCAGAGGGTCGGGGGTTCAATTCCGGCTCGCATATCTAAGTTTACTTATGTGCGAAATTCAATTTGAATTAACCACTGTGCTTTTCGGTGAAGGAAAACATCGTGAGGAAACCTGCACGCATCTGCGAAGTAATTCAAAGATGTGTGTGAAGTCCCCAATTCGCACTAGGCCCGCGTGGGGACTATAGCCCAAACCCTCTCGTGATTAGAGGAGGCCTGTGCCCAGCAAAGGGACGCAAATAGGCTGTAGTGGTAGTTTCTTTTGTTGTTACTTATTTCTGGTAAATTCGACAGTATTTGTTGGATGCTTGGTTGTTTCTTTTCGTTATTTTACATCTTTATCATAGAACAGTGTGTCATTATACAATCAATTTTATTTGATTAACTAGCTTCTGCCAGCGACTTCGTCCGCGTGGAATTCGTTAATAGCATTCCCGCGGGAATTATGCATTTTTTTGGGATAAAAAGTAGCCTATAAATGTTGACCAATGTTATAAACTACCCCCATACCAAATTTCAGACTGAATGAACATGATTATTAAACATGTACAAGTCATACATTTCTCTTAGGAAATAGATAATTTACTTAATGGTAAATCAATTAAGTCGAATTTGAAAAGGTTGTGTCTATTTTTAGATTCAAATGAATTGTTACGCGTAGGAGGCAGATTGGACAATGCTAACATTCCTTATGCTCAAAAGCATCCATTAGTTTTGCCAAAGAAATGCAATCTAACTGAATTAGTGATACGCAATGAACACAAATTATTGTTGCATGCGAGGTTAAAGTTAACACTGTCGAGCCTGACTCAATAATATCATATTGTTAGTGCTACTACTAAATGGTTAAGAGTATTCTCACCAAGTGTGTGCCTTGTTTTAAATTTAGAGCTTAACGGCAGAGTAAGATTTGTAGAAGTAGGTAAAAACCAAAAACGGATCTAAAAGAGCTTTCAATAAGATAACAGCTCTGTCTATGACTGATACTTATGTTATTACTTATAAGAATTATTTTATTTATGTATAAGATTACATATTTTATTTTGTTGTGGCGGAGATTATGTTTATGAAAAAACATAGAGTTTTGTAAATTGGCAACATTCGCCCTCTCTTCTCTCAAAACTGTATCGGTCAACCCATTTTTAAATCGCTCCGAAATAAATTAAGTATAAAAATACATATTAATTTGATTTCATAATTTAATAATGCATTTCGGATCGTGCCATTGACAACTGTCTGACAGGACTAGCTTTTCCCCGCAACTTCGTTTGCGCAGAAATATTAAAAAGTAAAATCCCGATTTTTCCCGTTCCCGTGGGAATTTTGCAAAATCCTTTCTTAGCGGATGCCTACGTCATAACATCTACCTGCATGCCAAATTTCAGCCCAATCCGTCCAGTGGTTTGGGCTGTGCGTTGATAGATCACTATGTCAGTCAGTCAGTCACCTTTGAGTTTTATATATTTAGATGTCAGAGAGATTGTCAGAGAACTTGGTCGTGATCGCGCCAAAAAGTGTTATTGCTTTATTTGGAGCTTCACATCAAAAATTACCCGCTGCCCCGACATACATACATACACTCGAAAAACATAACCCTCCTTCTGGCGCAGTCGGGTAAAACAGGGCGCCCCGGGGCGAGTAGCCGTGCGTCAGCCAACGGCCGTAAACATGACGTTACACTGATATTTTATTTCGCCAAATTTTTATTGCCATCGTAAAGGATCTCTAGTCCGTAAAAGACGCCTCTACCACGAATTCACGGCAAATGCGATATTAAAAGATTAACCGGTAAGCGAATATAGAGGGGATATATGCGCATGGGCAACTATTTATTAATCTGTGGCATGGGTACGACTGTGGGGCCAATAAGCGTGCGCGCACGGCACAGCGCCCGCTGCGTCCCGCGCCCCTCTGCCGATGAGACCTTATAATATATAAGGGATTAGCTTTTCCCCGCAACTTCGTATGCGCAGAAATATTAAAATGTAAAATCTCGTTTTTTTTTCCATTCCCGTGGAAATTTCAGGAAATCCTCTCTTAGTTCTCCCCTACATTCCCTAAGGAACCTGCATGCCAAATTTCAGCTCTCTACGACCAGTAGTTTCGGCTCTGCGTTGATCGATCAGTCAGTCAGTCAGTCACACTCAGTCAGTCAGTTTCTTGTTTTATCGTGTTTTAAACGAGCTCCGGTGGTAAGGAAACGGGGAGTTAATTTCGGCAACATGGCGGCTTAGCGCACGGCGCCGTAAAAGTGGTTTACGAGCGCGAGTTAGTGAGTGTCAGGCACCTGAGCGGACTCAAAGTACAGGTAGGTCAATAACTACTACTACTACTACAGCCTATTTGCGTCCCACTGCTGGGCACAGGCCTCCTCTCATCACGAGAGGGTTTGGCAGGTCAATAAATCAGGCATATTTTCAACAAAATTAAGACAAAAGTATTAGGAAGACAATTTTGCAGATACTGGAGGGAGATAGAAGCAGGCGGCGTTATGTGGTCTCTGCCTGCCTACCCCAACGGGGAACAGGCGTGAGTTTATGTATGTACGTAGAGATCTTCTACTCTCTAAAGTCCCGCGCCTTCACATTTCAAAACGCTTCAATGTATTTAAAAAGCACCACCAACACTCTCAACACATGTGTGCAGCCATCAATTATGCGTTGAGAGTGTTGGTGGTGCTTTTTGAAAATGAAAATGAAAATGAAAATATTTATTCAGCAAATAGGCCACATCTGGGCACTTTTACACGTCACTTTTAAATGAATTTAACAGAAATGAATTTTAAATAAGAATAAAAAAATTGAAGCGTTTTGAAATGTGAAGGCGCGGGACTTTAGATAGTAGAAGATCTCTACAATGGTACAATCGCCATTAGATATATGTAAGCGAACAAGGGTGATCATAAATATCTGAACACACAACCTCTAACGTCTTCAAGGCGACTGTAGATACTGCCACTTTTTCTTGCAACAGTGTTCACACAATACAAAACCTACAGTAGAATTTAATTTTGTCGCGCCTATTCAATTCTATGATTCAACAGATAGGTTACCATCACACAATCACTACATAGTATAAAACAAAGTCGTTTCGCCCTCTGTCTGGCCCTATAATAATAAATAAATTTTATTTCGGGCATCTAGGCCCATATTACATATACCTTAGAGACTAACATACATATTAAAATGAATCTTAAAAACTAACACGATTGTTTCCTATATACTGTATGCTCAGATCTTTATAACGACGCAACGAATTTTGATGCGGTTTTTTTGATAGATGATTCTTGAGGAAGGTTTTAGTATATGTATAATTTGTTATAGTTTAACGATCAATTCCCTCGGGAACGCTATAACCGAATCCCACGCGGACGAAGTCGCGGGCAGAAGCTAGTATTAATTAAAATGTATCTAAAGACACACTGGTATCTCAAAGTCACCCCTAAAATCTGTCGCCGCAGTAATTCCACTATTGCCTTGCAACATAGTTACTTTGTTATTTCCGTACGTATAGGTATACGTACGGAAATAACGGTGTAGCCTAGTGTAGGTAATGTTGCGCGAAGTAGGTACTTCGCGCAACATTACCTACACTAGGCTACACCGACTGGAGATGCCGTTGTTTCGACATCAGGTAATGATCCTAAAAACTGACAACATGTTTGAATGCTATAATAAAATAAATAGAGACATTTCTTTCCCTATCTTCCATCATAGGCAGTTTGTGATTTGAAGGTAGGTAGCTAAAATAACGTCTATTCTACCGAAGAATCCATACAAAGGCATTAAAAAGCCCCATTCCCCATACACGTAATAATCAACTGAGCACATGAGTCTTGCAGTTCTAGTGACTGCTTACTGTTCGCTTCGTCGTGAACACACCCGCATAACAATCAGATGTCCGGGATTTCTCGGATAGCGACCCGTCGTGTCGGCATTCCGTCTGAATTCCCGGAATTTGCCACATAACGCTCGCTGACGGCCGGATATGAAAATGTCTTATGGTATGACAGTAAAACCGGTCAAGTGAGAGTCGTAAAATCGCGCTAAAACTGCTAGACCGATTTAAATGAAATTTGGTATGGAGAGTTGAATGACATAGGCTACTTTTTATCCCGGAAAATGCAAAGTTCCCGCGTTAACGCGATAACCGAATTCCATGTGGGCAGAAGCTAGTTTCTTGTAAAACCATCATCCTCTGTTCCTTTTAACCGTTTATGGTGAGCAGCATACTACATATTTTTGATTTTGTTTGACGGCTGTCTCAGCTCGCAGTCATGTGTGAAGTGTGAGTGCTTTTAGGGTTCCGAAGTCCACAAGGAACCCTTATAGTTTCGCCATGTCCGTCCGTCCGTCCGTCCGTCCGTCCGTCCGTCTGTCCGCACTATTGCTCGGAGATGCTTAGGTCTAGAGAGCTGTAATTTGGCATGAATATGCATATTAGTTACACTGACAAAGTGGTAGAATAAAATTTTGAAATATTTTTTTTTATAGGGTACCTCCCCTACTCGTAAAGTGGGGATGTAATTTTTTTTTCTTGCGTACCCCATGGTGCGGCATATCGTTGAATAGGTCTTAAAAAAATATTGTGGGTTTGTTAAAACCATTTTTTGATTAAGTGATGCGTTTGTGAAATATTAAGCTTTAAAGTGCTATTTTTTGTTAGAGTCACGTGTCCCCCCCCCTGCCAGCTAAATGGTGGTATTTGGATAGCTGAAAAAAATCACGGTTGTGGCATATATAACGTAGTTGAAAGGAAAACTATCAGAGCTAAGTAGGCTGTACAAACTTACGAGTAATAGTCGACCAACTTATAATGATGATTTTTCTCGAGCGGCAGGGGCGTCGGGCGGGCACATCATAACACAGGCTACCTAGATGCTAATAAGTCTTAGAAAGGTACTGTGGGCATCCTCAACTTCGGAACCCTATAATTTGCGCGTGGCCCGACACGCACTTGGCCGGTTTTTGAGATGACAACGAATTCGTTGTCATCTCTTTATGGATTTCCGCAAATCAACACTGATTCTATCAATTTCTTGGTGCTTTACGAGTATTGTTGGTAGTACGGAATATCTTGTTGGTGTATACTTGAACTTTTTTTTAGGTTTACAATGTTGGATTTAACAGCAGAGGAGTATAAAAAATAGGTTACCATGTCCTGGCTACTGGGGCGTGGCAGACGTAGATGTAACGCTGCACCGCCAGCGCTAGAGTCAGCCAGATGCTGGCCGTGTGGAACATAGCCGGGATGACCTGGGGACAACAGAATCAGTTTTACCATGATACTCGAATCTAGAGGCTTCCGCTATTAACAAAACAATAACTCGATTTCTGAATTAATAAACCAGACAGCACACAAACTTTTGATATACCCAGTGTCACTCTTACAATCAAAAAAACGAATCTAACGACACTAAAAAAAGGTATAAAATTGCTTACTTAACTAACGTAAGTAAGTTAAATGCACTTAAATAATAGAACTTATATTTATGCTAACAAGACTATGAAACTAGCGTCGTAGAAAACTATCCTTTTGTAAAAAATCTGGCAGTATAGTCTGATGATGGAGGTAGGTAACCTGGGTTGGATCGGTAGATATGTGTGATAACCCATAGACCTCCGTCTATTCTCAATGGTGGACGTCTTTCGGCACAGGGCGGACACGGCCTATAAAAGCACGATTTCGAGCACAATTCGAATGATGCGTCAATGTTTGCGTGCGAGGACGTCTGTAGATATACTTGTAAATGTGTCTGTACCACTACGGGGGCCAACGACTCACTCACCATCTCCCGATGAAACAAATGACGGTAAGGCGGGCTAGATTCAGGCGGGTAATTCCGTGGCCATTCTGTACGTAGTACAATAGTACTACGCCGACTGCATGCTGCTGCTTATGTTTATGGTGCTGTGATGATAACAATTCTGTGACGGTTAGATTTCAATTTCCGCTACCCAAAAGTCACTGATCTTAAAGAGCGCAAATCCCCCCACGAACTCCGTTCAATAGAGACACAATACTTTGGATCCATCCATATTTTTACACCCGACTGTAGAGTAATTTAAGAATTACAAAGATTTATAACGACCGCTATTAAAGTTCACGCTCCGAAGAACAGAGATGAAAGCTCAATTGCCTGAAAGCTATCGTGGAAGCTCTTAAGCTCAAAAATGTGTTCAAATAAATGAAATTAGCGTCGTTCACTTGATGTCCTTTCTGATCGCGCGATGGCGGCCGATTTTGAGAATTGAGAGATTTCGATAACTTTCGAGAAGTTTGGGAACATTTTCTCTCAAAAAAAGTTTGAAATGCCAGTTATCGTCTCCAAGTTGGCTACAGGACAATTGAATTAAGTCAGTCAGTAGTTTAGACGGCAACCGTATGCATGTGAAAAGGCACGTAGCCTTCCAGCCCTATCTACTCGTAGCTTTACATTTTTCGTGAACTTTTAACATGAACTTTTTTCGTGTCACTGTCTGAAATTATCAACGTTCAGAAAGAAATATAAAACACTTCATCAATCAAGATTCAATTTTATCTCGAACGCCAGAGACTTCACTTCAGCTTGTCAGGGACTCACCCTCTTCAACGGATATTGGCAGTTGACAGACGAAATCCTGTTTGTATTTGGAATCGTCTAATAATTTAAAATGGCGGTGCCGCGGTACAATTTTATCTTTGCGGTCAACTCTGGCGCCACTATCTATGTTTCAGCGTATATATTGTAGTAAAGTTCGTTAGTTCCACATTTAGCCGTATGTATTTTTGGGAACTTGTAATTATTTACGAAGGAATCGGTTCGTTATTGATGACGCCCGAGTTAATGGGCATCTTTTTAGTTTGTAAACACGATTTCTATAGGTATGAACACTTCGCAGTCTTGTTTTGTAATGTTGTTGTTTACACGACCTTACACTTCAAATGTTATGCACTGAACAGTGCCCAGCGGTTTGAAAATGAAAATATTTTTCTGGTTTGTTGTGTAAATGTTTGTGAAACGTAGTTTTCTGAATGAATTCTAAGAACATTTTCCTCTTACCATTACCCATTTTGTCTCTTAACTATACTTACCTACCTAGTCAGTTCCTGACTATCGGCGATTCGGTTTTTCTTCCAAATTTTATCAAATCGAGAATATCCATATTATATGTATTAATAATATTATAAATGCGAAAGTATCTCTGTCTATCTGTCTGTCTGTCTGTCTGTTACCTCTTCACACTTCAACCGCTGGATCGATTGAGATGAAATTTGGCATGGATATAGTTGGTGTCCCGAGAAAGGACATAGGCTACTTTTTGTCCCGGAAAAATGCAAAGTTCCCGCGAGCGAACGCGATAACCGAATTCCACGCGGGCGAAGTCGCGGGCAGAAGCTTATAAATAAATACGAAATGCTAATTGGAATGTTTTGGAATACATGTATTAAAATAGGTTCGTGAGAATTCCTAATTAGCTCGCAATGAACGACCGAGGAGTGATAAATACAGGAACACATGTGTGTAATTTACTTAATTAAGTTAATCATGACATTAATGGCCTATAGAGTTTCGTGAAGGCAATTTAGGATACGATGGCGACAGCAATTAAAAGTTTCGTAAATGATAACAGTTTTTCCATAGCAGTTTCTACCAACATCATCATTTCAGCCGAAAGACGTCCACTGCTGGACATAGGCCTCCCCCAAGGCTCGCCACTCAGACCGGTCCTGTGCTACTTGCTTCCACCGGTTTCCCGCGACCTTCACGAGGTCGTCGCTCCATCTTGTTGGAGGCCTACCGACAGCTCGTCTCCCGGTTCACGGACGCCACTCGAGAGCTTTCCGGCCCCATTTGCCATCAGTCCTGCGAGCAATGTGCCCCGCCCACTGCCACTTAAGGTTCGCAATTCTTCGGGCTATGTCGGTGACCCCAGTTCTGCTGCGGATATCCTCATTTCTGATTCTATCACGCAGAGAAACCCCGAGCATAGCCCTTTCCATTGCCCTCTGAGTGGCTTTGAGCCTTCTTATGAGACCCATCCATTCTACCAACATCCCTTTACCCAACAACTCAAGCAAGAAGCTGAGCGTCGAGACAACGCTACTCCATAAACACTCTGCAGAAGAAGTCGCGTCTGAAAATTTAAAGAAATTAAAAGAATTAAATTGACGGCCGGATTGGTCCAGTTGGTAGTGACCCTGCCTTCTGTTCCGATGGTCGCGGGTTCGAGTCCCGCTCGGGGCAAACTTTGTGTGATGAGCACGAATGTTTGTACTCGAGTCATGGATGCTTAGTATTTATATGTGTATGTATTTCTCTATATAAGTATTTATATCGTTGTATAGCACCCATAGTACAAGCTTTGCTTAGTTTGGGGCTAGGTCAATATGTGTGAAATGTCCCAAGATATTTATTACTTATTATTTATTTTATTAAATTAAAAGAAACTATTAGGTTCGGCTCGCCATCTAGCTTCAAGTAGCGGTAGCAACTGCTAAACGGTCGGGTAATCGGGGTTCACCCACTGGACGCTTGATGTCGATCTAGTGTTAACCCGGGGCTCGGAGCACGCACAACAGTATGGGATCTGTCACTCTTGTATCATTTCCCTATGCTAGTACTTAATATTATGTTGTACTTATTTTGTCGCTTGACGCGCCGCCCTGACGACATCTTTTTTTCCCTTACTCTATCAGGAAGATTATTGAAAAGTATTGGACACGTATTTTTTTCTTTTTTCATGTAATCAAACTCATACGGAGATATATTGAGTTGAAATGTCTCGTGACGTCACGGTTAGGTACGATTTATACCTAACGGTGACGTAGTTAGTCCCCACTCTCCAACTTTAAGGCGTTCCAACTTCGTCATTCTTTGTTAATTTGATAAAACAAAAAATACGTGTCTAATATTTTTTTATAACCTGACTAACGGACTAATTAGAATTTCGATTTCTTCACCCTGTCGTCACCCCAATTGCCGGTCGATCTCTAAAAGAACCCTTGGAACCTACACTTTGTTTTACTTACCTACGTAATATTTCATAAAAAAGGTATAATTAAAAATAAAAACGTTTTAATAATAAGCTTTTATTGAAGTACTCGTCAAAATAGATCAAACGAGTCCAAACTCGATGCGGTTGTGTCGTTTGGCCACCTTCCGGATCCATCATCAGATCAGCTCCATGTCATAATAATTTTGCATTGTTATCTGATTTACCCACGCATGCAAAATTTCAGCTCAATCGGTAATCCACTTCCCGGTTCAGGTAACCGGGAAGTGGATCAAAAACTTGCCAGATTTTATTACAGACAGACAGACAGACAAACGTCGAGACAGGTGAAGCTAAATAAAAGGTTGTAATAATAAAAGCTTGTAAAAATAAGTATTCGTTATTATTCTTTAATATGAGATTGCCTTCCAATTAATTTATGAAATGAAGGAAAAGCTAATTTATTTTCGCTTGGAGATAGAACCGTTTGCTTTGAGTAATTATATAAGCATTTGGGCAAAAAACATGGCGGACCGACGTAAGATTCAATTCAATTTTAATGCCAGTTAAAAATAGATTACATTTTAATTTGTGTATTATAAATAGAAAAGCGTTTTTGACTCTGAAAGTGGGACGATGTAAAATGTGATGATTTTCATTGCTCAAGACTGACAAACAGCTTTTCAGCCCCTGGTTTGATAGCTGTGTAGGTAGAACATGAACATAGCCCCCACCCCAGCCAGACAATTCCAGTTTGGAATTTACAGTCTGATACGTTAGACAAATTCAAAAGATCTTCCTACCTATCTTTTTGAACACTCAAGTATTTTAGCACCATTCGAATTTCAAGGAAACGTTGACCAAAATAAAACGGGGAAACGAAAAAGCTTAAAGCGAATCTAGTCTGGTAACGTTTCAAGATCTTTGAAAGTACGATGAAAGTCCGGTAAGTTCACTAGCTAGAGCTTTCGTGCTTTAGAACTGTTTTCAGCTTGAACCTTTGATATAGAATCACTTACTTAGCACTAAAAATCCGCTCGCTTTATTGGTCACGGTAAAAGTATCTTTAAAGTTACAGTTCTAAAGTTCCTAATGGACGCGAACGATCTCGTCTAAGATAACAAACGTATTTGCTGTTGGTGGATTGATGAAGTCGTGGTGACAGTTTTGATTTATCGTTTTGCGGGCTGCAAACGTAAGTTGGTTCAGCATTTCAACATGGCGGTTTGGAGTACTCTCGATTGATCAGAGGAGGTTCTTTTTATTAAATGACGATGCATCTGGAAATAACAGCTTTTAACCGACTTCAAAAAGATATGCTCATTTTTCCCGTTCCCGTAAGAATTTCACAAAATATTCTCTTAGTGCTCCCGTACATTCTTAAGAAACTGACATGAAAATTTAAAGCTTTTTACGAACAGTTGTTTCGGCTGTGCATTTTCTGACATTCACTCAGTCAGTAATGGAAGAGTTTTAGACAAGCCGTGGCAGACATTATAAGAAATTTCTGTCAGAAAAATTCTCACGCTCGCCGGAAAAAAGTGAAGGCACTTGGTGCATACATTTTGTACTAGACCCCGCACACTGTCAGAAAAGTTTTGAGAGGAATTTCTTATAATGTGCGGCGAGCGTCAGAATTTTTCTGTCAGAAATGTCTTATAGTGTGTGGTCTTGAGGTGGTCTTAGATACATTCAAAGACAAAAAAATCAATGACTATTTTTCTAGTGAACATTTTTGTAAAGTACATTAGAAAAAGACTAATAATTAACTTCAGAGAAAACGTTTTTAAAGGTAAGACAAGAAAATAGCGGCTAGTCACTACGCTTCTGAAGAAAACTAGGCTGATATTGCATTCCGTTGAACCAATAAACTTGGTAGAGAAACTTGATCTTGTAGTGGAGTATTTATGTGCTTAGATATTTCAAGCATAGTTGTACCTACAGACAAAAGCTGACGAACCTCAATGACGAAGCTTGCAGCGGATAACATAATGTTTTTAAATGATAACTATAATGAATTCAATTGTTTATACTGACGATGCCAAAAGTGATTGTAAAATCCTACTTCAATAAATGATTTTTTTATCTTTATCAAGTTTTTACGATAGTTAGAAGGAACTAAAGTTGGCAGCTGATTAAGAAGTTTGAAGGAACTAAATTTGGTAGTTGTTACCAAAGAAAGAAGAAAGAAACTAAAGTTAGCAGCAAGTTGTTACCAAAATTAGAAGGAATGAGGGAATTAGAAGGAAAGCGTTAGCAAGTGGGGACCAAAGTTAGAAGGAACTAAAATTGGCATGTTGTTACCAGAGATAGAAGAATCTAAAGTTAGCAAGTTGTCACCAAAGTTAGAAGGAACTAAAATTGGCATGTTGTTACCAAAGATAGAAGAAACTAAATTTAGCAAGTTGTTACCAAAGTTAGGTACTAAAATTAGAAAGTTTTCACCAAAGTTAGAAGCAATCAAACTTAGGGTCCAGCTAACTAGGCAGATTTTTTTGGCATTGTATTGTAAACACGATTAACTTACCAAGGCTTTTTTGTATGGTAAGTGGCCCCGTGACCCGATGATAGAGGAATAATAGGATTTCGAATTGGCACCCCGAGGAGGACTAAGAAAGCCTAAACTAGTATCAGCACTGCTATTTGGCGGGAGGTTATTGCAAGGACCGCAACAGGGCGGCGGAGTTCGTGATGAAAAATAATCACTGCGTTACAAATGCGTTTCTCGAAGGGCGGAAGTTAAAAATCCTCTATTTAATTCTTTTTACGCCAAGAACACCTACAGTTGCCATTCACTGCCGTGCTTACAACGCCAACGACACCCAAAGGTGTCTGATCTAAGGTAAGGTACTTTGACAAGGAATAAAAGGTATGATGAATCGTATTAGTTTTAATTTTATTGAATCAGATGTGACGTTATATTCAAATGCTTTGCGACTGACTGATCACTTCCTTCAGGCTTCATAAAAGACAATGGCCAAACATGTTATGTTTTTTGTAGTGTAGTTAGTAGTAAGTGTAGGTTTGCCCGAATATCCATGCATTCTATCTGTTACCTCTTCACGCTTAAACCGCTAGACACATTGAGATGAAAGGCACGGAGGTAGTTGGAGTCCCAGAAAAGGACATAGGCTACTTTTTATCCCGGAAGAAGAGATATCCCGGAGAACGTGATAACCGAATTCCACGCGGGAAAAGGTGCGGGCAGAAGTTAGTGTCTTTATATAAATTTATTAATAAATATAATATTGGAATTCATAATTAGAAATGAATTTTATGATAATTTTAGAATGGAAAGACATTTTCAGAGTAATATTAAGGTGAAGGGTAGGGTGATGAAAATGCAAAATCGAGTTGATTTTGTGCAAATATCCTGATGAAATTATAGCAAGTGGTGAATAGAAAAGTATTCTTTCTGCACATAAATATGCTCAATTAGCGATTTACAGGGCCGATATGTTCCTTGCCATAATTTCATCAGGATCATCATCATCATCATGATACTTGCACAAAATTATTTTCACCCTACCCTTCGCCTCAAGTTTAGATGAAGCTTATTAAATCTCAACAAAGTACCTAAGTACTTCAGTGCCAGCCGTCTCCAAATCACATATAAAATTAATTCGCCCAGAGCGCTCTTGGCACTCAAAGTGTTAATGAAGAACTAAGTAGTTAACTTCATGATAGCTTCTATAATATATGTCTAGTTTAGATTAAACGCTACTCGCCGGACTGATGGCCGATGGGGCCAGAAAGTTCTGGAGTGGCGTTCGCGAACCGGTAGACGAGCTGTCGGTAGGCCTCCAACAAGATGGAGTGACGACCTTGTAAAGGTCGCGGGAACGCGGTGGATGCAAGTGGCACAGGACCGGTCTGAGTGGCGCGCCTCGGGGGAAGCCTAGTATGTCCAGCAGTGGACGTCTTTCAGCTGAAATGATGATTATGATGTCAATTAAATGTAGTCTAATCTACAATTTACTTTCAAAAGTACTTTAGATTTATAAATATCATTGCACTGCTTTATCGCCCAACATAATTAAAACTTTCTCGTATATAAATGCATTTTCTGCGTTTAGTTGCATTCCATCTCAAGTTAGATAAACTTTAAAACGTCATATCGTCAGAGGTGAAATGAGTTTCTCAATAAGTTGGCTTTATTTGCCAATGGAAACTTTAACTTAACTCCACGAGATATAGTCGTAATTGGCTACTATCTGAAGGTCACTTGCGCAAATTAATTATCAAGTAAGTAAACTCAGTTATTTTGAAACGCAATTATCATATATGTATGTGTAGCGTGAGTAAGTAAAGTACATATAGTCATTTCCGCACTTTAGCACTTTTTGACTTCTCCTTGAGTAGAGGTTTCCACCCTGAGTAGAGCGGAGGGTTGTTTGTTTGTAATTAACTTTAAAAGTTTTGAACCGATTTTAATCCTTTAGAGCAGAAAGCTACATTATTCCTGAGTGACGGCCTTAATTTTATTCCAATTTTGAAACGGGTCCGAGTTATATACCACTGGAAAAGGCAAGTTCTTAAAGAATTCTAAAAAAACTGCAAATTAACAAAAAAAGAACATCTGTGTACCACTTAACGAGACCGGAAATTAGAGTTCAGCTTTATACGCCGCTATCCATTCAAAACTCAACCTTACCACCACTTCCTAAACTGCTAATTCTCTTGTCCCAGTTCTTAAGGTTTTTACAATGTTACCACTGGGATTCAGACTTTAATGTAAGCGTGGCAAAGTTAGTTTTAAAATAGTATCCAAGACAGCAATTTCCTGGTACAGGATGCGAGGAGATAGGGTATATATTGAGCGCCGCAGGATGTATTACTTAACAACTATGCATTTATAAATGCAAGAGGAATAGCGTTTGAAAATTTTTTTAAACTAGCTTACGCCCATGACTTCGTCCGTGACGATTTTCTTACAGCTTTCTTACCCCACCAGGAGAAGAATTTCTAAAAATTAGAGCTCACGATATAAGAGTCCCTTTTCTGACAAATTTCATGTTTCTGCCAGTTTCGACTGAGCGTTGATCGATTAATCTTAATTCAAATGAATTGAATATATGTATATATCATACAGTATCTACCCATAGTCTCAGAGTAAAATGACTGTGACATACGAAACGACGGACGGCAATGAGGAAATTATATGGGTTCAGTTTTTTTGCATTTCGCTACGGAACCCTAAAAACAGAATCAAAATCGGTTCATCCGTTGCGGAGCGACGAAGCCATGTACACGTGGACCTTATAACACCTCCCTTCATTTTGTTTCGTTAAGGCCGTTCCTATACCTAGCTCAGCCATCACTGTCACTCGTGCAACAAAGTGAAAGAGAAAGCGCTACGCACAGAACGCCCGGTTTAGTTCGTTTTTAACTAGGGCATGCAATATCGGACGGTTTTTCAATTCCGGAATTGAGTTCGAGATTGTCCTTCAATTCCGGAATTCCGGAACTAGTTCCGGAACTGGTGAAATCTTTTTCTCATTACGTTTTTTTGTAATTTTATCAATATAGGGCAAAATAAAGCAAGGTCTGGTGAACAAGATTTTATTATTAACAATCAACAGACTTAAGTAATTAAAAGATACTTGATTTTACTACTTCAAAAATAAGAATCACTAAGTTCTATCACTTAAAACCGATTAAAATATTGCAAAAGTATTATTATTTTGTATGCAATATACATTTGTTCGAGTGGTCAACAATTTTAGTGTCATCAAAAACTCTACTTTTTGGCAAGACCAGCTAAAGTGGTTCCTCCAGGTAGAAGTTATAGTAGCACAACAGAAGACAGGAGATCTGACAAATTACAATATTCGTCGAGGCAAAACTGAGACAGAATGTTATTTATAAGTACAGCAAATTGCGGACATACCAGAAAAATATAAATACGAGACGATCCAAGGTAAAAATACTACAGAAATTGATATCCGTTATGGAACCAGGGTCTACTTCAATGTTAGTCAATCGACCCTTAAGGTTCTTTTACTATTGAAGGATTTGTAGGTCGTAAGGAAGGACATGATAATTTCAAGCTTTTTCTAAACCTGAAATGCTGAAAAATAGTAGAGTCGACAAAACGCAAGGCTCCCTCGTGCTACGAACCTGTGCTCAGCTCACGAATCTCACAGAGCCACGCTGACGTAATAACGTTGCAGAGGTTACTTCGAAACGATGTTTTCCTTTTGATCAATTAAATTATTACTTGAGAGATTACTTGAAAATCACTTTTTAAGCATTATTCGATGATTTATGATGTTTAAAGATAATAAGTTCATGCTTGAGTAGTAAATTCAGTTGAATCGTTTTCAAAATGGAAAGAAATGGTCGATTCACAATCCAGAAGTACTGAAGTGGTTTTCAAGATGCATACAACTAAATGATCATTGGTTCATCCAGTTGTTTAATTGAGATCCCACTGAATCTATTGATAATAGAATCATCCCAGATCCAACACCATGACTTATAGAACAATATTAATATGGGTCTTCCATCTGACGAAATATCCATCGCCGGACTAACAAAGTCCAAGATTATCAAAACAGGAATGCAAAACCACGTTCTCGGAGAATATTTTGGGTCAAACGAACAAACAAAGTGAGATAACGAAGGATATTTATGGGGAACACATGACAGACCTAGAATGCAAGTGCGCATCAAAGGCTTACACTAAGGGAAAATTCTGTTTCCTTACCACCCGTTCAAGAAATGTACGATGTGTGTGAAGGCAGTCATGTCGTAACTAATTTTCCTGTGCTTATTTTGTATCATAATCAATATAATTATTTTAAATTAAAATCTAATATATTTACCTAATTTAATTTGTGTAAATTTTGGAAAATTATCACTTTAAATTAAGGTCTAGTACAATTAAAACTCAATTTATTCAATTCCGGAATTTCCGATATTGAGGGTCTCAATTCCGGAATTGTAATATCGGAAAAAAGCTCCGAGATTCCGGTATTTCGAAATTCCGGAATTCCGGAATGCAAGCCCTATTTTTAACACGTTTTAATTTCCATAAAAGAACCGTTTAAAAACATGGCATTTCTAAAGCTGTCAATGTGTGCATATAATATGGATAATTTTTGTGTTAATGATCTTACATGAGCAATTTGACGATGCTGGGTCAGGGAACGGCCTTAAAACACTGGTTACTGCTTTGTTCCAATAACTATGCAGGAGCGCGCAGGATATAATAAAAGATATCTCTATGCCCCGCTATTGTTTGAGGGCCTTTGTTCTTGATTGCACGGTGTTCGAGGCATGAACTCGGAAATATTGGATTTGCCTGTACAGACTTGGCATTGTTCCTCTATTCCTCTTGTTTTGACGCCTGGTTGAATGGATCGGTTTAGAGAGCCTGTAAGACTCGTAGTGATGAATATGCAACAGTTGTTACCCACATTACCTAACTGTCCGATCTGAATTCGTCCAACACAAAGCGCCACATGAAATAGTACATTTTGATGCAAGTGCGAAAGGTTTGTCATTTTATCACGAGTCCCTAGTTATGTTGGCGCGAGCGAAAGCGAGCGTTAACACTAGGGACGAGTGAAAATGACAATTTCGCATGTGTATCAATCAAACGACATTTTTTTATACATTTGCGAAAAAAAGAAAGAATAAAAATATAAACGATCAGGATGAAGCTCAAAAAACTTTACGCAATAGTTCGTAAAAACAACTTTAGGTACGCTCACTAGCTGTCAGAAAACAAAAAGCGCTCGTTCGGAAATGACAAACTTTTGGCACGTTAAATAGCTATCGAAATGTTTACTTTTTGAGCAACTGTATTAAAAAAATATTTTACATCACCCTTGGCCGTAAAGTGGGACAAACCACGGGCGGTAATTCGTAAAGCCCCAGATCGCATATTTATGGCCCTCACCTTCGGTTCGGGCCACAGAAACCTGCGATCTGGGACATTTACGAATTCACCGCCCTAGGTCTATAATGTACTATTTTAATACAGTTGCTCAAAAAGTGGTACTTTACGTAGCTGTTTAGCGTGCGCAAAGTTGGTTTTTGCGAACTAGTGCTTTTCTCTTTTCCAGTGACTCAATCTTCACAGACATGTGAGATTAATAATTCAGTCAGCCAAACACTTAATTTACCAGCAAAAACTTTCAATATCACACTCAATAATTGTACAAATTGTGCCATTACTATTATATACTCGTAAATAAAAAATAAAAAAATAAAGATCGAAGAATTTTTTATTAGGAGGTTTTTTTGTAATTTTTGTAGAACTTTATTATTTTTCAGTTCTATTGCAATTACAAAATTAATAATATAAACGTTTCTAATTCCTTACTTGTTGTTTTTCTTATTTTTTCGCAACTGTATTAAAAAACGTCGTTCGATACACGTGCGGAAGTGTCATTCTTCACTCGTCCGAAATGTACTAATGTGCACTCTGCGGCTTGTCTACTTGAGAATGTCTATTGGTATACCTAACGACTTTTACAGATGGCCTTTTTTCTGTCAGTATGAACCTTGTTCAATTCGTCAAATCATTAATACCAATCGAAGATCGTGATACTATACTTTGTAAACGGCTCCCACGTATTATTTAAATTGCGCATATTCCCACGAAACCGAGACTACGGCACAAACCGAGACTAACTTGTTCCAGAATTCTAGAACGTAGTTCAAGCACTAACCTTGTCTACCGTGGACACGTAGTTAAGCTGCCGAAGTTACCAACTTTGTCCTAATTTCGTCCAAGGGGTGCGGGTGTCTGTGACAGTCCCGGATTGGAATAGTTCTAGTTCCATGCCTTGTGCTTATTAATATTAACACATCCTAATCCATTCCATATACTAATATTATAAATACGAAAGTTACTCTGTCTGTCTGTTATCTCTTTACGATTAAACCGGTGGACCAATTTAGATAAATTTGGCATGGAGTTAGTTGGAGTTCCGGGCTAATTTTTATCCCGGAAAAACGCATAGTTCCCGCGGGAGCGCGATAGCCGAATTAAGCGGGCAAAGTCGTTCGTTATCGTTATTTGCCCTAGAACATAAAGTTGCTTGAAAAATACAATGGTATAAAAAATCGGACAATAAGCATAGACGTAAATAATATAGACCCGGTCTAACGTAGGTACACGTAATATGTCCCCACTTCCACGGTGTCCAATCCAAAGTTTTGTCACCGAGCGTGCGTGACAATAAGCGTTTTAAAAAAAACTTTTTTCGAAACTGTTTCTCAGTATCTAAAAACTCGTCTCGTTGTTGAAAAAATGTGACCCAGCTTTAGTGTCACGATATAAGTTTAACTTTGTATTGGACACCAATGAAGTGGGGAAACATGACATGTATCTACGTTAGGCCGGGTCCATACGAAGTATTATTTATGTCTATGACAATAAGAGAGTAAACTGGCTTGGACAGGATTTCGTACGTTGATTATTTTGTATAATAATCTAAATACCATAGATTTCTCATAGTTTTCCTGTGATTTTCTTAAATACTTGAGAGTAAAAATTTACGTTACACGATCATCTTTGCATTATTAATTTATGTAAATGTATGTAACATATTTATTGCAACTTAAGCGTTTTAGCTTCGGAGCAAATTTCCTGTGCGAGGATTCCGTTTTTACCTTTTGAGGTTCGGAACCCTAAAAAGACGATTCCTTTCCAAATTCGATATCACGATTTCTTTATAAGAAAACAATCCAGAATATCTCTATAGGTTAGCTAATCCCTTTCCTTTCATATCGTATTCAAAACGTATTCCGGATAAGCAATATGGGCGTACTTTCAATATACGTTAAACCGATTTAAGGATATTTATATTTGTTTTATATCAGAGGACATAAACGGTGTTTTCATGACTTGGGATAAAAGGTTCCATTTGAGTCTTTGACTCATTGACATCATAAACCCTACACGCACCGTTTGCAAAAATTTCTACAAATAATTTATTCAGCAAATATGTACTTAGGCCCCACCTGGGACCTTCTACACATCAGAGGGTCGTCAAAAGGGTAATTTACTGCGGAAAATCATCGCACTTCAAGGCATTTTCTAAACTGACGTCTGTCGAGGGAATTGGTCGAGAACGTTGAATTGTTGAAAATGAAAAGAATTTACTTAGGTACGCACAATATAACACTACCCAATTTATAAAACACGCGGCGATAATTTCCGTCATGTGGTAGTCTAAAGTAGGAAGCCACTCTTCAATTAGTGGAATAACTGGAACTACCCTGCGACCAGTGGTAGGTGTGCCGGGGTGAAATCTCTCTTTATCTAACCTCAAAACGAGAGTAAAGAACACGAAGCCTCGGGTAAAATTTTCTCAAATCTTTAATCTTTTTATTCACCATACATATACACTACCCACTCCAGATGTACTTATTACCTGGAGGTAACATGGATGTTTGTCTAACTCGACGACATGTGTAATGCGAACCTTATTCTTTTAACCTAAAATGTCAAATGGAAGACATTTAAATACGACGATCTTTTGTGAAGTCCTCAGGTTAATGTCTCGAGTCTCGCTGATTATTTCCAACGGATCAAGGAAAATGTGAATAATCCGTAACGAGTCGACGTTTACAACACACGTCGTGCGTGTTACGAGCATGGAATGAGGGGAGGCTTTAAAGGTAGAGCCGATATCCGTGTTACACAGCGAACCGTAGCTCCTCGTTCCCGGCGGTACAACGGTCACGAATTTCACGGACACGCCAAGATACGCTACGTTGCCGTGTCTGCGTTCGTGTCCGAATCTGCGGATCTCGGCTCCGCTTCGGTATTATGTATCATGCTAACAGCTAAGGAGTGGAACTCACTTCCGGCCGGTCTCTTTCCTGAACTTTTTGGATATTTTCAAGTCGAAAGTGAACAGGTACTATCTAGGTAGGCATGTGTACCTATCTCCTACGATCACACCGTAATTTCAGGTGAGATCGTGCTCAAATGCTTTTTTTTTCATGTATTACTGTAGTTGTGATAGCTTCTGTCAAATGTCTGTTCTGTTCTATATTCAATATTCTAATATGCTGAGTGCATGCTTGTCAGTCTATCTATTAGCAATAAAAAATACAAAAAGGGGAATACGAATTGCTAGTACCTAAAGACGCCACTTTACTTAAATACACGTATAGAATGGGACGTAAGGGTGCGCCGATGCAATATGCGTTATTGGATAACTGAGGCACAAATTGCCTGCGATAACTAGGTTGTTCCATAATAAGAGCGTTTACCCTACACTACCTATATGGACATGAAACACGTATTTGAAACGAATTACGAAAATGAAAAGTAAATTCTGAGGTAAAATAGTCTGGTTGAGATCTGATTTCAAAAAATTGCATGAAAATGAACTCGATATCATCAAAAGGTAAACTAATACCAGAAAAGAAAATAACTGTCATCATGGAAATCCGTGGGATCATGAAGTTAGGCAAGAGTTTCTTCATAGGCCGTAATATCCTACTACCTAGTAACTCTGATCCTGAAGTTTTCTGGATACTCGAACTGGGTCATATTATACACGTGTGTGAAAATTAATAATGATTCTTATTTGATATAAATACTTATTTGATCTACAATCTGATCGAAGTGTGGTTACCGTCGCCAAAAAAACACATTTACAACACCAGATGGGGCTTTACAAATGCGTTGCCGACCTAGGAGTTTTTTTAGTTTTGTATTCTGGCATACCCACGACACTCCATACAAACTGAACGTAATCGGCACACGAAAATATTATGTTGTACAAATACGTGGACGTGTGTGAACGCTCCGACTGGCTTTGCCATGGTACTTAAGACGCGTACGTTCGCCGCGGGCGGTGTGAGGTAACTTGTGTTGGTGCGGGGCGGTGCGTGTCGCTACTGGTACGTAGTACCTACTAGATTAGATATTAGTGATATTACTGTGGTTCTAGACAATATTTACACATAACGCGCCTAATGTAGACTACATATATCACGCGGCAAACCGGCAACCGACACACGTTATCAAAGCCAGTGGCACGTTATGTACTCTTATTAGAATATTTGAATTTATATTGTGCTGAATACGTTATCGAGGCCGGTTCACGCTCCAGTGCACACAGCCCCCGCGTTTGTTGTAAACAGGTCTAAAGCCAGGGTTGCAATAGGGGAAAAACATTTGTGTGACACCATGACGCAGAACATTTGTCTCCTGGTGTACCCTGGCTTCAAACTGAAATGTCTACAGGATGTGCAAGTAGGTACATCATATTTATTCATAAATTATGAATTAAAGTTAAAGTTTACTTTGGGGTTGCTCAATGGCCGTCTTCCAAGATGGTTGAAGTTTGTTGAGCTTTCCCATTTTTAGGGTTCCGAAGTCCACAAGGAACCCTTATAGTTTCGCCATGTCCGTCCGTCCGTCTGTCCGCACTATTGCTCGGAGATGCTTAGTTCTAGAAAGCTGTAATTTGGCATGAATATACATATTAGTTACGCTGACAAAGTGGTATAATCAAATTTTGAAATATATTCAATTAATTTTTTGATCAAGTGATGCGTTTGTGTAATATTAAGCTTTAAAGTGCTATTTTTTGTTAGAGTCGAGTGTCTCTCCCCCTGCCAGCTAAATGGTGGTACTTGGATGGCTAAAAAAAATTACGGTTGTGGTATATATAACGTAGTTAAAAGCAAAACTATCACAGCTAAGTAGGCTGTACAAATTTACGAGTCATAGTCGACCACCTTATGAAATTATTAAAAAACCAACGATTTTTCTCAAGCGGCAGGGTAGCCGGGGGGCACGTCATACCACAGGCTAGCTAAGATGCTAAATAAGTCTTAGAAAGGTCAACAAGTCAATCGTCAATTTCGGAACCCTATACTTTGCGCGTGGCCCGACACGCACTTGGCCGGTTTACGTGATTTATCTTTTATACCGTACGTTTATCATTATTACCGTACACTGCTCGGCCTGTAGGCCAATTACTTGACATTGGCGAAATTGGCTTGCAACAGAAGCCATTAAATAAAAGAAATAAATAAAATAAGTTTAAGTCTTCCTTGAGATACCGTTATGTTAATCATGGTTAAACAACTGTGTACTGTCGCCAACACTGTTCGTCCTGCATATCAATGATTTGTTGGGTAACGCTAACTTTCATTGTTATGCGGATGACAGTACAGGTGACGCGCGGTATGCTGGCCGTACAAATATCCCTCGATCCATTGTGGAAGAGAACCGGGTCAGACTTGTGTCTGAAATCGAGGCTTCCTTGGAGGAAGCATCCGAATGGGGCCGACGAAATCTCGTCCAATTCAACCCAGCGAAGACACAAGTCTGTGCATTTTCTGCAAAAAAAAACCCCATTTTGTCAAGCGCCACAGTTCCAAGGAACACCCCTTTCCATCTCCAAGAGTATCGGGATCCTTGGTGTTGACATTGATAGTGGTGTACAGTTCTGGGGCTATCTGGAGGGCAAGGCAAAGCTTGCCGCCAAAAAGCTGGGAGTGCTAAACCGGTCCAAGCAATACTTCACTGCGCGGCAACGTCTCGTGCTTTATAAAGCGCAAGTCAGGCCGCACATGGAGTACTGCTCACATCTTTGGGCCGGGGCACCCGCTTATCAGCTTAATCCCCTTGACTCCATGCAGAGACGTGCCACTCGAATCGTCAACGATCCCCTACTCTCAGACCGGTTAGAACCTCTTAGCCTTCGGAGAGACTTTGCATCTCTCTGCGTTTTCTACCGTCTGTATAATGGGGAGTGTTCAGAGGAACTGTTTAGACTGGTGCCAACCGCTTCCTTCTATCATCGCACCTCTCGTCATCGGCAGGGTGTTCATGCCCATTTCCTTGAGACATTACGCTCGTCTACGCGTCGGTTCTCTAGAACGTTTTTAGCGCGTACTATAAGCATTTGGAATGAACTCCCTGCTGAAATTTTCCCTCTGCGCTACAATATGGGATGTTTTAAAAAGGGTGTCATTAAATATCTACGGGACCGGCAACGCATTGGTGACGCCTCTGGTGTTACAAATGTCTATAGGCGGCGGTAACCGCTTTCCATCAGGTGGGCCGTCTGCCTGTTTGTCCGTCTATAATAATTAAAAAAAAAAAAAAAAAAAAAAAACAACGTCTCGATTCGTGGTTTAGGAACCATTGAACAGAGACCGAGATATAAAATGCTCAAGATATTGACAATTCAGTGCAAATACTCATAGAATGCTATTCAAAATCGATACATTAGGATTCCCTGGGGGTTTGAGCAAGGATAACTCGAAATATTGACACTGTCTGTCATCATTGACAGGGTATTCACTTTGATTCCCTCGAGTTCGTTCATTCGTTCCTCTAAACGTCGTTATAAAGTTTCTGACGTCTTACTTTACAATAAGAAGGAATGAACTTTTTGGTGAGATATTTATACAACACTGTATTTCAAAAAAGACCTTCGAAAATAAGGTGTTGTAAAATATTTTCACGATGTTTAACACTTTTTTAACGCATCGATCGGCGTGTATAAGAGTACTTTTCAAAGTGGTTTTTTGGCCATTATCTTCATATTATAAACTACAGTCTGTCATGAAATTATCATCATCACTCAAAACAAAGTTGCTTCGCTGTCTATCTGTCCCTATGTATGCTTAAATCTTTAAAACGACGCAACGAATTTTGATGCGATTTCAATAGATAGAGTGGTTCTTGAGGAAGGTTTCAGTATATAATTTGTTATGGTTTTCTGGAAACTAGATGAAATTATGACGAAGATAGTTTCAAAATGGAGGACAATATTCAAGTCAGGATCAAGAACACGTCAAACTCAAACATTTATTTGTGTTTCATGCTAGGTACAACCTACACAAGGTGTCTTCAGTTTTAAAATGTAGCTTAGTGATACTTATATTAACGACTAATTCTTAAGATTATCATAGACTACAGATCCTAAGCTGAACACTCCCCTTTAGTCAGGCGGCCTTTGACCTTTAATAAGTAATAACATATGGACGAACAGTGCCTAAAAGAATGTGTCTAAATATATGGAGCAAACTGACATTAGAAAATACGTTCCAATATGCTAATAACGCCTCTTTATAACGAAGGCCAAATGGGTGCCCGAGCTGTTCGGTCGGGCACCTGTTTTGACGGGGCCATTTTTCCCCGGCTGATTGTGAATCCTTACTTATAATAGATCAATGCGGCCCTCTGCCACTGCTTGTGTGTTTTTTCCATGTCAACCGCAGTAACGTCAACCGCATTTGACGTCTAAAACATGTTATCATAGTTATTCCCGCAGCATATATATACATATTCTTTTCCCACAGCATGCCATGCCCCCATCGCCCCGTTATTTTTGGCAGCATTATTTCAATGCACAACTTCACCCATGTGGCGTGTCCAGGATTTCTAGTCTGTATGCAACAATAGGCAGTGATAGTAAAAGGACTCACCTCATTCATAAAATTCCACGCTTGACACGCCGTCACCGGGCTGAGGGGCTTGTAATGGTTCCCGAAGGTGTACATGTAGAACAACCACGGAGCGGGGAAGAGCATGGTGAACATGTCACACAGCGCCATCGCCATTAACACCACGTTTGTTGGTGTCCGCATGTGGCGCCGGGAGAGCACAACGACGATGAGTGTGTTCGCAACGATGGTCGTTGCCAGGAGGAAGGGGGCGATGTATCTGTGGGTAAGAAACATGATACAATAAGTAATATTATGGAGGGTTGAAGTAAAGAAGCGCAATCTTTATACTTCCGAATGTGGACACCAAATCGGGTAGGTTGGGGGCGCTGCGGTCGCCACAAGTGTCAAGCCACCTAGGCCGATAGTCTGCAGTAGCGCCTTCAGATGCCGCTGCTGAGGCGAAAACGCAGCGAAAATGGTTGTGAGGAGAGTGTGTTTTGTTCTGTTGCTTATCAAATCCGCTGGACACGTTTTCAACTGTTTCGCCATATAAGATTGCGCTCCTCACAAATACAAAAGTCCATCCTCCATAAATAATATACTTCGCCAGGTATACCACTCCGGTATTCTGTAGTAGTGTGGGTGACACCAGAACGTCATTCGCACTGCTGTGTGTTGCAAGTGGTGTATTAAAATAATCCCCGACTCCCATGTATCAAGTGAGTGTTTCATTAAATTATTACGTTCATTTGTTTTTAATTTGTCCCAGTTTGTGAGCTTAAACAAGTAAATGACAATTGTAATGCACAAATAATTTATTGTGCATTATACCTAACGGCAGAAAATATGTCCTTCATTTATGTTTTATTGCAATAAAGTGGCAACTCGACTTTGATGTACGGGTGTCACGCGACCTGGATCAGCAGACCTTGTTTTCTTAGACCATGGTTAGAAAGAGTTTGATCAAGCGTTGGTTTGACTGTGAAGACGAGCCTACACATACATGCTGAGTTGAGTGAGGCCGTTTCGCACCTCTGAGTTTATTTATGTGCGAAATTCAATTAGAATTTACCACTGAGCTTTTCGGTGAACGAGTACATTCACACGCATCTACAAAGTAATTCAAGAATGTGCGTGAAGTTCACAATCCGTAGTGGGCCCGCGTGGGGACTAGCCCAAAACCCTCTCATGATGAGACGAGACCTGCACCCAGCTGTGGGACGCAAATAGGCTGTTGTGGTGATGATGGTGGTCTGTCTTTCTGTTACCTTTACGCACTTTGACCGCTGGACCGATTTAGATGAAGGAATTAAACTACTTTTTATTCCGGAAAACGCATAAGTAGTTCCTGCAATGCGATAACCGAATTCTACACGTCGGGTGAAGTTAAGAACAGAAGCGCGGGTGAGTATAGAAGCTAGTGTTTTACTAGTTATACAAGGCACTTACCCATACATAGGCTCCGCATAATTAATAGGGAATTCACACGTCACATTGAGATATACATGGCTGTAGTTGGAAGAGCAGTAGTCATCAGTAGTGAAGTTCGAGTAATTCGGGTCGATCGTCTGGTTCGGATAATATGTGTAGTTTACTTTAGAGATATCTATGACATCATTGGATCCATATAGAGGTTCATCAAACGTTGCAGATTTGTAGTTCTTCGTGCTGTTGTATGGGAAGTAGTCCGGCCATTCTTGATCCGCCATCTTGTTTCCGGTTATGAAGCCATGTTGTGTTGTTTAGTCTGTGGACAACGAGAAATAAAATTAGAAACGAAAATTAAAATTAGAAAAGGAAAGGATAATGAATCGTTTCCGCGAATGATATGGGAGAGACTTTTTTGGGTGAAATTATCAAAAGATTCGAGAAGAAAGAACTCTTTCTTGCAAGACGGTATGGTCGTTTATCTGCATTTCTTTAAGTTAACTGCCATGCAAAACATAAATAAAGAATTCTCATACTTACATACAATAAATATATCTCTAAAATCATTTTTTATATTGAAGATAGCAAGGGTATTTGACCACCATGATATACTTTAGAAAACCTTTCAAGGTATAAAGTATAGCAAAGTCCAAGGGAGGAAATGAAATGTTCTCCCCAGAACGCACGAAAAGACACTTTTTTTCAAATGCTTAGTGAAATTGAGTGTTCGTGTTTATTTGCCAAAAAAATGCTGACCTCTATTATAAAGTCTGCCGTCGGGAAGAAGGAATAAGGAATTCGCAAGATAGGAAGGAATGCTAAGCAGAATATTTTTAATTAAAAGTAACTGGCCAATCTATTTGCAATCAGGGGCCTCATTCCGGACGCAACAGGGATTTCGTTGAGAAGCAATTAATCTATCTTTTTTATGATAAAGAAGATATCACCCATACCATACTCATACTCATATAGTCCTATGCCATGGTGTTTACAAGATGTTGCATTTCACTTAAGCCGGTTTGCATTGCACCTACGATAAAACAACAAGTATTTTTGAAGCCTACATCACTGAGCGACATTTTGCTTGAAATTTTATTTAAGCACTTGTTTTGAAAAACTTACTAAACCATATGTAACAATTCGTACTCACTATTGCATGCAGAACGCTGATTGAACGATGGGAATAAAGATACCTTAATAGTAAGTCTTGCTTAAAATCTCGGCGGTCCAAAATGATCCAATGCATTCGGCAAAGTAAAAAATAATAAGATTTGAGGAGGAGCTCCCAAGTCAAGTGGTGCTTATAAATCTAGTTTCAAATTCTCATGACAAAGTGATTCTCGGAATCAGACCTGTAAACTCCAACGGGAAGTTATGAATAATGCATACAAGTTAACGATTGGGACGCCGTGTGCCCACTTTGAATAATTCGTCGTGTTTAATAGTGGCTTGCGTGTTCACCGAGCATAATACTAGAGTTACCACAATATGCTTTGAAAAATTTAACTAGACAAAGAGGATTAAATTTCACCCGTTGTGTTTTCCTTATGACTAATTTTGGTTCGGTGCGTTTCGGATATTTGGGTGAGCTTTTATCCTGAAAAAAAAAACCGAGTATTTTCTAATCAACTACCGAACGTCACTTTCAATAAATTACCTATAGTTTGAATGTCTCCGAGGAGTATCATGTCGAGCTTACGGCTCGACATGATACATATTATGTTACTTAGGGTGTTCCAATTTTGTATGAAAAAGAAAAGTGAAAGTTTCGTTGACTCGATCCAAGTAAAATACTAAGATTAGACTTAATTTAAAAATATAAAGAACGAGCCGTTGCCAGCGACTTCGTCCCGCGTAGACTAAGAATTTGGGTACCTGATGATACTATACTATACATATAGAAGTATTGAAAAATCTGGTTTGACCCGTAGAAATCCCGTTCCTGTATTCCCGGGGTCTCAAACTATCCCTATACCAAATTTCATCCAAATTGGTCCAGTCGGAAGGACAAACAAACAAACAAACACACTTACAATATTATATTAGTATGGCTTAGTAACGATATAATTTTCATGAACACATAGCTCGTATTTATGTACTACCACAGGGCGGACACGGCCTATAAAAGCACGATTACGAACACGGTTCGAATGAAGTGTCGATATTTGCATGCGAGGACGTCTGTACACTTGTAAATGTGTGTGTGTGCCAACTACGCGGGCCAGTGAGCCACTCTCCATCTCTGAATGAAACAAATGAGGGTAAGGGCGAATTGCGCTCGAGTTGCGCGCCGGCTAGATTCAGGCGGTTGATTCCGTGGCCATTCTATATATAGTAGGTACGATTAAATATTCTGTGGTACTCCTGTAATTTTTGATGTAGATAGGTACTCATTAGATCATTCTGAAAAACTGTACTGAGCCAGGCGGCATTAAAGCCTTAGATAGATAGATAGTAAGTACTCATTATGTGTACCAAAACAAAACTTTTACAGGTTGTGTCTATATTATATTTCTGTACGCAATGTTGGTTATTTCAGGGTGTTCAAGATCTCTCAATTTATCTCAAGAACCTCAGATTGAAGACCGTTCGTTAGTTAACCGCTAGTTAGCGGGATCGACTAACGAATGGCCGCCATTCTAACCTTCAATTTATTACTTACAGATGCTTACAGTTAGTTTGCAGGATTAGAGGGGAAATTGGGGCAGTTAGGTACGGCCTCGACAAATATTGGCCCGAAGTTGCCGTAGTCTGAGAGATTACGGACTAGTTCCAAATAATACATTTCTCATTTCAATAGTACAAATGGCATTATACGTACCGAAATCACAGGGCGGACACGGCCTATAAAAGCACGATTTCGAATACAATTCGAATGAAGTGTCAATATTTGCGTGCGAGGCTGTCTGTACACTTGTAAATGTGTGTGTACCAACTACGCGGGCCAGTGATCCACTCTCCATCTCCGGATGAAACAAATAATGGTAAGGGCGAATTGGGCGCGCCGGCTGGATTCAGGCGGTTGATTCCGTGGCCATTCTGTATGTAGTACTATTAAATATTCTGTGGCATAACTGCCCCAATGGTACGGCCTCGACAAATATTGGCCCGAAGTTGACGTAGCTTAGTCTGAGAGATTACGGAGAAGTTCTAAATAACAAATTTCTCATTTGAATAGTACAAATGGCATTACGTACCGAAATACTTGGATTCAAATCGAAAGAAGTGCGTAAACGCTCTTACCTTATTATATTACGTACTTTCCGAGTAAGTAGATATTTAATTAATCAGAACTGTATGTGTAAATACGGCGATTTAAGTTAAACAATTAAATATATTAATCTTGGGACATTTCACAACTGATTTAGCCCCTAACTAAACAAAGCTTAGACTACCCATAGTCTAAGCTAGACAAAGATATACATGCTTGTATATGAAATAAATTCTAAACATCCAAGACTCGAGACGAGTACAAACAATCGTTCTCGTCACACAGTTTCGGGGATTCGAAATCGTGACCGTCGGAGTCGGACCCCTGGGCTGGGTCACTACCAACTGAGCCGAACCTGTCGTCAATGTACCTACCAGTTAAGTTTTGAGTGAATTATTATTAGATTTTTTTCCGAGTGATGCAATAATGTCTGCCGCATACAACAACCAAGACAATTTAGTCGTGGTGCTGTGCAATCATTAATTACTTCTTGGCAACTGGATATAACTTGAGGGTAAGAAGGTATTATGGTCAGTTGGGGTTAAAATTGGAACAACGATAAATAACTAAAGTAGTGACTGAAAGTGACTGGGAATATTATTTATTACCCGACTGCGCCAGAGGAAGGGTTATGTTTTTCGAGTGTATGTATTTATGTATATTTCTTTGGCACGCTGTGCATCCTAAAGGGCTGGGTGGATTTTAGCTTGCGAGGTGTCGTTAGATTCGTCTTAATCGTGAGAGTGTTGCAGTCGGGCTTATATTTTTGCAAAAATCGAGTTATTTTTATAGCATTACTAGCTGTCTCCACCAACTTTCACCATCTGCTGTTTAAGTTTGCCAATTCTTCAGGCCATATCGGTGACCGTAGTTTCCGATTCAGTGGAAAGGTATCTTGGTCTATCCATCAAGTATAGCGTAAATCCCAGAGTCGTGATAAATATAGGGATAAAAAGTAGTCCATATCTTACCCCCATATACTTATTGTCTACTAAAATGGGTGACAGTGTTATCCGAGATCTGATCCCGTGACAATATCGAGATAAAATAAAGGCTATGTGCAAATTCCAATAGTATCCACACCACAATCCGTTCAATAGGTTAGTACATCAAAGCCTACAATCTCATAAGGAAGCTCAATGCAAATGGGAGGGCTATGCTCGGGGTTTTCCTGCGTGATGGAATCAGAAATGAATAATAATAATCAGATTGTACATAGGAACATCGACATAGTACGAAATATTGCAAAATTAAACGTGGCAGTGTGGCCAATGGCCGCTTTGCTGGCCAGATAACTCGAATGGCGTTCGTGTCGCAGACAAACTGTCGGTTTGCATCATTTACGGGACCGGTCCAAATGGTAACCCTAGGGAGAAACTTAAGATTAGCAGTACAGACGTGTTTCAGCTGATATGAAAGGCAACTAACTTCCATTCAAATACATTTTTACGTTTATAATAATAGCAGGATAAGATATGATGCATATCATTATGTGAAGAGGTAAAGTTAAACAACGTAATAGTTTCCCCGTCGACTTCTCAGCGCGTTTATCAAAACGCTACGTCAAAAACTTTGTCAGCGGAACTTCAGTTGGCTTCAACTAAAAAGGTACTATGTGATATTTAGTGCCAAGCTTATTTTAAACCGTATCAAGACATCGTTTTCGCCAAGTTTTTGGGGACTGTTTGCTTATGTTGATGAAGGCACTCAGTTTGATTCTCGTTGCTATGTTATAAAGTATAAATCCCTTGAGCAGTTTTATCGATCGGTTGTAGTCACTAGTCACATATAACATTCAATACTTAAATGAGGTTTGCTAAATTTGACGAGGTTACAATTTATTAGTAGAATTCACATTCTGAAACTGAAAGTTCAAAAGAAAGTTACCTATAGATACCTAAAGGAAAGATTTACTTTATTTCTTGACTGCGGGAGTTACAGAAAAAAAGACATCTATAACGGTAACCTGATTATGCTCGGCTGGCACCTTACCTAAACGATATAAAAAAGTCTTTGGGAAACAAATCTAATTAAGTAGGTTTGTACTAAATTCCCAATTTTATTCCCAAACAACTTACAAACAATTTATTCAGGAAACAAGTAGGCCATATCTAAACACTTTTCCATATTATACACTATATTATATACTAAGCATGCTTATAACATCACATCGTACACTTTTCTATGAAGACTAAGCAAACTTAAACAAGTCGAAACTACGAAGCCACGAGTTGCTATCGTCGTTTGTCTTCCTATAGAGTACTCTGAACTTGGAATAAACAGAAAGAGACTATATATATACAGACGATACACACAAATACACATATATTTGCGACTATCCACGTAACCCACGGTAGTCATGAGAAAAAAACCAAACAAATGCAACTCATGATTTCATGACTTAGGTGCTCTTTCAAAGGTTCTATCATCAAAACCCTTTATTACTCAGTATCTTGTTGAAACAATCCGAAAAAAAAATTTGAGACATTGTACATGCCTCGAGACTCCCTTTGTGTAAAAATATATCTGAAATTAACCATTTTTCCGCAAAAAGATCCTAAGTCAAGTCTTCAAAAAATAACCGACAAAAACATACCCTTTCAATGAGGAAAGAGAATTTTTTAAATGACAAAAAGTGTCGTAAACAGCCCAACCCTTCTTGATAATGCAAACCACCCTCCATAATTGGATAGACTTTGTAAAGAATTGGGACTCTGCAGCGTGAAATTTTCTTGATCAAATTTGCAAAGCCGAGGTTGATCGTCCGATACAGGCGCGAGGCTTTTTTTAGTTGAGAAACACGTATGTAATAAGTGTTCATTTACAAAAGTTTCTTATCATCCCATCACTGGGCACAGGTCTCGAACTAGAAAACTGTTCTTGATAACTAAATAACTCTTTCCCGCGATGTTTTCCTTCACTATTATTTTTAACACAAGCTTGGTCGCAGTCTGCAAAATTTCTACGGTTGGTAAATTGAAATCCCACCAAAAACACTGTCAGGTAAAGTGATGCCAAGACGAGTACCAACATATTGTTTGTAGGTACTGTAAAAAAGTTACGAGATCTTACTGAGAGCAAAGCTGTGTCGTTCAAAAAGTCAAAACGTGGGGCCTGATCGTTGCGTAAGAATGACATAAAAAACTCATATGGGCTTACCTAGAGAAAGTAATTCACTACTGTGTTAATTTTGTGCTTATAATTGAGTAACGCAACGGCCAAGCGACACATTTTTGTCACAAAAACGACAATAAACACATCATCCATTCTTAACCTCCGGGTCAAATTGATTAGCTGGAGAAATATGGCGTCGACACGCAACACATAAACCTTCGAGGAATAACAATGAGTACGTCGTTGTGCTTCGGATGATTAAGTTTTCAGAAACGTTAATGTACTCGTAAGCTGCACTTTACGTGGACGAAATACTGATGCGAATAAGACAACGTTAGAATTTCGAAATAAATATATCTATTTATTTAAACTTTATTAACTAAAACCTAATAAAAAACTTTATGACATAAGGCATTCTCTACCAGTTAAACCTTTGGGCAAAGCAGAAATTGTTATAGCGGTGCACTGAAAGCCGTAAGTAATATATATATATTACTAGCTTCTGCCCGCGACTTCGCCCGCGTGGAATTCGGATATCGCGTTCCCGCGGGAACTGTGCGTTTTTCCGAGATAAAAGCCAAATTTCATCTCAATCGGTCTAGTGGTTGAAGCGTGAAGAGGTAACAGACAGACAGACAGAGTTACTTTCGCATTTATAATATTAGTATGGCTTATCTCATTCTCATTCACTTTATTCACGACCAAAAGTCGTTGGGCCCGCCTAGCTATAAAGACTACTCAAATGTCATTTTTCCTATGGGACAAAGAAAATGTCGAGGATTGTTGACATAATGCAGTGTCAGTGCTTCCAATAAAATATGAAATTGGGTACCTACTACTGACTAAACAAAAAGAAAACAATCGAGATAAATTGAAAAAAAAAAACATGCCCCAAACTAAGCAAAGATTGTACTATGGCTGCTAGACAATGATATAAATATTTGTATAGAGAAATACATATATATATAAATCATATACATCCATGACTCGGGTACAATACAAACACTTGTGCTCATCACACAAAGTTTGCCCCGAGCGGGATTCGAACCCGCTACCACCGGATCAGTGGGCAGGGTCACTACCAACTGAGCGAAATCAGTCATCAAAAATAAATAAAAATAACAACTAACCATGTCCAGCAGGATTCGACCTCATTATTGCAGATGCAACCAACTACACATACATTATTGACATTGATCATTGATGTATGTAGAAAATCATTGATACTCATTGAGACACTATTAGAGTAGCTTTATACGTTCTTCCAATGCTATAGGCACTAATATCTGTAGATAATCTACGAAGATAACATTTATTTTCAAAAATTTTATTAATAGGCGGGGGAAGTAATTTGGAAGATATTAGAAGAAGAAGAAGAAAGACATTTATTCGCTGCACAGAAGACACAGTTTACAGCAAAAAAAAACAATACACAAAAAATATAAAAATATATTATGTCGAAGAAGTTTTAATGTTGGACCAACTTTTAATTCAAGAATCTCAAAATGTTTGTGCCGGCGGACAGGGGCTATGAAGACTTTGGCTGGATGCCTAAGTTAATGAATGTACAAAAATTTTTATAATTTTCTTTTCTTTTAGGTTTCCAGGGACGCAGCATTGCCGGGGGCACCCGTCTGTACAGAATTACTGATATTTGGATGAAATCGAACGATATAATATGGAATAAATGAGCGAAAACTATGTTTTTGAGATTTTCTATCTCAAAATGAAAAATATATGAAAATTAAAATCGGGACAGCGCGGGATCTAGACCTATATTTTTAAAAACGATATCAATAGATACGGGCATTAATAAGAAGCTATTATGTTATGAGAGTTTGATTATGGGATCAAATATCAATTTCCTATACAAGAATATTTAAAAAATACGGTATTTTTGAAAAAAACTAGCGGGATCTCGACCTATTTATATAACCGAGCTCTCTTAAATAAAAACCAAGAGATTATTTTCTTGCCTTGAATCTTCCAGTCTCGTTATTTCATTCCTAAATGAAATCACAACAAGTATCATAAAGTAAAGGGAAATCTTTTGGAAAAAAGTGTAAAGACAATTTTCCGGCCCGAGGATTTGACACCAAATGAAGCTTACTTTCTGAACAATAAATTTAGATAAAAGGAAAACGTTTTGGGACCCCATCAAAGTAATAACCAATTATTAGATGTCGTACGGATTATCATAATTTCATCTTAGTTTTAGATCCTCTATAAACGCTTAGCAAAAATGTCGTCGAATATAAATCAGGAAACCTTAATTTTCATCCCCAAGTAAATCAAAATAACTACTATCTACGTAAAAACGCAATTTTATGATCGGAACTCAATTTTCCGGGCGTAAAAATAACCTTAGTCCCAATATGGAGTACAGTACACTAAACAATGTATGGCGCTGTTCGAGACACTTTAACAACCGTCCGTTCAGACCATTTAACCGTTGGACAAAGACTTTTTATCTCGACAAGATGTCAGCCACAGGTCCCGCAATTGTTGTAGGGACAAACCCTATGACTGGGAAACGTCAAATGTTGCCCGAACACACGCTCGTTCAATTACACGGTTCGAGCTAATGTTTATAACGTCCGATGAGCAATTTTGAAGTAATAATCACGAGTCGATAAACATCAAAGACGAAGCAATCGCCCGCTTGATTAAGTATTTGAGGACGAGTGTGTGCTATACCTATAATGTGATATTACTTCATCATTGATCAACAGGAAAAAATGCAGACCGACATGCAGTCCTCTATAGTAAAGTTCTCTATTTATTCTCTTACTCGTTTTTGTGGCAATTCCAGTAGATTGATTTCTAGTTGACCCTGGACACGAGCCTAGGTACAAACTGACAATATTCTTAGAAATATTTATTAAAGGTTCAGAATCATTCATTAATCATTATAGAGAAGACTATCCGCATCAATGGATTCTTTCATCCACTTTAAAAATCACACATCGTCATTTCATCATTTGGATTTCGTCCATTCTGTTTGCCAATCGGAAAATTTCACTGTAATTTACATAACTTATTTTATTTACTGGAAGAAAATGTTAATAAGAATTATCAGTCCACAGGGTGGCATAATGGGGTCGGTTTTCCAAGTTTTTCTCCTAACATCGTATCTTCATTATTATTATTTAGGCAGCCGCAAGGTTTCGGGTAACCATTTTAGCACTCGCGCGTAGTACTCGTATCAACTTTTTCAGCGCCATGGGGAGTCAATTTTGTAAGATATTTCGAGACGTGGGCACCGAATGCTAAAGCAGGTGTGAAACGGTAAAAGCTTTTGCTAATATCCCATGTAATATAATTTCAATGACGTACATTATGTAGAATTTTCCTTAGAAATGTCGAACGTCAGCGAAGTTCTTATGAATTTACAAGCGCCTCTCATGCTGACTTTGTTTATGTACGACATGTGAGAGGAGGCCTGTGCCCAGCAGTGGGTAAGTACGCTGTTGTGGGAAGTACTTGGAAACAAGTCAGCGGTGTATCGTTGTTCAAGAATCTTTAGATACAGATGCAATGATTTCCGTTGATGCATGAATTAGTGGAGTTAGCGGGTAAAAAAGACCCTCTAGAATAGAATAGGGATGTACGGATTAGACTTCACACATACTGCTGCTGCAGCCTATTTGCGTCCCACTGCTGGGCACAGGCCTCCTCTCATCACGAGAGGGTTTGGGCTTTGGGGATTGGGGACTTCACACACATCTTTGAATTACTTCGCAGATGCGTGCAGGTTTCCTCACGATGTTTTCCTTCACCGAAAAGCTCTGTGGTAAATTCAAATTGAATTTCGCACATTAAGTAAACTTAGAGGTGCGAGCCGGAATCGAACCCCCGACCCTCTGCATGAGAGGCGGTAGGTCGAACCACTAGGCCACCACGGCTTCACACATACACACACACATAATAAAATTACCATGTGGATTCATGCAAGTTTCCTCGTGATGTTTTCTTTTACTGAAAAGATGAATGGTTAATTGAAATTGAATTTTGCACACAAGTACATAATGTATATTCTGAAAAGTGAGCCGTATTTGAAACCCCGACTCTGCAGCATGAGAGGCGGTAGGTCAAACCACTTGGCTACCATAGTTTGACTTTTACCTTAACCGTCACGAGGTTTTTAAGTCCCGGACAGATAATTAATAGACACAGCCTGCACGCCGTAAAGTTACAAAGAGAGCACTATAATTAAAACATTAAGTAATTAATTAATAACGTTCAAAGTTTTCGTCAGATTCTGCATTTAGGCGAGCGGTTTAATTTACTTGGAAAATTGAAACGAAGCGGCACGATCTCAAAATAACATCAAAGGCTTAGAAATTACTTGCCACTGACGACATTGAGAATTTAGAAAATTAATTTTGAAATATCATTTTTCATATCTATTAAACGATACTGATTCAATATTTTAAGAAGACCAAAAACTACAGCAGCCTTTACATGTTACTGGCTGGACCTTATGTCATCACGAAAGATACATTGTCTCAAACTTTCGCGATACACACTCATATTAAACACACTACAAACGGGACTTAATCGCGTAAGACTCTAGAAGGTCTCCTCGTGACCACGGAAGCTGCATCGTAGCCGAAACGTCGAGGTAAAATATAAATAGTTTTTACATCACCCTTGGCCGTAAAGTGGGATTTTCTGCCCGCTACGCGGAGAGAAAATCTCCCTTCTTGGCCAAGGCAAGACGTAAAACTTTTGACAAACCACGGGCGGTAATTCGTAAAGCCCCAGATCGCTTATTTATGGCCCTCACCTTCGGTTCGGACCACAGAAACCTGCGATCTGGAACATTTACGAATTCACCACCCTAGGTCTGTACTGTACTATTACATCACCCTAGGCCATAAAGTTTGATTTTCTGCCCGCTACGCGGAGAGAAAATCTCACTTCTTGGCCAAGGCAAGACGTAAAACTTTTGACAAACCACGGGCGGTAATTCGTAAAGCCCCAGACCACATATTTATGGCCCTCACCTTCGGTTCGGGCCACAAACCTGCGATCTGTTAACCGGGACATTTACGAATTCACCACCCTAGGTCTGTAATGTACTATTTTACGCGATAAGTTCCGTTTGTAGTGTGTTTAATATCACGAAAGATTCTTGGGACCCTTTGCAGCCCCACAGCAAATTGAACTATTTACACTTGTGTTGTGTTATATACCCGCGATACTTCATACAAACTGAACGTAATCGTCTACTGCACTTTAAATATTATGGTGTAGGGTGTAGGTACAAAAACGTGCGCATGTATGCGTGATTACACTGACCGGTTTTGCCATAGTAGGACACGCACGTTCGCCGCGGGCGGTGTGAGGTAACCTGTGCGGGTGCGGGGCGGTACGTGTCGTCGTAGTACGATAGTACCTATTAGATTAACTGTGGTTCCGGTAAGGGGGTAAGGCGTCCGATGAAATAACTGGCATGGAGACATTCCACCTAGTCTCAGGGTTGGCACGCGACTCGAGAACTTTCCGGCCCCATCGGCCATCAGTCCTGCGAGCAATGTGCCCCGCCCACTGTCAGTTAAAGCTCGCAATTCTTCGGGCTATGTCGGTGGCCCTAGTTCTACTGCGGATATCCTCATTTCTGAGCCTATCACGTAGAGAAACCCCTTAAGACAGTGTATCAAGAGAAACCTAGAGAGAAATATCAAATTGACTGCAGTCAGAAACGATTTCTTGAAATTAAACATATGTTCAAGCAATATTGCTTTCCATCAAAGCTGACTTCAAGAAAACGGTTTTCTCCCTATAGAAGTTAGAGCAAATTTACTTCCTATCTAAATTTTACCTATCAGTATAAAAACTTCTTGCAGTTATTTTTTTTATACCTAGTCAATAATAAAATTGTTAAATCCAATTTTCTCCTGATTTTTGTTTTAGAATTACCATTATTTTAATAATTTAAGGATCGATAACACGGTGATTTTTCCATCAATAATACATTTTTAATCCAAAAAAACATTTACTTCTAATTACTAACGAAATATTTCAAAAAACTGCTCGGTATTGTTTAAAGAAAACCTTTCTGCCAGTGCAGTGTGGACATATTTTCACCGTAATATTCGATCGGGTACATAAAGTAAGCAATAATAATATTTACACATGAAATTTCGTTTTCATATTAAGCTTGAGAAGAAACAACGTGACATGTAGTTATCAATTGGGAATTCCCAAGTGACCTTAAATAGATGTAGCCTACATAAATTTATTTTCTCCTGCATAAATATTTCAGTGGGACATTTTATCCTTTTATCAAAGTATCTTTAACTGGCCTATTTCATATGTCGTATAAATAAAAAACTACCCTCGCCTTGGGACGAGTCCTCTAGTAATCCATGAAACACGTGACCTGAACGATATTTTCTTTTCATTTGAAACAAAAGGATTAGAATGGAAATATGAAAATAATGTTGAATGTAAAATCCGTTTCGAAGGACCGCGTCACCTAAAAATCCGGTTTCAAAGGACCGTTGCTAACAGGGACTGGTTTGGAATATACTTACAATACAACACAAATAAAATCAGAAATGAGGATATCCGCAGTAGAACTGGGGTCACCGACATAGCCCAAAGAATTGCGAACCTTAAGTGGCAGTGGGCGGGGCACATTGCTCGCAGGACTGATGGCCGATGGGGCAAGAAAGTCCTGGAGTGGCGTCCGCGAACCGGTAGACGAGCTGTCGGTAGGCCTCCAACAAGATGGAGTGACGACCTTGTAAAGGTCGCGGGAACGCGGTGGATGCGAGTGGCACAGGACCGGTCTGAGTGGCGCGCCTTGGGGGAGGCCTATGTCCAGCAGTGGACGTCTATCGGCTGAAATGATGAACACACTTTATTGGATACCACACATTCAACTGTACCTATAACAATACAGGATAATATCCTGTACTATTATTTTGTTAAATATTATTAAGCTAAGTAGGTACTACCTACAGAGAAGCTGTTGGCCTAGTGGTTGACCTACCACCTCTCATGCAGAGGGTCGGGGGTTCGAATCCGGCTCTAAAATTGTTTATGTGCGAAATTCGATTTGGATTTATCACTGAGTTTTTCGTTGAAGACAACATCGTGAGAAAACCCGCACGCATCTGCGAAGTAATTCAAAGATGTGTGTGAAGTCATTAATCTGCACGGGGTCTGCTTGGAGACTATAACCCAAACCCTCTCGAGATGATAGGAGGCCTGTTCCCAGCAGTGGGATGCAAATATGCTGTAGTGGTGGTAGTTTTTCTGACAATGGGTTTTTGCTAAGACTTTGTATTAGTAGTCGATTGTTTTTTTTACCTTTTTCTTCTACCTACATCCTCATCTACCGCTGTGTAACCAAAGGCTTAAAATGTACTACCAATACCTATTGGAAGCTTATTTATTCCCTTTGTAAGGTATTATTTACAGAAGCAGAGTTTGTCGACCTTTTTGCATTAAAGGATCATTTATCATACTTTATGTTGCGATACTACATTTGGTAACATAATATTTTATGAGAATTTTGTACAGGTAAACCACTGAATTTTACTTTGCCAATTTTTATCGATCAGTTATTTATCCTCCAACCTTTGACAGTAAAAAACTTCCCGCGGTTTATTTAATAAAATATTTTCTTAGTATATTGTATCTATCAACTGAAATATTTTCATGATTTCATTACTCTAGTGTTTAGAGTGTTTCTTAACGTGTGGTCCGCGGACCACGCGGGTCCACGAATAGTGTAAGGGAGTCCGCGGGCTTACGAGTATCTATGGATCATTGAAATCGAAGTTTTTTATTACCGAGGGGGTCCGAGACACTGTGTTTCATTTCCTAGGGGGTCCGTGGGTTGTTTATTTGTTTGTTTGTTTATTTGCCCTTCCTTCACGTCGCAACGATTGGATCGATTTGGATGAAATTTGGTATGGAGATAGTTTGAAACCCGGGCAATAACATGATAATTTTTATCCCGATATTTCCATTGGAACGGGTTTTCCACGAGTCAAACTCAAACCATGAGCTTGAGATTTTTTCATCACCAGATGTTAAAGTACGGGAGATCGTTTAGGGTACTTAGAATGTACTTATTTTTACCCGCTTCGATATATCTGATGGCGACTGTACTAAGTAAAGCCACACCCACGGCAAACCATGTAAACTGCACACTAGTAATTATGTTGTACAAAAACGTGCACGTATGTGCGTGAGTGCACGACTGGTTTTGCTATAGGTAGTGTTCTTATCACAGCCTAGCTGCTCTGAACGTCCACGGTTCGTGGATCTTAATTTTCCTACCTAACCTAAATACGAAACTTACAGACTAAGTTTACCTCAAGTCCATCGTTTTTCGCGCTGCTGCCAAACCCCTAAGCTAGCTACCTATCTGGGTACCCATCTAGAAGCTCGCCTAGGACACTATCCTCACTCCAAGGTGTTGAGAACAGCTTCGCCGCACCAAACAAGCGCACCAAGTCGCACTCCCGACAATGTTATGATATTACATACAAAACACAACTCAACTGGCGACAAATCTCGCAGACCAAAACATACGCACTTCGCGTTGCCGCGGTATATAACTATCCAATTCAAAAGTTCAATTTTTAACACACGCCACGATTCCAACAATGAAAAGACCAGTCCGTTTTTCAAGTGACAGTTCATGACAGATCGGGTGCGTTCCGAATTACGATGGGCTCGAACAATCACCCGCCTCGGACAGGCCTCTAAGCCGGTCCGCTAAACTAGAGGAAGTCGCGAAAGGGTTGCTACCGCTCGCTTGAGAACCGAATCCCCAACCATGACCTCAGCAAAGCGAGGGGTCCCGTCCTTACCGGGAAACAAGTTAACAATGCGCCCCCGGCGCCAACGCAGTGGCGGTAGGTTAGCATCCTTAACTAACACGAGGTCTCCAACAGTGGGGGGATTGGTTTTGTCAGTCCACTTGAGGCGCTGCTGCAAAACATGCAGATATTCTAATGACCATCTGGCCCAAAAGTTCTGACCCATCTGTTGCAACATCTGATAGCGCGACAAACGATTGTAGGCTACTTCCCTGAGGGGGTGTTCTGGCAATGCTACAAGTGGTTGACCAATCAAGAAATGGCCTGGAGTCAACGCTTCCAGGTCATTTGGGTCGGAGCTGAGCGGACACAACGGTCGGGAATTGAGGATCGCCTCAATTCTACAAAACAACGTCGCGAGCTCCTCATATGTCAAAATAGTTTGACCAATTACTCTATACATGTGAGCCTTGGCTTGCTTAACAAGAGCCTCGAAAATTCCACCCCAGTGGGGGCATCCGGGAGGGTCAAATTTCCACGTGATACCCCGACGGGAGAGGGCCGTGCCAATACAAGTATCATTCTCCCGCAAAAACTTAACTACATCTTGCAAGTAACGGTCGGCACCCTTATAATTGGTTCCACAATCCGACCGGATCAGAGACGGACATCCCCTTCGGGATACAAATCTATCCAAAGCCGCAATAAAGGCCTCCGTCGAAAGATCAGCAACTACTTCAAGATGAGCAGCCTTGGTTGACAGACAGACGAAAACGCACAAGTACGCTTTCACAGCCTTCGCATTCCGAAGTCGCGACGTTTTGACCCAAAATGGTCCCGCAAAGTCTGTCCCTACCCTCAAGAAAGCTCTAGCCTCAGTGACCCTGTCAGGGGGCAGGTCACCCATCTGAGGCTGCATCGTGGCTGCCTTGAGTCGATAGCAAGGCAAGCACCGAAACACGATGCTCCGTACAACTCGTCGACTGTTCAATATCCAGAACTCTCGCTGCAAAATGCCCAAGAGTGCATTGCAGCTAGCATGAGAGTTCTTCAAGTGGCGATCCGTCACCAACAACTCCACCAATTGGCCCTTCTTAGGCAGCAATATGGGGTGGCGCGCCGAATAGGGCAAGTTAGCATTGCGCAGACGCCCTCCAACCCGGAGTATTCCCGACTCATCAATGAACGGGTTGAGGTGTGCTGTCGCTTTCCTAAGTTTGGGGCGACCTTTCCGTAAGGTATCCAATACGTCCCCAAAGTGTTCTGCCTGCACCACTCGAGTCCAGTGATGGAGGGCTGCTGTACGCTCTTCAACAGCGAGAACACTACCGTGTGACCGGTCTTCAGGATGGCGACAGTTGTGGATAAATCGTTTGACCCAAGCGGTTACTCCAACTAGTTTGTCGAGAGAGCTATAGCGTTCTAGAAGCCACGCAGTGTCCGGCACTGGAGCTGTCTCGACAACGTGGACCTTCAATCCCGACGATGGGGTCGCAATGACACAACTGGTAGGCCAGTGTGTATCCGATTCCAACAGCCAGCTTGGCCTCCACCACAGGGGGTGGGCCACGAGCTCAGGTGCCTTGCAACCCCTGGACGCCACGTCCGCTGGGTTCAGTTCACCTGGTACGTGTCTCCAAATCAAAGCAGTCTCAGAGTTCTGGATCTGCGAAACACGGTTAGCTACAAAGACCTCCAAGGTATGGACTGACGACTTCAGCCAACACAGCACAATTTGGCTGTCACTCCAGGCGAATGCGCTCTCCTCAAGGTCCACCGTGTCCTTCAATGTAGAAGCTACGTGGTTCAACAAGCGCACGAGAAGCGCTGCACCCGACAATTCCAACTTCGGGATCGTCAAACGTGTCCGAAGGGGCGCTACCTTGCTCTTCGCCATTACCAAATTTACATCGACCGCTCCGTCGGAGCTGACCGTTCGCAAATGGACGGCAGCTGCAAACCCTCGTTCGGAGGCGTCGCAAAACCCGTGCAGAGTTGCTCTACATTTCCCTGCAGGTAACAGCTTACGCGGCAGTTCGACCTGATTTATTTCCGGGAGCGTAGCGAAGAAAGCTTCCCAATCGCTCAACAAGTCTCCGGAAAGCGGGTCATCCGAACCCAGTTGGGCTGTCCACAGGCGCTGCATGAAGGCCTTGGCCGTGAATACTACCGGCGCAATCCATCCGTTTGGATCATACGTTCTGGCCACCGTGGACAGTACAAGCCGCATCGTCCAGACCTTCGGGGAATCCAATTCGACCCGGTAGGTAAACACATCTTGGACTGGTCGGTACTGCACGCCAAGGATGGATAACATGTGCGGATTCTCAGCATTTTCAAAAAGGTGCGGATCCTGCTGGTGCTCCTCTGGGAGGCCGGCCAAAAGTGCCGGTGAGTTGGACAACCACTTTCGCAACTCATAGCCACCAGTCTGCAAGAGTGCAATCAATTCATCCCGTAACACCAAGGCGTCTTCAATGCTATTGGCCCCGGTGCACACGTCATCCACAAACAAATCCCTTTCCAAAATGGCCGCCGCTCGAGGGAACCTCAATCGCTCTCGAGTCGCCAATTCCATCAAAGTACGAATAGAAATGTACGGACTACTCTTTAGGCCGTAAGTATTCATATTCAGTTCGTACACCAACATCGGTTCATCAGGGCTCTCACGCCACAAAATCAGCTGATACCGACGGTCATCAGGGTGTATCACTGTCTGCCGAAACATCATCCGGATGTCGGCTACAAACACGACCTGATGCTTCCTGAAGTTCGTGAGGATGTCAGTTATGTCCTTGTGCAGTTTAGGACCTGCATGCAAACACTGGTTTAGGGACACTCCAGTCGAGGTGGGGGCAGAGCCATCAAAAACCACTCGAATCTTGGAGTCCGGTGACTTCAATACCGCATGGTGGGGGAGAAAATAGTGCTCCACCGTACTCCAATCCCTGCGAGACACCGACATATGTCCCAAATCCTCGTACTCCCTCATGAAATCAACGTACTTCTGCCGAAAGACCGGGTCTCTTCTTATGCGGCGTTCCATCGAAACCAGCCGCTTCTCAGCCAACGCGCGAGAAGCACCAAGGGGTGGTCGATGAGTAAGTAGAGGGAGTCGAGTTATGAACCGACCTGAGCGGAGGCGACCAGTATTATTCTGATAAAACAGTTCACATTCCTCTTGCTCAGGACTTAATCGCGACACAGTGGGCGGCTCTTCAATCTCCCAGAACCGTTGCACGGCTTCCGAGAGCGCAGTTCCAACCAAACAGCTCTCCTCAGCAGGAGGCGTGGAAACTGTGGACACTGGACCCATTACAGTATACCCAAACTTGGTGTCCAAAGCCATAAGGCCACCAGGCTGTAATGTCCGTTTGCTGGTTAACAGTATGCCCCCTAGGACGTCAGCACCCAGCAGCACGTCAACCGGGCTAGGGGTATCAAAGCCAGCATCAGCCAAATTCAAGTGAGCTGTCAAACGCCGAATCTCTGGTGGCAGTTTCACTTGGGGGAGCTTCCCCACTACTTCCTCCAACACCAGTGCTGGAGCTGTAATCCTCGCACGGGAAGTAGGGCTCTGACCAAAAGTGAAAGTGACCTGCCCAACCAGGTTTGACACTATGGTATTGCCTACCCCACGCACACCTTCCGGGTGGTGTTCCAAGTTCAAGCCCAGCCGTTGCACCAACCTCCTGGATACAATGCAGCCCTGTGCGCCCGTGTCCAATAGGGCACGCACACAGACTGATCCTCCGCCAGGACCCCAGACATAAACAGAGGCCGTCGGCAATAACACGGTCTCGAGGGGGGTGGCGGTGGTTGATGCCTGGGCAGCGTATCCCTAACAGGGATACAACGAAGCCTCCTGCTCGGCAGGGGGGTACCGCTCGAACCGGTCGAGCGGATCCCACTCCGGCTGGTAGGCCCGTCGGGCTGGCCGAGCGGTCTGCGGCGTCTGGTACGTCCATATCCGGCCTTGGTACCTCGGAGGCCGCGATTCCAGGCGGGGCCGCTCAACAAGCGGCGGCGACATCCGTGGCGCCGACCTGGGCGGCGTTGATCGCCGGCACCCGCCCGTGGGCCCCCCTCGTGGGGGCGCGGTTGCGCGCGCGACAGCCGCATAATTCTGTGAAGGCCCCCCGCCTTCACAGAATTCTCACAGTTCACAGAACCCTCCCTAAGGAGGGACCCCTCGGAGGACTCCGGCGTCCTTCCCCGCCTTCCCTGGGCACCCAGTACCCCTGGTCTGCCTGGGGCGGACTCCGGACAGGGGGGGAGGACGAACCCTGCGCAGGGGGGGGTTTGACTCCGCTGCGGTTCATGCACAGAATGGCGTGGTGCTTCCCTCCACATGACTTGCACGCCTGGGAGTGGGTGCAGTCCCTTGCAAAGTGAGGGCCCAAACAAGCAAAGCACCACTGCCTATCCTTGGCGATATTGCGTCGACCCTCAACCCTCTGGGCCAGGAACTTCTGACACGCAGGTATCCGATGACCTGGGTTCCGACAGTACAAGCAGAGGTCAGGGTCCATAGTACCCAAATTATAATGTCGGGGGCCCGCCGGTCGTGGTCCCGATTTTCCCCTGTTTCCCCCTTGAGATCCAAATCTCATCTGACCCGGGTAGGAACCAGATGGTCTCGGAGGGGGTGACGCATTGGAGGTGTCGGCCCTTCGACACTCAATCTCCAACAACTCCACCAAGTCGGTGAAGGCCGGTAGGTGCTGAGCACTATCTCCACCGTAGCGGTGTTCAAAACGTGCCCGAACGTCAGCAGGCAACCGGTTCAACAAAAAACTCAATAATATGTAGGACCATTGGTCCACGGGAAAACCCAGTTTTTCTAAACCCTTGGTCGCTGTCAAAACAGGATTCAGCATTTTTACCCGGATGTCTGAAACCTGAGCGATCCTGAGAATGTTCCAAAGTTTGCCCATTAGGGCATCCGCGAGCCGTCGCACATTGTGATATCTGTCCCTCAGCAATGTGCGCGCGGTTTCATAGTTGTCGTCGGTGACCGACAAATGCGCGACCAATTCACGCGGTTCCCCCTCCAAAGACGACAACAACTGAGCCAATTTCAAGGAAGCTGTCAAATCAGTCCGAGCATGGACCAGACTGTCAAACAAATCAATGAAACTAGTCCACTGGTCCAGATTTCCATTGAACGTGGGAAGCTGTATGGCGGGCAACCGAGCTGCCAATCCGGGATTCATATTTGTGACTACAGGCTTTCCGTCACTCTGGACCCCGCTGGCCCGAGCCTGTAGAATCTCCGCAGCCCGTTGTACAATTTGATCCCCCAGATCCAGGCATTGATCAAAGTCCGCTTCAACCCCTCTCAACTCTTCTTGACCCGTGGATGTATACGTTGAGCCAACTTGTTGAACCGCATTCAGGTAGCCCTCCATGGCACGGTACACCCTTTCCAAGTGCGTCGGCACGTCTGCATGTCTGGCCAACAGTGCCTCAACCCGGTCCGGTCTGTCAACCAATGCCGCTCCAGATGCAAACCATCTGAGCTCCGACCTCAAAACGGACCTAGACGTGCTGGCCATAGTACCCGATTCAATCAACGTGACCACGGGTTTACTTAAACAAAACTCTTAAATTAAATTTAAAAAAAAACCTATGAATTATGGTCACCCTAGTGAATTTCCAATTATAAGATTGCCTTCCAACTTAACCAGCACAAACATAAGGCAATAACAACCAGCCTATTAGCACTTGCAACAATAAGATATTAATTTTAAATTAAGCTAAATCTTACCGAGTACTTTCCGGAGGTAAAATACAAAAATGCAAGTCGATTCAGCTCAAACAAATAGGATCACATTAATTGTGCATCGCACACCAATATACAACAACAACTATTATATTTCTATAATGGTTTGTGCAAATTATAAAATAAATTTATTATTAAAATAGGAATTCAAAATTCAATGATTTGTGTACAATACAGCCTGCCGGCGACACCCAAACACGAAAATATAGTTTCACAAGTTTATTAATTTATCCAATTAACACCCCAAATAGCTTGTATTACGCAGTAATTTGGTAAATTCAATAAATTTTTCATATGGAAAAACGCATGTTAACATAACCTCAAAAACACGTTTCAACTTAAAATTGTCCAAAAAAAACACGGGTTTTTATCAAATCACATGGAAACAACCACGCTCTGCTACCATCAATGTTCTTATCACAGCCTAGCTGCTCTGAACGTCCACGGTTCGTGGATCTTAATTTTCCTACCTAACCTAAATACGAAACTTACAGACTAAGTTTACCTCAAGTCCATCGTTTTTCGCGCTGCTGCCAAACCCCTAAGCTAGCTACCTATCTGGGTACCCATCTAGAAGCTCGCCTAGGACACTATCCTCACTCCAAGGTGTTGAGAACAGCTTCGCCGCACCAAACAAGCGCACCAAGTCGCACTCCCGACAATGTTATGATATTACATACAAAACACAACTCAACTGGCGACAAATCTCGCAGACCAAAACATACGCACTTCGCGTTGCCGCGGTATATAACTATCCAATTCAAAAGTTCAATTTTTAACACACGCCACGATTCCAACAATGAAAAGACCAGTCCGTTTTTCAAGTGACAGTTCATGACAGATCGGGTGCGTTCCGAATTACGATGGGCTCGAACAGGTAGGGTAAGGATATGTGTGAAGTCCCCAATCCGTACTGGGCCCGCGTGGAGACTATGGCCCAAACCTTCTCGTGTTGAGGCCTGTTCCCAGCAGTGGGACGCAAATAGGCAATAATAGTAGGTACAACGACGCGTACGTTCGCCGCGGGCGGGATGAGGTAACTTGTGTTGGTGCGGGGCGGTGCGCGTCGCTACTGGTACGATAGTACCTATTAGGTACCTATACTATGGTAAAGCGTCAAAATAGTCAATTAACTGAATAATCAAAAGCATTCAGTTGAAGGTAAGCTTAGGTCCTAAAGTGACAAACGCCCACTGTCTAGATAAACCTAAGCGTACCTAGTGCTTAGAACTCAAGGCTGTCGATAACATCAAAGTAATCTTCAAGTTGCCAACTAAATATTGAACCAAGCATCTTAACTTAGTTTCCATTAAATAAATACATCTTGAAGTTAACACAATTGGCTCCAGAGGAAATTCCCGTCCTAGACTAAAATTACCCAGTAGCAATACTGAATTGCAATGCGGCATTGTCTGAGCAATTTTATGGTCGTGTCTTGATTATGCTAGTTTAAAGTTTTGTTTAGAAAACAGAGTAAGGAGAAAAAATACAAGATAGATAAGTAATTATTGTAATGGTTTTAATTTGATGGTAATTAGGCATATATATGTAGGGATGTAGGCAAATTAAGCAATAGGTATGTATTAGTCTTCAAATAAACCTCGCTATTATAATTGATTAAGTAAGTAAGTAACACTTTATTGTTCAAAATAAAAACACACAAATACAAATTTAATACAGGACACATTTATAAAGGCGAGCTTATTCCTATAGGGAATTTCTTCCAGCTAACCTTTGAATTTAATGCTCGCTATTAAATAATTATAATTATTAGAATTCTATTGCATTGACCTTACAGAGTTTATGTTTGGATCCAAATTATATTTACTTTAAGAAGCAGGTGGTATCTGTTGCAAGTAATTGTTAGCGAACTGCGAATTCAGAAGTACGATCCTGATTAGAATTATTCTCGACCCTCCGCATGAGAAGATGAAGAAAACATTTATTCAAAAACAAAACAAATAGTTAAATGTTTTCAAACACTTCAAAGGAGGCGGTAGGTCAAACCACTAGGCTGCCACGGCGTACATTAATTATATCCCTCCAGCCCTCAGGCCTTCGTGACCCGGAAATCTCTCACAATTACAATATTTCAGTCGTCTTTGAGGAGAAAAAAGAAAATTGCCCATTAGCCACCATCAGGTGTAAAATATTGGGTAGAAATGTCGTCTTACCTCTATTTTCGGCTTAATTAAGGCCATTTAGCAGCCGCTTGCAAATTAGTGACGTCATCGTGACAAATCGAGATTAGATTACACTAAATTATTAATAGTTTTGTGTTGAGTTGATGTCGCACAGCCTTTCTATTGGTCATAGAAAGCGTTTAAACAAGCAGGGGCAGAGTTACTTTCGCATTTATAATATCAGTATAGGTTATCCCACCAAAAACATAAATGTAAAAAAGGAGAGCCAAGTTCAATACAAAAATTATTCTCTGCTGTGGGCTTCGCCGCAAAAAGAATGGAGATCTGAGATTGAGTGCCAGGTTCTATGCAAAATCCAAATATGTAGTCTAAGGGCTGACTTGGCTGGTTTTCCCATACGCAACGCAGCCGGGCTGCCGCTCGCTCGGCCACGTTCGCGTCAACGGTTCGATTCGGTTGTCACAGCGCCCCACCCACCCCGCCCGCGCCGCTCCGGCGTCACTCGGTGCGCGCGCGTCGTGTATATACCGAAAATCTAAATGCCTATTGTTTTATCATTATTTATGAGTAGGTAATGATTTTACACTATTGATGTGCGCTAAATATAAAAATAATAATTAATCCCAGTTAATTAACGTAGGTACCCTAAGTAATATTAGGTATTTATGTTAAGCGTTCATAATAGAATCTAATTATTTAAAAATTGCCAGTTTTTTATTTATTCCTTTGTATTCATCTAATTACCTATCTGCATACCAAATTTTAACTCTCTAGGTCATCTGGAACTGGGTTAGAGTTTTGGTCTATAGGTCAGTCAATGATAAAAATGAGAAATTTTGGACATTAATATCTAACCGTTTGAGATAAGCTTATGAAATTTAGAACACATATGTATCTCGCAAGTCTCAATATATGAGGCAAATTTGATACGTTTATGTAAAATAGTTTTTGATTTATGAGGGGGTCAAAAGTGGCTCCAAATGGTTCGTGTAATATTACACACGGTGCGGCTCGCCAGTTCTGTTTCTTGAACTTGGCTTGACACGCTCCCGCGTGTCTAGATACATAGATATTTCAAATATACAAATCTGTTTTGACGTGAACTCGACAATTGGGTGAGGAATGTGACCTAGAGGGAACAGACATCCGGACATACGACAGCATTTTTAGCCACGTTGCCGTTGAAACGGAGACGATTCCCTCGCTTCGTCCGCTCGATCAGTAATCAGATAATCAATGGCTAAATCATTTATTTGCTCAAAGCACAAAATGCATGCAAATACAATTTTAACCTCATAAAATAATTGTTATGCTATGCTTACTTAATAACAGACTTGAAACTAATCATATAAGTAACAAAAAAATAAAAATAAAATGTCAACTTGAATAAGAATTATTATAATGTATAAATAAATAGTTCTTATTGTATAAATAATAATTTAAAAAAAAACTCCCAACTAAGCAAAGCTTGTACTATGGGTGCTAGACAAAGATATGAATACTTATACAGAGAAATACATATACACATATAAATTCTAAACATCCATGACTCGAGTACAAACATTCGTGTTCATCACACGAAGTTTGCCCCGAGCGGGACCCGCGACCATCGGAACAGAAGGCAGCTTAGGGTCACTGCCAACTGGACCAATCCGGTCGTCCATAATCTTGTAATATCCTTCCTTCATTCTTGTAATATCAAATATGAAAGCTGCAGAACCAACCAAACTAGGAGCATCTAGATCTGTTGCGTGGGTTTTACGCAGAGTACCGGATGTGATAAGGTTTGACATAATTTATCAGTAATATTGCGAGGCTGCGTAGGATGCTATTAGAGGGGGCAATCCATCATTGCCGGGGCGCGGATCTTTGTGGTGGCTTCTCACGCGAGCTTATGCTGCACGACACTTTTATTATTTTTATAATAACTTACTTTTTTTAAAGCGGTTTCACCACCACCACTCTATACTTCTCTCTAGGAACCTACATGCTAAATAGCAGCTTTCTACAAGCAGTAGTTTCTGGTTTGTCAGTCATTCAGTAATGGCAGTCAGTAGCGAAAGACTTTTAATATATTGATGACATATTGATGACTAGTTGGGCCCGTGAACTTCGTATCACCGCGGATTCCCATACAAAGTTATTTTTCCTTTAGATTTCTACAGTTTTCTTTCTTTCTAAACCTTCCCAGAATCACGGGGAATATAACAAAAAATAATCAGCCAAATTGGTCCAGCAGTTCTCGAGCCTTAGCCAGACTAACACACGGCAATTATTTTTTATATATAAGAAGAAGATTTCATTTGGACTTAATTTTCTTTGATGTGAAATCTTTAAGGGAAAATTTATGGGGGTGTCACTAAGGTGATATAAAAAAAAGCATCACATTTATACTATTTAAAACATATATTACAAGTTCAGATAAAGCAACGAAAAAATATAGGTAGGTATTTAGGTAGAGATCTTCTACTATCTAAAGTCCCGCGCCTTCACATTTCAAAACGCTTCAATTTTTTATTATTTTTTAGAAAGCACCACCAACACTATCAACGCATAGTTGATGGCTATCTCAGCACGCACACATGTGTTGAGTGAGAGTGTTGGTGGTGCTTTTTAAATACATTACTACACGGTAGGTAGGTACATCAAAGAAATCAGAAGGAAGAAGAAGAATAACAGATAATCGTTTCCATAGCAAAGTAACTACGTCCAAGTCGTGACATTTGATACAGCTTTTTCATGTTCTTAATGCAAAACTCTTTGATCAAATCAAATCCCTACTGGAAAAAAGTATAGTATTATTTTAGTAATTATCATCATACCTATTAGTCTGAAGCACCCTTCGCGGCCGGCGCAGACCCTGGTGACTTTTTTGCTGTTAAAAATGTTTTCAGGGAAATGGGTACAGGTTTACACAACTTAGAAGGCGCGTGGATTTAGCAATAATAGACCCTGCGTCAACGGCTTAAGTGCTTCGCTGCGCGCCTTCTAAGTTGTGTAGTGCTATAAAATAGTTTCAAATAAAGGACCCACACCAGTTTGAAATTAGGCAGTCGTCCCTTTTTGTAAATATTTCATAACTAGCTTTTCCCCGCAACTTCGTATGCGCAGAAATATTAAAATGAAAGATCCCGTTTTTTCCCGTTCCCGTGAGAATATCTTTATAAATTATAGCCTATGTGTTATTCTGATCTATAAGCTACATTACTGTAAAGTTTCATTAAAATCCGTTTAGTAGTTTTTGCGTGAAAGAGGAACAAACATCCATCCATACATCCATCCAAACAAACTTTCGCCTTTATAATATTAGTAAGGATACTTTCACCAAAACAGTTATTTCAATACGTCCATAACTATAATCATAATACTTTCACCAAAACAGTTATTTCAATACGTCCATAACTATAACCATCTATATATGTATACATTAGTATCATCGGGTACGCAAATTCTAAGTCTACGCGAGACCAAGTCGCAGACAACGGCTATTTGGTAAGTATTCAATAAAGGCCGGTTATATGACAAAGGCAAGGTTGTCTGAGAACACGGTTGTTACTTATTTGTTTCGACCTGTATGTAACCAATTTGTGACGCACACAGATATTATTATTCATTCATTGAATCTATTCGTGCCAGCTTCCATTCATCGATCCGTATGAGTATCTTTAGCAACCTAAATACCCGTAACAAATTAAGTTAGAATCGATCGATAGCTAGCTCTTTACTTCGAAGTAAAGAGCTAGCGGCAATATATTTAATAGAATAAACCGCCATAGAGGGAAGTGGGGATAATTGTGTTACGAGCCCACAGCTGGTAGTTACCAGGGGCTATATTCGAAGTCTTAAAATAGGGAACTCCCTGTTCCCTATAGGATCGCTCACGCGTCGCGTGAACTTCAAGCAGCTATAGATTTAAATTTCAACTTGACGCCTGAGCGATCTTATAGGGAACAGGGAGATTTCTATTTAAGACTTCGAATATAGCCCCAGGACCCTTATCCCGTAGGCCAGGGGCCGGCAATTTTTCTTGGTCATATACTCGTAGCTGCACTTTTCTGTTTTGTGAGTGAGGTTTATCACTGTTTGCCGAATTGCGTTACGCGAGAGGGTGCATAGTTGTTGCGCTGTGTTTGAGTTCGAAATAAAGGCAATCATTTGACTGGCGCCATTAATATTTCGTTAAAACAGATTTTTCTTTATTTTATTTTAATATCCTCCACCAGAACAATAGCCTACTTTTGACTGCTAGCTGAAGTATGAGCCGGATTTCAGCCATCGATCCTCTGCATGAGAGGCTGTATTTTAATATCATTACTAAACGCGTGTTTTCTTGTCCAATTATAAGCCAGCATCACCCACGCTCGCATTATACTAAGTAACATTACTATTTTGTTATATTTTAACAAGAAACAGTAATTATTCAAAAACATGGCCTTTTGCTTCTTATCTGGCATGTTCTTTGTTAGCATCCAACCTTGTTCGCAGCGTTTACATTGTATAAAAACAAAAGCGGCTATATTTTGCAACTAAGGTATAGCAAAATCTTGAACCTACACAAACTTTAGAGGTAGGTAAGTAATTGTGAAAGTATTGATAAGCAGCTGAATTGAGGCCAACATAACAGTAAGTAAGTACCTACTCGAAACCGATGGGCTCGCATGAAGAAAGGGACGAAATTTGAGGAAGCGTGGCCTGTCTGCCAGTTCACCTTTAGTGATAAAACCAACCATCACGTAATGAAACTTTCACTTTCCAGGAAGTTGTCGGTTATTACTGACTGCAAAACTTCCAACAAAAAAAACTCCATTAAACTTTAATAAAGAGCACCTGAAAGTTCGTTAACACTCTTATCAAACTTTGTTTTTAATTGCGCGCAGCCTGCGCAAGCGACTTGTCGACTTCTTAATTGCAAGAGTTTTGTAAAGGCCCGTAGTAGCAACACTTAAGGAAATATTTCCTTGTTAACATGATCCTCCTTCTTTTGCTTATATGATAGATTGTCGTGCATTGATATTTACTAAATGTTAGCGTTTTCTTTGTGATTCTTCTATAATACTTATTATCTGACATATTGCAACTAATGTTCCCAATAAAATCTGTATCACATTGCTATTTATCAAGGGTGTCTCCAAAACGTTTCGTTTATCACGTTGTCACCGTGGATCTGTAATAAAAACGTCAGGTTCACTAGAACACCTTATTTCCCTAGGGACTAGCTTGTGTAGTTCTCGTCAGTTACGGAAACAAGAGGGGCATTTAAACATGTTTTATCTACAGATATGTTTTCAATATTTTATCTTGTTATATTTAAGTTTTCTTGGTTAGTCCACCTGGGCAAAGACGGTGGAGTAATTGTATAACCCTCGTATTTTTTTCTCAAACATATGCGTATTTTGCTAAGTGTTAATTTCCAAAAAAAGAAGACCAACATATATCATTGGCGGCCTTGGCCACCAAAATGATTAAATGAGTATGGATCCAGTATCATTTTTTCGTTTTTTTGTTTCTATAGTAAATAATATCTAACATTCAGTCAAAATTGCTTAAGTGCATTGGTGTTGAAGGTTGAAATTTAAATTATGCATTACCTATACCTACGTAGATCTACCATAGGTATATATGTATGTCACTGCGATTGCCGGACTCTAATAGAAGACTTCGGCTGCGGCTCAAGCTTCTAATTTGCCAATGTAATTAGAGTAGGCTTTTAATTTCGCTTATTTATTGCGATAAAATTACCAGTATAATTGCAGTAAAATTAAGTGTACGTAGTGCTTATTATCTACTAGCTTCTGCCCGCGATTTCGCCCGCGTGGAATTCGGTTATCGCGTTCCTATGCATTATTCCGGGATAAAAAGTACCCATGTCCTTTTCCAGGACCCCAACTATCTCCATGCCAAATTTAATCTCAATCGGTCCAGCGGTTGAAGCGTGAAGAGGTAACAGACAGACAGACGGAGTTACTTTCGCATTTATAATATTAATATGGATATTGTGGTATAGGTAATTCTTTACTCGCTATTAGGTTTTAAGCAATGAAAATAAAATCTCGTTACATTTCTGAAGAATCATTCTCTTTATCGTAAAGGTCTTAAATAGTTACTTATTTAATCTCTTGATTCTCGGACGAATAACTAAATAATATTTTCACTTCTTTTTTATTTTTACTACGTAATTTTCATTTCTTCTAGCGGTTGCGGAAGGTTCATTTATGATGTTCGTTCCCAGATTCTTTCACGATTCAATTTTATCTTTCGTCTTCAAATGACAATATGGCCCGTTGTTCGATTTTTAATGAGCACCTTCAATGATTGAAGTATTAATTAGTGATACTTGAGATGTTCTTAAATAGGGATGGCCTGATTAGGAGAGTTCGTCTTTATAGTTGAAATTGAGTTGTAAAGAAAATAAAAGCTGTTAAAGACCAATAACTTATTCCCTGCATCGAAAAAAATATTGAGTTTTTGTTGAAAACGACATAATTACGTCACTTGTCTTGATATTAATCGTGTATTTATTGTGGCAGCCTAATTAAAAAAAATAATGTATTGTTTAGAGAGATAGTTTGCAGCTATCAATGTCGTTGTTCTGATACTTTTATCTTTGATATTGTTTATACGCTTATTTTGTTTTTATTTATTTCAAAATTTTACGGGAGCTCCTTAAAGTGGTTCAAATTACCTACACCTACCTACTCTATCATAAAAATAGAATTGCAAGTCACTTATACCAACCTCCCTTAGTTCCTTATCATTAATTCACTTCCCATCCCATCTCAATCTGAACATTAATTCATTAAATTAATTCATAATGTAGCATAATGTAGCATGAACAAAAGAGCGATTTACATTTGCTTTTCATCCGGTAGGTACTTAACGCGATATCGTTTTAATACACTTTTCGACACTTGTTTAAAATACTTGTCAAGTCAAAAGTTTCAAAATTATCATTTCAAAAAATACATTAATCCCTTCCTTCTGCCGCAGTCGGTAAAAAAGGCGTCTCCAAAGTTCGCCGCATAGACCTCCTAGGCACAAAGCGCCTCGTATTGCCTACGGACCGTTGATTTATGTATTACTAGCTTCTGCCCGTGACTTCGTCCGCGTGAAATTCGTTAATAGCATTCCCGCGGGAACTATGCATTTTTCCGGGATAAAAAATAGGTTATATTTTGACAAGTGTTACATATAAACCACCACCATACTAAATTATGTTGCAATCCGTCCAGTAGTTTTCGAGTTAATTCCGGACATACAGACAATTTTTCTAAAAATCGTTATTTTATGTTAAGTATCGTTTATATGGTCCACTGGACTTGATAATTCCTTTTAATTTTCAGGTTTCAGACGCGACTTCTACTGACTTATTAACTTCCTTTAAAGTTTGTTAGAAACACCGGTTCTTTATACAAATTTTGTAAATACCGGTTATTCGTGTTCTAATCTATAACTGTTTGTCGCTATTTCACAGTCGAAATACTAAAACAATTTTGAGAAACGGGAATGAAAACTCAAATTACTCATTTACAAGTTCACCGCTCAATTTCACCAGAAAACAGTTCCAGTTAAATTTGATTTATTCAAAAATATGTTGTAAATTCAAATTAGAAAATTTGGGTGAAATTTGACGCGACGTAAACCGTTTAGTGTGGCAATCCGATTCTCGTTAGCGATGGCGTCGGCGCCGTGGATCGACTAAAAACAGTAGGCAGAGGTACCCTAAGTACCTAATATAAATATAAAACAAAAAAACCGGCCAAGTGCGTGTCGGGCCACGCGCAAAGTATAGGGTTCCGAAGTTGACGATGCCCACAGTACCTTTCTAAGACTTATTAGCATCTAGCTAGCCTGTGGTATGACGTGCCCGCCCGACGCCCCTGCCGCTCGAGAAAAATCATTGGTTTTTTAATCATTTCATAAGTCGACTAATGACTCGTAAATTTGTACAGCCTACTTAGCTGTGATAGTTTTCCTTTCAACTACGTTATATACGCCACAACCGTGATTTTTTTCAGCCATCCAAATACCACCATTTAGCTGGCAGGGGGGGGGACACGTGACTCTAACAAAAAATAGCAGTTTAAAGCTTAATATTTCACAAACGAGTAGGTGAGGTACACTATAAAAAATATATTTCAAAATTTTATTGTACTACTTTGTCAGCGTAACTAATATGTATATTCATGCCAAATTACAGCTTTCTAAAACTAAGCATCTCCGAGAAATAGTGCGGACAGATGGACGGACGATCGGACGGACGGACGGACGGACGGACGGCGGACGGACGGACGGACAGACGGACGGACGGACATGGCGAAACTATAAGGGTTCCTTGAGGACTTCGGAATCCTAAAAATGATAAAAAATAAAAACCGACGTCAAAATCCGACAGCCTACAAAGTCGGTGTCAAGTTCACTATAAGATTGTCATCAGCTTTGGGTCGGTTCACTTGACACCGACTGCAGGCTGTCGAAGTTTGAAGTCGGTTTTTTTTTCACCCATACATGGGTGGAATATCTCGGCTTCTAGTATAAATAGGGCGGTGAAATTTGACGGGAGTAGGGTAGCGTAGAATTAGGTACTATTTTTTGAGCTATAAGTAATTCCTGAGAACCAAGCGGTTCCAAGATCCATGCGATGTACGCCAGCTTAACGCTCGGTAGCGTACACCGTGCCCTATATTTCGGGAAATTCAAGGGTACAATTTTTTTAACCTAGATATTTCTATATGTACTATTTAGGTATTCTTTATTTGCATAATCAGATCCTGGATAACGTTACGGTGTACGGCTGTCTTGACGGTCACTCAATCATCATTTAAACGTTTTGTGCTATTGTTTTAAATATGTGCACTGCTAAAGCCATGCTGTTCGTTTAGCTTTCAGAATGAATGCCGGTGAAATTTAGAGATCTTCTACTATCTAAAGTCCCGCGCCTTCACATTTCAAAAGGGCCTTATGAGAGGTCCCGAACCACTTGACTTCTCTTGAAAATCATTAAGACAATAATTGAGAAGTGAGGCTTTGAAAATCTTTTAATGAGCAATTTTTGTATACAACAGGGTAAGCAAAAAGCTCTCAGCTCACCTGATGGTGAGCGATCACTAAGGGCCATGAATAGATATATTTTTAAATCCTTAGATTGCAAATGCGTTCCCTACCTTGAAGCCAAAGATGGATGCCCTAAATATGCTAGTAATTTCCACCGGCTGCTTTACCCCCTTACCGGAACACAACAAGGCGAGTACTGCTGTTTGGCGGTGGGTTAAAGGGTAAAACGATGGTAGCCATCCGGAAGGATCTCGCATAAGGTCCTACCACCCGCAATTATTTAAATTTATTCAAAATTTCAAGGGTCAATAGTAAAGTCGGTTCAATTTTGTAAAGAACAAAAAGGACACTGAGTCGACATCGAACCTAGCATAAATTTATCTGCTGGTAGACCAGCGCTGATTGGTTGTTTAGAAAACAACCAATCAGCGCCTTAAGTGTTTTTAAGAAATAAAAAAAATGAGTCCTCGATAAAACACGTCCACTGCTGCACATAGGCAAAAGGTTCGTCAGGTGCTCACTCGTCGTGGGTTAGCTACCAATGTGCTAGGGTTCGATGAAGTGAGATGACAATGGTCGCATGTGGATGGGCTGGAGATCAACGAAACGAGATGAAAGTGGTTGCGTGAGGCTATATTCTCTTTTTCTAGCTGATTGCGAGTACCGGCTACTTCTAAAGATGGCGATGATGGCCAACGCTCTCAGGTTTTAATTGGAAGCTAGGACCCCGGATTCAGCGTGATTCTTCAGTCATGACTATACGTTTAGTGCGCGTGGCATCGTCAGAAAGTTCGTCATAGCCCACAGATACCGTTCATGCGTTACACGCATATAACATACCTATATTGGAACAAAAGAAATTAATCCACAGTTAACTTGTAAACAAAAGGCGGACTTATCGCTAAACACCGAGTCTATCTTCGGAATCCTTTCCAGGGATTGAAAGTCGTTCCTTCTTTCCGATGTTTGGAAATACCTACAAGATAATAGGCGATTAAGCAGCAAATCGTAGATAAACAATAATTCAAGCAATATTCCATACCCTTCGACGTTTTATAATCAAAAATCCATACGACACGTAGAAGTATTGGCGCCACCATGGAAAAATCCCATTACGTATTCCATTTCAGGGAGGCCTTGTTTCCAGAACTTTCTCGAATATTCGTCAAGTAATAAACTTAGATATTGGATGTCAGTAAAACAAAAATAAACCACGCGGAAGAAAAGATAAAAGAGGTGACTCGACGGATTAGAATATTGCGATAAAAGCATAAGGCAAACAAAGGTATTGTAGGAGAATTATAGTAAGATTCAGATTTGGGTGAAACGGGGAAGGAAAAGTAAAAATTGTTCACGTTCGGCTCGCAATTTAGCTTCAAGTAGCGGTAGCAATTGCTAAACGGTCGGGTAATCGGGGTTCAGCCACTGGACGCTAAATGTCGATCTAGTGTTAACCTGCGTTCCGGCGAACGCACTGTAGTTATAGGCTCTGCTAATCTTTTTATTTTATTTCTCTATGCAGATACTTTACACGTTATTCGGAGATGACAATGAGAACCTGTTGATGAGATCACGTCAAACAAACTCATAATTCCCTTTGATGGTTAATAAAATTGCAAAATTATGCACGAAATGGTATTGAATTAATTATTCACAAATTGACACTGAATAATTATTCGTAACGAAGTTTTCTGTGATGGATGGAGGCCAAGTTAGGGATCAGCATATTGTTGTTATTAATTGTATTTTGTTTAGAAGTGTGGTGGGTAGGTACCTACAACAAATTGGAAGAGGGTATTGTACCTTGGGGTACCTACGTGAAGGTCAATTTGACCTGTGACAAGAAATAATATTATTAAAATCAACAGTATGAATCAAACAGAAATCGACTAAATAGTGTTTATAATTTATTTTATTCATGGCAAACAACCTCTACTTGTAGAACATGACAGGGAATCACTTAAAAACGAGTACGGTTTTTTTATCCTTTTCTCTGGGTTGTGTTTTTAGGAAATCTTGTAAATAAGTGAGAATCATACCAGATTTTTTTGAAAAATTCGACTCAACGAAGATTACCTGAAACAAAATAATGAATATTAATAAGGCCAGTTATTGTTGCAATACCTTTTTTAAACAGTTTTATGAGAACTAAATCAGAGAAGTGAATCACTGATTTACGGTAGGCATTGTTTCTGTTACTGTACCTACAGGCAATATGTCGAAGTAACACTTGTCAAAAAAGTACGGTGTATAATAAAAAAAAACTTTTTCAATTTTTTATTTCCTCGGCCAAAAGTTCTCAATAGAGAAACTGTCATAAGTAGTAACAATACACGCAAACTGTCGAAACCCAAACACGTAAATGTCCTATTGAGCCGAAGGGTCATAACCGGCATCACAATAGTGGAGGAAGTTATGTTCCTTCTATTATTAAGAAGGGATTGGCATTTGTATTTGCAAACGTTAGAAACAGCTCACATAGTAACGGGTAAGTATTATGTAGATTTCCTTTCTTCCAACAATGAATTAGGGTTACTGGTTGAAGCCGTACCTGTGTTAATGCGAATGACGTGTTTGAATTGACAACATTCAAATTTTTAGTCAGGCGTAATTCCAACACCAATTTCAGTATCTCTGTCTAAAGGATTCAATAAAAATGTTTCAGATTTTTTTTATTCATTACTTTTAGAAAAAAAAAAATATTTTAGGGGTAATTGGGTGCGTGCCGTCGTAGCTCCTTCTCGCTAAAGAGCGCTATACGGATGAGAGCTGCGCGCAGAACTAATTATATAAGCAGAGCACCTCATTTTTGACCTACACCCGTTTAGAAAGAGCCGTTTTTAAATTTCAATTTTAAGCATGAAATTTACGATTTACGGAAGAAAATAAGTGACCTTTAAAAGTTTTTAAACATTCTAACTAGCTAATAAAATATACATGTTAAAAAAAATGGTGTTAAATTGTGCTACTAGACGGATCAGAATTAAATTTGGCATAATAATAGTTATAAGCAACTAGCTGACCCCGCGGACTTCGTACCGCCTTAAACCTCACGGAGCCCGAGACCTTTCCAACGAATGCAAAACCGAGGAAATCGGTTCGTGCGTTCTGGAGTTATAGCGTCAGGGAGGAAAACCCGACTTATTTTTATATAGTAGACTAGCTGACCCCGCGGACTTCGTACCGCCTTAAACCTCACGGAGCCCGAGACCTTTCCAACGAATGCAAAAGCGTGGAAATCGGGTCGTGCGTTCTGGAGTTATAGCGTCAGGAAGGAAAACCCGACTTATTTTTATATAGTAGATAACGTAGACATTCATTCGCAAGGAAGGATTTTTGGAAATTCCAACATCAAAGGGTAAAAAGCGGGATGAAAATTTAACCGAATTCCACGCGGAGGAAGTCGCGACGAGAAGTGAGTCCTTCTATAATATCGAAACACATGAAACAATCCAATGGAAACAGGATCTGAAGAGAGTTTTTTGAGAAAGCTTACGACTGTAAAAAGCCATATAAATAAATAAAATCGAAACAGATTGGCTTGAGTAGGTACTTATGCGTGGGGAAGTGATAAGTTTTTCAGCTGAAAACGACTCTACTAATGGAGCATTTTATATCTAATTACCTATTGTAAAAATATCACAATTTTGCGTTTATTAATTTCGTTTCCGGGTATTTTAAAATTCTTTACATTTAATTAAAAAAAATATTATTATAATTAATCAATTAATTGTTTTTAAATAGGTTATTAGTTTTAATTGTATTTGTTTTTAGTTTTATACCATGTAATTAAAATATATACTATAAATATGATTAAAAGTAAAAAAAAGGTTTTTTTAACATAAAGTTCAGTGAATTGAGAACTCAAGAAATTAGAGTTCATAGTCGTCACAAATTAAAACCCCCAAAAAACAAATAAAAAATTAACCATTAAACTTGTGCAATACAAGAAGCATTTCCATTCATTTTCAATTACAAAAGCAGTATCGGAAAACGATACGTAAACATTGCAATGAATTTTAATTGGGATCTCGGGAACAACTCAATTAATCGACCTAACGAAGAGAAATTACACCCAATTTACAACTTTACCCGTAACGCAATAAGAGTTGCCGTTTTTTCATTGAGTAATACAATAAGTTTGTTTCGAAACCAATTTAAGGGTGGAGATAAAGAGTTTGAAATTGAATTGTCGTTGGATATTGACCCTTCTTGTAGGGAGCTAAGAATTTATACGGCTTTTGTCGGCGGTAATGGGGTTGTCACTCGAAAGTAACAAAAGAATGGCAGTCATAAACAATTATAATGAAAATTCAGTAGTGTACAGTGGTCGAGTGGTTTGTAGGGTTGTTCAGGCAAACACCTTCGTAATACACGTAGGAAAATACTTACACATATAGAGTGCTCATGGTTATTAAGACGAAAATGTTTTGTATACGCGACCCCTTTATAACTTGAAATTTTTTAGCGATGCCCTAAGCCTTCTTAAGGTTTTTTAAGGAACAATAAACAATTTGTAATTTTCCTATACTCATGATTCTTTAAGCAAGACTTTGTGGCCGAAGGTGGGGTCGAATGTTTTTAATCTAGTCTTAACTAGCTTGTCTTGGCAAGCATTTTTCAAGTTTCTTAGGTACTGATAAAAATTTAACTTTGACCTTTAGCTTTTCTCCCTTACTCGTAGTACCTACTAATTTACTCGTGTAGTTACTAGACTGGTTATTATTGTCGCTTCTCCATATACGAATAAATAGGTCCAGAACACTATAATTTCCAGCAGACAATCAGACGTTTAGGGGTCCTTAGTGCGGGATGCAATTAATAGTCTGATTTATGTAAAAGCACTGATATATTTTAATCAATTGTTACACACGTTTGATACACGTTAACGGCGAGAGACTACTAATGAGCCGAGCTGCATAGCTGACACATATAGTATGACCTATATGCATAACTATGTAGCGTGCCGCTACAGACGTGTCAATTTTGTTTGAACGGAAACTTGCAAACAATAGTGAGTGATTGCCTTTAAAGTCCACGATATCAATTTATCGAGCTAGTTATAATACGAATGATGATTAAATCCGAACTTTACGCTTTTGAAGAGTTTCAGCGTTGAGCCAAAGATAGCAAACAGTTAAGTTTAAATTAATTAACAATTTAATTAATTTCGAAGTAGGCTACGGAACTTTTCCCCCAGGTAAGTGTTTCACGGTACCGATATTAAGCGTTTACAGATTAAACTTTGAATCGTTGAATTTTATTTGGATTATGAGCCAATTAGAAATGTCAGACGCCTCTCACATTCAGCCGAATAATATGCAGCATAATTGAAAGTAAAGATAAAACGATATTTTTGTAAGAGACAGTATAAATAATGGTTACCTCAAGCGTGTTTTGTTCGTAAATAGGTAAACACAATTACACAATTTAATAGATCATTTAAATATGCTATCTATTTTTAATGGACATATATGTATATGTAAGGTATATATACCTTTATATACCCATAGGGTCAAGCAAAACATAATGACGATGTTTTAGCCATAGTATCAGTTATCAGTATATGTATGGCCCAGTATGGGATTGATGGTGTGAGCGATACTTGTATTCCATTTTATTTTTTTACCAACTTGAAAAAAATAAAAAACATGCTTAGAATCGATAGCTGATTCTGTGGCTAAAATATCGTCACAACGTTTTGCTGGACCCCGTATATCTATTACAAGTATGATAATACTATAGTACTTTCAATATTTTATTTTACAATGAAAATTGTAAAAAGTACGGTTAATGTTTTTAGATTTTGCATTAAATAGCATAAAATATGAAAATATGAGGGTTTCGCTACTACTAAAAGCTCATTATTTTAAGTATTGCGTCACATTTTGCTACGGAACCCTAAAAAAACTGGTATGAGGAATGAATCGGGCATCATATAGTTACCTTAAAATGACACCAAACTTGACTCAAAAGTCCATACTAATCCGCCAGGATTTTTTTCTGAGCGCCGGGAGCTCTGTACTTTAACCCTCCCTCCCCCCACCAGTCGCGGAGTTCAAAGTGGCTACCGGGCGTTTTGGACTTAGGTCAACGTGTATAACATTCATACCAAATGGCATTGCTGTACTCAAAATCTATTCAAATTAACGCTTTTGATTTTTTGTTGTTTTACGTGTTTGTTCCTTTGTTTCTTGTTCCTTTATTAATTTTATTTTCGTATGTCATATTGTGGTGTAATTTTTTTTCTTCTTTTTCTAAATAACGGAAGTGGAATCTTTGGAAGACAATTGTAGTGTTATGTACTTACGTATGGCGTTGAACACTAAAACAATTGGTACCAAATTGCGCCAAAAAGGTTAAAGCAAGATATTTCATAATTTTTCATAATCGCCAATAGGTAATCCGCAATAACAAATGAACCTATTATTTTCGTTCAAGTAATAATTGTCTCCAGTCTGTGCCAATTTTATGGAGTGTTGTCTCATAAAACATGACTTTATCGAGCAATCGCGGATTCTAAGGTTCTCAAGGGTTTATAGGGCGGGAAGGAAGATCCATTTATCCCATTCACCGACTGATCAATGAGCACTTAGAACCCCTGAATCTGTCAAATGCCTGAAAAGGTAACTGCCACGTGCCTTGGCTCCTCGAAAGGTGTCATGTACTCGTATTTAAAACCACTTCATGTCCGCCGGCGGAAACGGCCTATAAAAGCACGATTACGAACACAATTCGAGGACGTCTGTGTGCGTGCGAGGACGTCTGTTACACTTGTAAATGTGTGTACCAGTACGCGGGTCAACGATTCACCCACCATCTCCGGATGACAAATAAATGACGGCAAGGGCGAGTTGGGCGCGAGTCGCACGCCGGCTAGATTCAGGCGGGTGATTCCGATGGCCATTCTGTATGTAGTACTATTAAGTATTCTGTGCTTTTGTAACCGACATGCCACAAACGTGTTTAGTTTCGCAAATTGTAGCGTCTTGCGCCCTCGAGTCAAGTCAGGGGTCTAATTCACGGAACTACACTACATGTCACCATGTCAACTCTAATGAGGTTGTACTTTGTAGCCTCATCATGTTACCGCAAAATTATTCCAATTAGAGGATAGTAATATCCTCCTTCCTATTTATCCAAAGGATCCTGTTTCTTTAAACTTCGCAAGAAATTGGACAAATTAATTTAACATTTGAGAACACTGACACTTGAGAAGTAAATTGATCAGTGCTCTTAAATTTCTTTGAACTTTTCTTTTTTTTCCACCAGAACAACAGACTATTTACGTCCTACTGCTGGGCATAGGCCTCCCCTCATCACGAATTGTTTTGGGCTAGTCCCCACGCGGATCCAGTGCGGATTGGGGGCTCCACACACATCCTTGAATTACTTCGCAGTGCTTGCAGATTTTTTCACGATGTTCTCCTTCACCGATAAGTTCAGTGGTAAATTGTAATTGAATTTCGCACATAGGCAAATAAACTACGTGCCGAATCCGAACCTCCACTCTCTGCAATCTGTTGCTAACACTCCCTCCATACAAATTCCAACAGTACCTCTACAGCCGCACTAGTCGCACTACTGGCTACTAGTAAATTTTTGTATGTAAGGTTCCTTGTAGTGGGCACTAAGAGAGAACTTCCCGGAATTCCTACGGGAACGGAAAAACGGGATTTTACATGTTAATGGTAACGCACATACGAAGTAGCGCATAAAAGTTAGCTTAGGTATAATGTATACTTTACATGAATCCAGTTAGCTGTATTTTCATTTAAATTATTTAATTAATCCATCCGTTCATTTAATATTCTTAAATTTACTTTAAAACAACCGTCCTGGTCCCTAGAACTTAATCTGTATCCACGTAATTAGTTTTGTAAACTAATTAAAAAGTTTTTCTCGTTTATTTTTCTACGAGATGAGCACGAAAATAAAGGACAAAAGAAATGTAGGAGTATCGACTCGACAAGTCGATACTCCTTTGGGATAAGACCTAGTTAATTAAGAGGGTTTATCCCGAAAGTTGGCAACGTCGCATATAGCTGTCAAATGTTTCGCTGTTTTTATTAATTTCTCAATATTACTGAATTAAAAAATAAGTTATCATTCTATGGTTGAATGACGCGTCTGGTTTTATATTTGTTGGTTAGGCATTCAAATAATTAGATTACATTAAAATGCATGGAAAATGCGATGGAAAGTTTTCAAACGATAGTACTTCCATAATCCAAAAAATTTCGTGTTCCTATGATAATTGTTGCAATCCATACTTAATATTTAATTCAACCATAGAGCGATAATTCATGTTTTCATTCAGTATTATTCAGAAATTAATGAAAAAGGCGAAATATTTGACAACTATTTGCGACGTTGCCAACTTTCAGAGTAAACCGTCTTAAGAAGGATAAATATTTTAGGTGTTATTATTTTATTTCGCACTTTTTCTTTTCAAAATTCAATAGGTTGTATGATATTACAGTGACAGAAAAAAAAACACTTAGATATAAATAGGTATCGCCACGAGACTTGAATGAGATAACATACACAGATACATAAAGATCTGCTTCTTCTTTCATCTAAGAGTCGTGCTCTTGTCGGTAGAGTAACCGAGTAAAGAACTGCTATCGGCACGAAAAAAGAAGAATACCAAAATTCAAAATCCCGGTGTCATTTTTTAAAACGCTTTTATTAACAAGGGCGGATCCAGCTTTCGACTCGGGGGCGGGGGGGGGGGGGGTCATGTCATACAACCCCCCCTTTTTCGCGTCAGGGGTTAAAATACATAATAGCAGTGGACCTAGTCCTGCTGAGGGGGGGGGGGGGTCATGACCCCCATGACCCCCCCCCTGGATCCGCCCTTGTTTATTAAGGGCCGGTTCCTATATCCACGTAACGCCTCGTTTTGCCTACGGACGGTTAAAATTTGACAGATTCTCTATGGAACAAATGTCAAAAATCAACCGTCCGTAGGCAAAACGAGGCGTTTCGTGGATATAGGAACCGGGCCTATGTCGTCGTGTAACTAACTTACTAACAGCACTATATATATGCTATGTAAGGAATCTTGCAAGCTAAATTTAACCCACTTCTAATTATCGTATCATGATGAAACTTGGCAGGTATATGTAACTTGGATGACAATGCAATAATATGGCACCACCGAGCTGATCTGACGACGGAGCTTGGAGGTGGGCACGGAAATGTCAAAGCGTTGTTTTAGTTTTTAAAACTATTAATTTTTACTGATTATGTTGTTGTGTCACTCCATCTTGTTGGAGGCCTACCGACAGCTCGTCTACCGGTTCGCGGACGCCACTCCAGGACTTTCCTTTCCTTGTAAAGGTCGCGGGAACGCGGTGGATGCGAGTGGCACAGGACCGGTCTGAGTGGCGCGCCTTGGGGGAGGCCTATGTCCAGCAGTGGACGTCTATCGGCTGAAATGATGATGATGTTGTTGTGTGCGTGACTTTCCATCCATTACCGCGTCTACCTTTTCAGTAGCTTCTACGGAGCTTGGTGCACATACCTTATGTCATGACATTATACGTCAACTTCGTGCCTGACCCTCCCTGGGGGTAAAAGACGGTCGGGCGGCAGCGGTGGACGTGAAATTGATGATGTCATACACCACAGGTTACCTACACAAGAGCGCCCGAGAAGATCTGCATAACGGAACGATGGTTTGGGGATTCATCATAAATGACATCTAACTCTCCCCATCTCTTTCATCCTTTCGTTTGACTAAGTTCGATTTGACAGAAAAGAACTGTCAAGTATCATGGTTCCCTCATTCTTTTTTCTATCATAAAGTCATATTATATGTCTATCTATAGGCACGCGAAACGGACATAGCTTATTTGCTGATTTTTGATGACGGCCAGTGTGAAAAGTGCAACGCGCGTGGTTGGTCTCCCCGCAAACCTCGCCGTCCCCGCTGTCGTCACGCCTCCCAACGTCTGTCGCACCTCAAAGACGGTCGGGCACGAAGTTGAAGTCAGTTTGCACTTTAGATCTAACCCCGTTTAAAACAGAGTGCACTTTTGACCGGATAAGTTTGATTAGGGTTACGATGTCTAGACGGCGTTATGACGGTCTAAAGTTGAGGGAATTCGAAACTTTTTGGAGGTGAAATAAAATGGTATTAAGCAATATTATTTTCCTTAACACTGTCGTTGATTTATGTCTACCTATTGACTTAAATGCAGTAGGCTATATGACGTAAACATTTTTTAGTCTGTCTGTTAGATTATCAAAAACATTTGACCTGCCGTTTTTTTTTCGTTACGTAAACCAAAATTCACGAAGATACGACGTTTTCAAAATTTACTGAGATAAATATCTTTCACCAAAAGGATTTATTTTGTACAAAAAAAATCCAGAAAAGTTTATAGCCCTACTCCTAACCAATGTGTATCTGTGTTACATTACCGTGCCAGAGTCTACTTTTTATTACTTTGTTCCGAAGGAAAGTTTTTAATGAAATTTCTAAGGAGGTTGGAACCGATTGTAGATTGTCTGCAGCCTGTAAAGCTGTTACATCCCCGATTGGAATCAATTTGAGACCATCTGAAGTCAGGTTTGGGAGTAAAGTTAAAAGTAATAATGTGAAATACTGGAACTTTTCTAACGTTGTCGTCAGGCTTTTAAGACATATGCATGTAAATGTACATTTGAACAAGTAGGTTGAATACATAGTCATATTCTAACTAAAAGGTAAGATTTAGTTGAAAGATGATTTTCGGTAAGTAGTACCTTCCTTTAAAAGTAGGGTACGCTGCAATTAGCATCGTTTTCAGTCAGGTTTATCGTACTAAACACATCAAAAGACAGTTAGAAATCTTTCATTATTTTAAAAATCATACCAAATTACAATTCATCATTTTGTCACACCACTCACTTGATATTCTTCACTAGTATTCAAGGAATTAATTTAGGCTTAATATAAGCAGCAGAATGCAATATGCGGTTTATCGTTTCTCACATAAAGTTTTTATGGGCATTACTAATAATCAGTCCTATAACTTACTACGTCCGTTGCCGTAATAATAATAGAGATATCTTCCATTGTGGGTAGAATATATGCCGAGTGCGGTCACAAGAAAATGATCCATAAAGTTTGAAGACCCTGTCGTATGAGAGAGATAAGGTTTTATAGAATTATTGGAACTATAGAGGTGTTAAGCTTTCATGGCTGGCTGATTCCAGTATTCCCATAGTACAGAGTATTATAATGCGAAAGTAGTTCTGTCTGTCTGTCCATCTGTTACCTCTTCATGCTTCAACCATTGGACAAATTTAAATTAGGTTCTCGGTAACGAGATAGCTCGAGTCCTGGGGAAGGCGCATAGGTTACTTTTATCCTGGAGGAACGCATAGTTTTCGAGGGAGCTTAGATATAGCCGAATTCCACGCGGTCGAAGTCGCGGGCAGGCCTCGACCTCGTGAAGGTCGCGGGAAACCGGTGGAAGCAAGTAGCACAGGACCGGTCTGAGTGGCGAGCCTTGGGGGAGGCCTATGTCCAGCAGGGACGTCTTTCGGCTGAAATGATGATGATGATGAAGTCGCGGGCAGAAAGCAGTTTAGATTTATATCCAACTGTTTTCTGCCTTTATATTTTTATTAATACAAAGGTGTCAAGGTGTTATGCTTGAAATTCAGCTTACATATAATCAAAATCAAAATTTCATTTTGCACATGACATATAGTATATCAGAGGAACTTTCCATTTTAAGGTGGTTTAAGATCAAAGTCATACTTGTTCTCGTTCTAGTAATATTCAACTGTGTTGCATTCGTAATATTACGATTCCAAACTGCTGTAACATCTCGAGAAGTCGTTGAAATATCAAGTTCCTTTGTTGGAAGTAAATAAAAATGTATTTTCTGAAATGATACGAGCACAAAGGCCACAGCTATCGAAGATGCGGACAATTTGTTTCATTTGTAGGAGTTCTTTAACTTTGAATATCTATATTGTAAACTACATTTCACCTCCACGCGAGAATACTTGTTAAATATACATTTAACAAAAAAAAGCGTTTTATCTTTGGTATGGAGACAGTTTGAGACTCTGGAAACAACACAGGATCCTTTTTTATATTTCCATGGGATCGGGTTTTCCACGGGTAAAACTATTTTTTATACTAACTATATCTATATTGTATTAAGTATCACTAGGTACTCAAAATACGCGGGAAAAGTCGCGGGTAACTTTATGTACCATAACAATCGATTAAAAATACTTACCTAATCAAGAAAAGCTCATAGCCACGTTGTTGTAAAGTCCTTAAAACTTCAATGAATTATCGAGTCTATCTTACAGTTCCAAGTACCAAGCCCTTATTAAACATAGTAATTTTCAGGTAAGACGCTAAGGAAGAAATTAAAACTTTTAGCCATAGTCCAAAATATATAATTGTAAATGTAAAGTCCGGTGTAGTATAAATGCGCTTTTTATCCACGAAACAGGTATGCTTATCTTTTATGGTAGCAAAACCGCATAATCGGACAATGCATTGGACGCAACCAAAACCCAACAACTGTACTTCATTTAATTAATCCACCAACCTGTCTCTGCAGAGTGAGATCACAGCGAGCGTCAACGAAGAGCCCCTCATTTTAGATTCAATTTATTTATAAGTGGAAAGAATCTTGTACCTAATTTAAAGCGGTGCAACCCATTTCCCTGCGTAATAAGCTAAATTGGTCATTTCACGAGGGTCAGGAAAGGTTTCGGGTACTTGGAAATCATAGTATAAGAACAAATTTTTATACTTCTCTGACAAACGATCTAATAGGTTATTTTACGAAATTTTCCATAAGTTTAAACTATTAACTAGTAGCCGTTTCCCGCGACTTCATCCCGCGTAGACTTAGAGTTTACTTACCTGATTATAATATACATTTAGATGGTTATAGTTATAGAAGTACTAGCTGCCCCGCGGACTTTTTGATTTTTTTTTGGTATGAAAAATAGCTTACGTCCTATTCTCAGACCAAATACTGAACATACACACCAAATTTCATAAGAATCGTCTTTTCGGTCGGAGGAGTTTGGTTACAAAACTGTGACACGAGAATTTTATATATTAGATAAAGAAAATTGGTTTGACCCGTGAAAAACCAGTTTCCGTGAAAATAGTGGGATAAAAAGTATCATGTGTCTTTATAATTGACGTAGAGGATAGACCCGGGGCTATATTCGAAGTTTTAGGGCTTAAAGATCACCAATGTGAAATCCCCATTCGTATTTAGATTAGTTAACTTTAAAGAGTGTTTTCAAATCAATTTGAATAATTAGAATAATCCGATAAAAGCTTATCTTAATTATATGTAGATAGAAACGTTTCTGATAAACATTCACGTTACGTATAAATGTAACGGTACAATAAAGATTTAGCAGTCGGTGAATCGGTCCAATAATGTATAAGTGTTTACTTGTGTTCTCGATAGTGCTTGCGGTACGAGGTACGTTCAAATTAGGGATGTAATGGAGGTGGTTTCATCCCAACCTAAGCCGAAAGTTCTCGAATAACGTCCGTGGTCTGGGAGACGAGCTGTCAGTAATTTAAAAAAGATGGAGCGAAGATCTAGTAAAGATCGCATATTAATTTGAGATGCCTCTGGAATGCGAGTGGCAAATGACCAGTCTGAGAGGCGCGCCTTGGAGGAGGCCTATGTCCAGCACTTTCGGTTGAAATGATGATGATGAAGTAGCAGTCGGTGTTTATAAAGTTGATTTGTCAGAATTGGAATCGAAGTCTGAATTAAAGTTGGAGCCAGGAGTGATATATTTAGTCTGTTACGGTCATGTCTAATAATTAAAAACCGGCCAAGTGCGTGTCGGGCCACGCGCAAAGTATAGGGTTCCGAAGTTGACGATGCCCACAGTACCTTTCTAAGACTTATTCATCTAGCTAGCCTGTGGTATGACGTGGCCGCCCGACGCCCCTGCCGCTCGAGAAAAATCATCATCATAAGTTGGTCGACTATTACTCGTAAGTTTGTACAGCCTACTTAGCTGTGATAGTTTTACTTTCAACTACGTTATATATGCCACAACCGCAATTTTTTTCAGCCATCCAAATACCACCATTTAGCTGGCAGGGGGGGGGGCATAGGGTACCTCCCCTACTCGTAAAGTGGGGATGTAATTTTTTTTTCTTGCGTACCCCATGGTGCGGCATATCGTTGAATAGGTCTTAAAAAAATATTGTGGGTTTGTTCAGACCATTTTTTGATTAAATGATGCGTTTGTGAAATATTAAGGTTTAAAGTGTTATTTTTTGTTAGAGTCACGTGCCCCCCCCCCCCCCCTGCCAGCTAAATGGTGGTATTTGGATGGCTGAAAAAAATCACGGTTGTGGCATATATAACGTAGTTGAAAGGAAAACTATCAGAGCTAAGTAGGCTGTACAAACTTACGAGTAATAGTCGACCAACTTAAAATGATGATTTTTCTCGAGCGGCAGGGGCGTCGGGCGGGCACGTCATACCACAGGCTAGCTAGATGCTAATAAGTCTTAGAAAGGTACTGTGGGCATCCTCAACTTCGGAACCCTATAATTTGCGCATGGCCCGACACGCACTTGGCCGGTTTTTTCTTCAAGTAATTTAGTCTTGTTTTCAAAGGCCTTTGCAAAATTATCATTTAAGATATCTAAATTGCGAAAGTGGCGACCCCATTTTTTTCAAACTCTTTTTTTGACAAGATGTAGTCGGAGTTGGAGGTTCCCACTTTTCGGGATCAGAGTCGAGGCTCCGTAACATCTCTAGTTCTAATTAAAGATGAATAGTACGACACAACGATATGGCACTAATAGACTCTTTGTCCAAGGTGTAAATTGCCATAACAGTTGTGTAATGCTACCGTTCGCGTTCGCTCGTATTTACCGCGATACAAGGTTGTCAACAACGTGATTCTAACTAACGGTTATTTGTAGAATATGTACAAACGGTTTGAATAACTAAATCGTCTACATAAGCAATAAGTAAGCTTGAACTGACAAGTGAGCATATTTACTTAAACACGTTAACTTTGTTTAGTTTTTAGAGGATAACATTACACTTGTCTGTAGAGGGTGGTAACCACTTCCCTTCAGGTGGCTTCATAAATTTTAGAACCATATTGTGCTATCAAAAGCACAATATGCTGCCTTAGAGATGGGATAACGCATTCAACGCCACAACTTTTATTTTAAAGTAGAATCAAATAATGTTGTCTTCTTTCAGCGACTCCAAAAGGCTTTAGAAATGAGAGAATAGTCGGCGGCGAGCTGACGACCATAGACCGGTATCCCTTCCAGACGTCGTTCCTGCAAACTTGGGACCTCTCCTTCTTCGAACAAATATGCGGTGGGACAGTTCTGAATGCCAGATCTATCCTCACGGCTGCCCATTGTTTCACGTAAGTATGCTTTTCACGGCGCACGAGCACAAAGGCCACCTGGTTGTAAGTTAGTCATTGTGGCCCATGGATATAAGGATGCACGATGTATGCGTTGCCAACCCGTGGCTTAAGATTGAATGGCTACGAGTAAGCATATAATATCAATGTACCAGATGACGATTATGTATATAACGGAAAGGGAAATATTAAACATCAGTAATCTGAAATCTTATTTTTCAATGTTAATATCAATAGGTACCATAACAATAAGAATCGACAGCTTGCAATGCCAAAACACGCAATGCGTTTTCAAATGTTTGGCGTATATATAGCAGTCTTTACTATAACTAAAAATTCCAAATGATAATCTTCTTCTTCTTTCTTATATATAAAAATAAATCGCCGTGTGTTAGTCTGGACTCGAGAACTGCTGGACCGATTTGGCTGATTCTTTTTTTGTTACATTCCCAGTGATTCTGGGAAGGCTTAGAAAGAAAAAAATCGGGAAAAGTGAAAAGGAGCAGCTAAAAAAAGCTTCGCCTATGGGTGACACGAAGTTCACCGGGCCAACTAGTGCTTAATATCTAAAATCGAATAGTTATATCCATACCTAGGTATATATACATACTAGTATACTTTAGTACTACTAGTAACAGCCATATTCATATTCATACTCCATACTAATATGATATATGTGAAAGTGCGTTTGATTGTTTTTGTGTTTGTTTGTTTGTCCTTCCTTCACATCAAAACGACTGAACCGATTTGGATGAAATTTGGTATGGAGATGGTTTAAGGCCCTGGAAATAACAAAGGATATTTATATCCTGATATTTCTACGGATCCGACCAATTTTTTTTTAACTTGGTATACCCATGTATAGTAATTATCGTCAAGTACGCAAATTCGAAGTCTACGTTGTCCGCGACATCCTCCTATGTCGCGGACAACGGGTCATTAAGAGAGTTTACTCCCAAAGCTGGCAACGTCGCAAATAGTTGTCAAATATTTTGTTGTTTTCATTAAGTTATGAATATTACTGAATGAAAATATGAATTATCGCTCTATGGTTGAATAAAACAAGTATGGATTGCAACAATTAGCCTAGAACATGATTTTTGTAGGATTTTGAGAGTACTATCTTTTGAAAACTTTCCATCGCATTTTCCATGCACTTTAATGTTATCTTATCATTTGAATGCCTAACCAACAAATATAAAACGAGACGCGTCATTCAACCATAGAATGATAACTTCTTTTTTGATTCAATAATATTGAGAAATTAATAAAAACAGCGAAACATTTGACAGCTATATGCGACGTTGCCAACTTTCGGGATAAACCCTCTTAAACTATATCCACACTGACCCAGTATTTCATTTCAGTTTCTTCTTAGACCCCAACCACTTCCGAATGCGCGTTGGCTCTACCTACGCCAACAGCGGCGGCGTCGAGCACAATGTGGCACAGATCATAATCCACCCTTCCTACAACCCTAACAACCTCAACTGCGACGTTGCTATCGTCCGCGTTGCTTCTAATATAGTCTACAATCAATTGGTTCAACCAGCAATGATCGCTGGGCCGAGCTACAATCTCGCTGATAATGAACCAGTGTGGGCGATCGGTTGGGGACGCACGACAGTAAGATATTCATCTTTTTTGTTATTTTTTTCCATTATGATAATAATATGTCATCCATATATAATTTAATTTACTTTGTTCATAGAAATTTGGTTGTCTTGGAGACCTATGTCCAGCAGTGGACGTGTTTCGGATGATACATTACATTGGATTTGTATTTTATTTGCTGTGTGGGTATGTAGGGTCGACGTCAAAGAGATGTTTACACTTTTTCACCCTATTCCGTTGTTTTAAGGTCCAAAAATGTAAATATCTCTTTGACGTCGACTGTACATAACATTGGATGCCTTTCGTCGAGTGAGTGATATTCGTTTTTCGATATATTTATGGTAGGTGCTCCTCTCATCATCAGACGCCTGTGCCCAGCAGTGGGCCGTAAATGTTATGGTGGCTGTTATGGTGGTGGTGGTAGCGCTTACTCTACTCCGGAGCACTTGCCCCTACTCACCTTATGTTCCTCTTAAAGTAACTTGTATTTTTAGCATAACGGCGTACTCTCCGAGCAACTCCGCCACGTCCAAATACACACCGTGAATCAGGCGCTCTGCAGAATCCGTTACATGGAACTAGATGATGAAGTTACCAACAACATGCTGTGCTCTGGCGTCATCGACGAAGGGGGCCGAGACCAATGCCAGGGGGACTCGGGGGGGCCGCTTATCCATAATGGGGTGGTGGTGGGGGTATGCTCTTGGGGCGAGGAGTGCGCGCTCGCGAGATACCCCGGGGTAAACGCGAGGGTCTCGAGGTTCACTAGCTGGATTCAGGCCAATGCTTAGTTGGGATTAGTGGTTTTTTGAGGCGAGATGTCTGATATGTAAACGATGGCCTCTTTATATAGTGTTCTCTAGTGCCTGTTGGTGAATTCAGTATATTTTTTGATGATGAAATAAAATTGCGAGTGTTACGCAATAGGAACTGTTGTTTGTAGAGAAAAAAATATTTTATTTTATTAATCTTTATTTTTAATTGTACATATTATACACGGAAATCCCAAAAAATAACTTATCGCCACTTTAATTACCTTGATACTGAATGATACAATGATATCTAAGTAATTTGAATATATTAATTAATGATCTTTACGAATCTTAACGATAATTTATCAGTATTGTTCACTGATAAGATTAACCCAATATTTATCAATCGACTTCACAGGAAACAAGATATGAAAAATCAATTTAGGTAGATAAATTACTGTAATTGAAATAATTGAGTTTTATTTTATAAATCTCATATTTTTAATTAGTCAAGTCACTTAAAAAAAGTAATTAAGTACATATAGTAAATTAATTAGTCCTTAAAATAATCGCGTATTGTCACGAACACCAAACGCGTGTGCCAAAATTTACGTTAAAAAGCCTTCATAAAAGCTCAACTATATCTACGTACTAGCGTTTTTACTTGGAATTTGCGTACCAGATGACATCTATACATACCCATACTCTACTATAGGGAGATCTACTATAGGGAAGTCCCGTGCCTCCACGATTCTAACGCTTCAATGTATTTGGAAAGTATTTAAAAAGCACCACAACAACATGCTCGCAGGACTGATGGCCGATGGGGCAAGAAAGTCCTGGAGTGGCGTCCGCGAACCGGTAGACGAGCTGTCGGTAGGCCTCCAACAAGATGGAGTGACGACCTTGTAAAGGTCGCGGGAACGCGGTGGATGCGAGTGGCACAGGACCGGTCTGAGTGGCGCGCCTCGGGGGAGGCCTATGTCCAGCAGTGGACGTCTATCGGCTGAAATGATGATGATGATGATGACAACAACATGTGTTGTGAGTGTTGGTGGTGCTTTTTAAATACTTTGAAGCGTTTTGAATTGTGTAGGCACGGAGCTTCCTATATAAGACTATCTCTAGATGGTAGATACTTGTAGAAGCATTGAAAAAACTGGTTTGACCAGTAGAAAACCCGTTTCTATAAAAATATCGAGATAAAAATTATACTTTGTTATGCCCAGGATCTCAAACTATGTCCACACCAAATTTTCACACAATTCGGTCCAGACGTTTCGACGTGAAGGACTAACAGACAAACAAACAAACTTTCATATTTATGATACCCATTAGTATTAAGTATAGTATTGGATAGTAATAGTATGGATTATCGGGTCGGGTGTCACAATCGTCCCACTTCATACGAACGAGCTGTGGCCAGCACATCGCGTCGAGGGGCAGAAGAAAAATGATCGTAGGCACACCTCGAGGGCTTTCACGAATAACCAACTACTAGATGTGCTTTTAAAAAATAAAAATAAAAAACACGATTAAAAACTACCATCATGATTAAGGGAAGTGAATCATTAAGCTTCATTTCTTTCATTCTTCAGACGGCCGGATTGGTCCAGTTGGTAGTGACCCTGCCTTTGTTCCGATGGTCGCGGGTTCGAGTCCCGCTCGGGGCAAACTTTGTGTGATGAACACGAATGTTTGTACTCGAGTCATGGATGTTAGTATTTATATATTATGTATGTATTTCTCTATATAAGTATTTATATCGTTGTCTAGCATCCATAGTACAAGCTTTGCTTAGTTTGGGGTTAGGCCAATATGTGTGAAATGTCCCAAGATATTTATTTATTTGATATTGGCAAAGTGCCTTGCAGCAGAAGCCAGAAAAGAAAAAAAAATGTTCATTGACTAATTGAAAAACGCTGAGTAACACATTTTTTAAATCACACTGAACCGATTTTTTAAAAAACATAGCAAGGAACACTTAACTTAGCTATCTAACAAACAAAACTAAATCAAAACCATTGGCAAGCTACAAGGCCACAGAAGACATTCTCAAAGATACAAAAATACACAAATAAAAAGCATATTATAGACACGGGTACCATCTATTTGGCATAATCTTGATGTTATACAGGATACTCATTTAATTAAATCGGCGAAAATAAAGGTATGCGAAAGTAGTTTTCCGCGTAGCAAATTTCGGCGACAGTAATTTTCTGCCCAAATAATACTCGGAATTTGAAAATTATGCGTGAATACTATTCGGCGTAAATAGATTATGCGTAATAGAATTCGACGAAAAATCGTTATGCGAGATTAGTTTCGGCGTAAGCACTATTATGCCTATACTGATTATGCGAAATCGAATTCTGCCAAAAAAATATATGCGTAAACAAGGGGAACTGTAAGGATCCTAGGATGGCTCAATAAAAGAGTGGACTGTATAAAAAGGCTGGTATAATTGCCGTCTTAAAGTACTGGTCAAAAAAGAATTAATTTAAAGCAAAGGTCGTCCGTTGCCGGTGGGGTCCGAGAAAGCGAGTGCGGATGCCGTCGGCTGCCGTCGGGTGCCGTCGCCGCCGGTCGTGACGTCATGGTCGCCGCCGCGTCGCAGCGTCAGTGTTGCCATGTCTCAACATGCTCCCCGGGTTGAAGTATGGAAGGTGTGGGAAGACTTCAAAAATCTGGAAGGGGACAGATGTTATTAAACGCCCTTCGAATGGTGCCTCTCCTCGTCTTCAGTTCAGCGACTCTAGCTGTGCCGTCGCTGCCAGGATACAGCTGGATGACGCGTCCCAAGGACCAAAGTAGTGGTGGGAGAGCTTTCTCCTTGACGAGAACAAGAGAGCCAAGTTTCAACTCGGCCTTTGAAGAATGCCACTTCAGCTTCTGTTGTAGCTGAGTGACATACTCAGAAGAGAAGCGGCTCCAGAAGTGCTGCTTCAAAAGCTCGATCCTCCTGTATCGCTCCAGGCGGTTGATGTTCACATCAGGCACCTGTGGTTGCGGAACAGCCATAAGCGAGCGTCCAATTAGGAAATGAGCAGGAGTTAGAGCGGAAAAGTCTGAAGGATCAGTGGAAATAGGGGTGAGGGGGCGAGAATTTAAAACAGCCTCAATCTGAGTGAGCAAGGTCGCCATTTCCTCGTAAGTAAGGTGAGTGGTTTGCAGCAACCGCTTAAGATGGTGCTTCGTGGAGCGCACGGCTCGCTCGGCGAGCCCATTGAAATGGGGAGTGTAGGCGGGCACGAATTTAAACTCGATGCCTTCTTGAGCCACGTGACCTTCAAGGTCAGACTGGACTAAGAATTGAGCCAGCTCGTTGGAAGTGCCGACAAAGTTTGTCCCATTGTCGGACGTGATGCTTTTGGGCTTCCCCCTGCGAGAAACAAAACGATTTAATGCAGCTATGTAAGCCTCGCTGGATAAAGCCGTAACGAGCTCGATATGACAGGCCTTTACTGCGTTGCAAACGAAGATTGCCAAAAATGACTTTATGAGTTTGCAACCTCTGCCCTTACGATCTGCTATCAACACTGGCCCGGCATAGTCTACATTACAGTGTAAGAAAGGGAACTCTAATTCCGTTCGAGTGGCCGGTAGTTGACCCATGATAGGCTGAACATTTTCAGCCTTAAATCTAACACATCGCACGCATTTGTTAACGATGGTTTTGGAAAGGTTTCTGCCACCTAAAGGCCAGTAAGTCTGTCTGATATTACCTAACAGAAGTTGAGGTGGAGCATGTAAGAATTTAATATGAAAATGCTGAAACAACATTTTCGTAAAATTATGCTTGCTGCATAACAAGATGGGGTGCTTGGTATCATAATTATAAGGGGAATTATCGAGCCTGCCACCGACTCTGATAATATTATTATGATCCAGGAATGGACTCAATGAAATCAAGCGATTTTTATTAGGCAATGCATCGCCGGCTTTAAGAATAGCATATTCATCAGGAAACATCTCCATCTGAGATTTATGTATGATCATATTTAAAGAATTTTGAAGTTCTTGAACCGAAAGATGACCAGTTAATTTGTTGGTCTGGTTTCGCGAATTGTAAATAAATCTTTGTAAATATGCTATTGTATTTTGTAAGCTAGTTAGTTTAGATTTATTTTTGATTAAGTTAGCTATTAAGTCAGCATTAGGATTGTTATCAAGCGCTAAAGAACAAGTAATCAACTCGGGTAGATCCTGTTTCGCGTTACTATTAGGCATTGTTGGCCAGTCACATTCATTTTTTGTCAGAAAGGTTGGCCCTGACCACCACAAAGACGAAGAGCTGATGAGGTCAGCCTTCAGCCCGCGAGAAACAAGATCCGCCGGATTGTCCTTCGACGGTACGTAGCTCCACGTGTGACCCTCCGTGCTTTCCTGAATTTCATGAACACGGTTACGAACGAAGCTTTTAAGGTTAGTCGGTGGAGTCTTTAGCCACCCTAACACAATAGTCGAGTCACACCAGAATCTACATTTGCTGATAGACATGGTAAGAGAGCTTAATACTTTATCACACAGCCTTGCAGCTAATAAAGCTCCAGAAAGCTCGAGACGAGCGATCGTCATGGGCTTTATCGGTGCCACCTTACTTTTAGAAGTCAAGAGGTGCACCTCTACAGAACCTGAAGCGGTTACAGAACGCACGTATATGCACGCACCGTAAGCCCGTTCTGAAGAATCTGAAAAGACGTGAATTTCATGGCAAACAGAGTCGTGGACAAGAACCCAACGCGGAACCATTAACTGGTTCAGAAGAGGTAAGGTGTTGGCAAACGAGATCCACTTCTCTTTTATGTCTTCTGAGACCTCTGCGTCCCACGAATATTGTTGAATCCACAGCTCCTGCATGATTATTTTTGATTCAACGACGCAGGGTCCTACGAGACCCAAAGGGTCGAATATCTGACTGATCACGGAAAGTATGCTGCGTTTTGTGACCTTTTCACGAAGTTCAATGTTTATACAATAAGACAGCATGTCTAAATTCGAAATCCAATTGAGACCTAAAGTTTTTGAAGACGCGTGAACATTGTCACTGCTAGATAGGTCTAGGACTTTGTCAGTTTCAGATAATGAAGTTGAAATTTGTTCTAGAATCGAACTGTCATTTGAACGAAATTTCCTCAAGTTTAAGTTTGCAGATTTTAAGGTGGTGATGACTCCTTTACAAAGATTAATTGCATCATCGATAGAAGACGAACCGCCCAAATAATCGTCAACGTAAAAATCTCGCCGAATCGATTCTTTGACGTCGTTATCGATAGCACTGGATGCTAAACTAACCAAACACTTTGTCGCTAAATATGGCGCGCTTGCAGTACCATACGTAAGCGTATTTAGAGTGTAGGTTTTCAAAAGCTCTGATGAGTCATACCTGAAGATAATCTGTTGAAGAGAGCGTTGAACAGGATTGAGCTCAATCGCTCTGTACATTTTTTCTACGTCTCCAGTAACGACGTACTTATGCTGTCGAAAACGTAGCAAAATGGAATAAAGATCCTCTTGTACAGTAGGACCGACCATCTGAATGTCGTTGAGTGACACACCTGTGGTGGTGGAGGCCGAAGCGTCAAAGACTGTACGAAGCTTTGTGGTAAGACTCGACTCACGGATGACACCGTGGTGAGGTAAAAAGTAGTTGACCTGTTGAAGGCAGCTAGGCGAAGACTCCTTGTTTTCGGTCATGTGACCAAGGCGTTCATACTCTTGCATGAACTCAACGTACCTCTCTTTGAAAGCAGGTTCTCGAAGAAACTTGCGCTCCAAGGACAAGAAGCGGCACTTTGCTATTTGATAAGAGTCGCCCAAGACTGAAGGGTCCTCCTTCAGCGGCATCATGACGACAAAGGTACCATCCTCGTTGCGGGTCGTGTTGACGACGAAGCTCTGCTCGCAGGCTCGTTCCTCGGGGGATAAGGAGTGCTTGGCTGACACAGTGTCAAGTTCCCAGAAACGAGTTAAGTCTGGATTGGGTTCCTCGTTTACGAGGTTGCAGACAGGAGAAGAAGACGGTGACTTAAGACGGGGAACGTTCCCGGACACCAACCAACCCAGTTTCGTCTCATGTAATGAAGGCTGATTTTTACCTAAAACAATACGGTTATGTAATAAGACGGACCAAAATACTTCGGCCCCAACTAAGATGTCTATGACTGACGGTATATTAAATGAAGGATCAGCTAGACTTATTCCAGTAGGAAGAGGAATATTGTCAATATTTACGAAGGAAGACGGTAAAGCGTTGGTGATCTTCGGTAAAATAAGACAGTCAACAGTAAGTCTATAGTCGCTATAATAGGACTCGATAGTAAGGCTGCAAGACTGCGTAATATGAGAAGTATTATTGTTTATACCTGTCACCGTGGAGCTCGCACTTCGTCGTGACAAACCCAGCTTACCGCAGAGCGATTGTGTTATAAAGTTGGCCGTTGACCCGTTGTCAAGGAGCATCCGGGCGGCGTGGACGGCGCCGTGGCTGTCCACCGCCTTCACCAGTGCTGTGGAAAGCAAAACGTGCGGAGGAGTAGTAAGCTGCTTTGTAATGCTTGAATTAGCAAAGTTGTTGATGTTGCTAGTCGATGGCATAGCAGGCTCAGGCATTATTTGCGGCTCGTGCAAGTGCAAAAGCGTACTATGACGTTTTTTACAATATCTGCATGGTACAAGGTTGCAACTATTTTCTAAGTGCCCAGGTCGTAGACAATTAAGACAGACCTTAGCTTCTTTGGCCTTTTGAATACGACTTTCAATAGGAAGGGCTCTGAATGTTTCACAGCTAAATAGAAAATGAGTTTGATTGCATAGGGGGCATGTAAATATTTTTTTGTTAGAAGAATTTGATTTTTTATTAATGTTATTACCATTTTGATGAAATTTTTGATTATTAGAAGCTATAAGCAAGTTTGTATTCAATCTATGTGATTCTTGTTTGTGCATTTTACCTTTACTTTCTTGCAATGTCTCCAATAAATCTGCCCTGTTGCTAAGAAAAGTAAGAAATGTATTTAAAGAAGGTGGGTTAGTGAGAGTGTTCCTATGTTCCTCCCAGACCCTATGAGTGACACTATCAAGCTTTTCAGTCATCATGTATATGATTAACACATCCCAGTGCTCGGTATTCTGGTCTAAGGTCGACAGTGCACGAAGATTTTTATTCGTGACGTCTATAAGGCGACGAATTGACGAGCAAGATTCGTTACGAATGTGTTCAACGTTAAATAATTCCCTAACGTGATTGTTTACGAGCAGCCGCTTGTTATCGTACCTACTGCACAATAAATTCCACGCAGATTGATAGTTCTCGGCTTTAAAATCTAAATTATCGATAACTAGCAAAGCACTGCCTTTAAGAGATGCCCGAAGATAGTGCAACTTATTAATGTCATCGATGTCGTTTCGGGAATGTATTAAAGAGGTAAAAGTATCACGATACTCAAGCCAGTGCTGATAGTGACCATTAAAGACGGGTAAATCTATTTTTGGCAACCTAACGCAATTGGATTTAAATACGCTTGCCTGTGCATCCTCGAAACTCGTCACGGAAGTATCCAGGGGCTGCGAGGGCTGCGCGCCCAGCAGGCGCCGCGCCTCCGCCACCAGCGGGTGGTACCCGGCCTCGAACTCCTCGCGCTCCAGCTCCGGGACGGAGGGGTCATCCGAAAGCATCTCGATCTCGCACTGTAAATTGTCGAAGTCGGCGTATAAGGCATCGAATTTTCTAAAACGGCCTTCTAAATCTAGTAATTGTAGTTTACTAGGTTGGCCACCAGACACAAGCACTTTTAAATATTTACCAAAAATAGTCACTTTGGTTTTTATGCACCCACGTTTTTGCTTCAACTTGGTTATTTTATCGTCCGTCATAGCGAAGGACGTTAAATAGTTAGCGATTACTGTTGTAAAGGTATATTATATAAGGAAATAAAAGAAATAGGTTACTATGGCGTAAACTTGACCTACTTTAGGTGTGAACAAAGGATACAGGTGTGCATGCGCAGCGGCGCAGCCAGCAAGACTGATAAGAGGTGGCTATTGGAATGCGACAAACAAGTTCCCGTTATTCGGGAGCAATATTTTTTGCGTAATTAATGCAAGCGAACATAAGCTTTAAAGGCAAGAAATATTGTTTAATATGGTATTAGCTTGTAGCAAAATAAGAAACACGCTGCCAGCAAGACAAAGGTTACCTACGATTCAATGGGCGTGTACTCACTCAAGAAAGGAACTGTTTTATGGAATTTAAGATTATAAGAAAGGAAAAGATAGAAGGAATAATTGGAACGAACTCACGAATGACCAAACCGTCCACCAGTGAATCGTTGCTGATGCAATCTTCTCCTTTTGACGATGACGATGACGATGACTCGCAGTTTCTACGGGTGGGTCCAAAGTCCGGCGCTCGGTCGACTCCTTTGTCCTCGGGCTCGCGCGGTTGCTAGGCGAAGTTTCTTCGACAGGATGATGATCTTAACGACGATGAAGGCTCCCGAAGATCTTCTACAGCTTAAGACCGCGACTTGAAGTGCCCCAAGACTCGAAATACGGCGACCGTTATTTTGCGAAAATAAGACGGTGAGAATCCTAAAGGACCAATGTAAGGATCCTAGGATGGCTCAATAAAAGAGTGGACTGTATAAAAAGGCTGGTATAATTGCCGTCTTAAAGTACTGGTCAAAAAAGAATTAATTTAAAGCAAAGGTCGTCCGTTGCCGGTGGGGTCCGAGAAAGCGAGTGCGGATGCCGTCGGCTGCCGTCGGGTGCCGTCGCCGCCGGTCGTGACGTCATGGTCGCCGCCGCGTCGCAGCGTCAGTGTTGCCATGTCTCAACAGGAACCCTTCATTTTATCGTCGTCGGGGGATTTAAAGCCAGGGTCACATGTTTACGCTTTTGGACCTTAATACAATGGAATAAGGTGAACAAGTGTAAACATCTCTTTGACGTCGACCCTACATTATTAGTAAAGATGTTAGACATAATAGTTATTATTTCACATCATAGCTAGTTTATTATTGACGAATACTTAATATGCTAATATCATTCACAAAACGAATACCCAGTACCTACTATGTAGCAACCTACAACACAATAAGAATATCAAAGTAAAACATACTTCAATAAACTCTGCTCAATATCGGCGATACGTTACATCACACAGAGAATATTGCATCAATATGATCTCCATAAAAATATCAATTACGTATACGACCTCCCATCAAAGACAATTCAGGCTGGGCCATAATACGATCAAACCAATAACTATAAAAAATAACTACCCTTCGCCTCGAACAATATGGTACACAGTGTTGCCAGGAATGTTGAAAAAAAGGCCATTTGAGTTCAGAAGCCTTACCTATTAAGTATTACTTTGCATGACTTCTCCTGATATTGTGGCGTGCGCATAGACGTAAATAATATAGACCCGGTCTAACGTACACGTAATATGTCCCCACTTCCACGGTGTCCAATCCAAAGTTCTGTCACCGAGCGTGCGTGACAATAAGCGTTTTTAAAAAAACTTTTTTCGAAACTGTTTCTCAGTATATAAAAACTCGTCTCGTTGTTGAAAAAAATGTGACCCAGCTTTAGTGTCACGATATAAGTTTAACTTTGGATTGGACACCAATGAAGTGGGGAAACATGACATGTATCTACGTTAGGCCGGGTCCATACGAAGTATTATTTATGTTAATGGGCGTGCGCGAAAAAGCTCTGTGTGCGAGCAATACTAGGTGGAGCTTAAATTTTTTATACAGGCTATATAGAGAGCGACATCTATTATCACATTTTAACACTTAATTCAGGCGTACAGCAGAACACAATTTAGAAGGCGCGCGGCGAAGCACTTAAGGCCTTTCCCTGACCCGCGAAAATACGCGACGTTTCCCGCGGGAACTATGTGTTTTCCGGGATAAAATGTAGTCTATATACTATATCGGGACTCCAGCTATCTCCATGCCAAATTTCATCTCAATCAGTCCAGTGGTTGCGTGAACAGACAGACAGATAAACAGAGTTACTTTCGCATTTATAATATTAAATTATGGATTAATAATTAATAATATGGAATACAGATAATATATAACATAATATAATATGGATAGCTCTTAGACGGTAGGTATGTCGCAACCTCGTTGTGTTTCGTTGACGCTTATGCTGCTGTTTGCAAATGTCACTTCTAGAGCCTTAATTTTATATCTTTCTGAAGATTCCCTACACTGAAGTATCTATCACGTATCGAGCTGAGGGCATTTTTTCCGGCTCGATCACCCGCACGTTTTGAAGAGGCGATCGATATATTGGACGTTATAAGTTATAATCCTTTAATAGCACTGAGTAGCTACTGTGCCAGTTAGTCCTGTCACTTGGAATTATTTTTTAGTATTATGATAACTAATTTGAGAGTGGGGTTTTGGTTCAATCTAAATATATAAAACTCAAAGGTGACTGACTGACATAGTGATCTTATCAACGCACAGCCCAAACCACTGGGACGGATCGGGCTGAAATTTATCATGCAGGTAGATGTTATGACGTAGGCATCCGCTAAGAAAGGATTTTGCAAAATTCCCACGTGAACGGGAAAAATCGGGATTTTACTTTTTAATATTTCTGCGCATACGAAGTTGCGGGGAAAAGCTAGTAGTTCAATATTTATATACGGTAGACGCGAAACATATTTTAAGGTATACAAATACACAGCCGAGTTGGCAACTAAATAAAAACACGAAACTTACAAAAGTGGCGCAATCTCGTGAGCTTTGGACTATGAGGAACCTTGTCGAATCACCTTAAACCCGTTCCCTGACCCAGCATCGTCAAATTGCTCATGTAAGATCATACTTTTCTAAGTAATGTCAAAAGTTAAAAATATGGAAAAAACATATGTTATATTTGATTATATCACCCTTACATTGACAGCTTTCGTTACACGATCTAACTCGGACCTTTAATCCAACTTTACTCTAGTTTATCATATCAAGCAGTGTAAAACTAAATGTAACTGAAAAAATATCCATATTATATGCATACTTTGATAGCTTTATAAATACCATGTTTTTAGACGGTATTTTTATAGAAATTAAAACGCGTTAAATACTACTAAATCGGGCGTTCTGTGCGTAGCGCTTTCTCTTTCACTCGTTGCACGAGTGACAGTGACGGCTGAGCTGGGTATAGGAACGGCCGGCGTGAGCGCCGGGATTGGTTATCTCCCTTTCCCTATTAACACTTCGAATTGAGCCCCAGAATTAAATGAACATTGACTTCTGCAGGAGTGTAGCACGGAACTATTGTTATTTCGAGTAATTCAAGGATGTGTGCAAAGTCCCCAATCCGCATTGGGCCCGCGTGGAGACTATAGCGATTCAGAGGGGCCTGTGCCCAGCAGTGGGCCGTAAATAGGCTGATGTGATGGTGGTGATGGTTATGTTAACCTTGTGTTTCATTAATTCTACGAAAATATCAATTATCTTGTTTTACATAATGTATGATTGCGTAAATGTATCAGATCAAGACATCACATTACAGTAGGTAATGAACTAAATTTAGGCGAAGTAGGTTCGTGCCCTAGGGCACAATATTCACATTAAGTATTATGTCTAACTTTACTCTTGTTGTTGATTAGGGATGTCACGAATTTCAGTTTTGTAGTATTCGAAAATGCGAATTGCGAATATGCGAAAGCAAATATCTAGAAATGGCGTTAAAATAACTCGTAAAAAATAGAATCATTTGGTACAGTAATTAAAATAACGTCAATGGAATTTTATTATACGTAAAGAAAAAAAAAGGAGTTTCGCCGCCTTGTCGCCCATTATATTATTTTCTCAAACGTCGCTGTAATTTTGTTCCATTCACCGGTCGCTATTAATGCTATTCGCAGAATATTCCCATCGAATAATGTACTAGACTAGACTTTGCCCGCGATTTCATTATGCGCATAAACGTTAAATTCACAATCCCATTATTTCCCGTTGTAGTGGGAATATCCTCTCTTAGTGCTCCCCTACTAGCCAAATTTCATCTCGCTACGACCACTAGTTCCACCTGTGCGTTGTTATCAGTCGTTCTATCAGTCAGTTAATAAGGGAAGAGTTCATTCATGACATTCGCAAAATATTCGTATCATTTTAAAATGATGCCAATCTTTTCGGTATTCGAAAAAATTCAAAAAAGTTCAATTCAAAATTCAATCATTTATTCAGCAAATTGGCCACATATAGGGGCACTTTTACACGTCAGAAAAGGAATTTACCAATGCGAATTCGAAATGCGAATGTGAATATTCGGAACATCCCTAGTGTTGTTAGACTTTTAAGTTTGAATGTTGTGTACAATCTGAGTTTACACGAACCCGAGGCGCTTGAATAGGTACTGTAGGTAATGCCTTTGATTTGTAACTTAGTCCCCTAGGTGGTTTGTTTCAAGTTTGTAACGGTCTATTTCCAATAGCAATTACTATTAATGGTATATTAGGCAATATTATGTTACATGAAATTGTTGTTTATTACCTAAAGTTTACCTAACCAGTTACCTACCAAGATAAATTATAAATGAACTATCACTCATGTCGCGTCTTTAAAAAGGTAGCCCTGTACTCAACTCTTAGATATTCGGTTTTGCCTTGATCAAAGCGGTAGTTTAGTTAAGAAAAAGCGTTGTAAATTCGAAATGTAACGTACTCGTAGATTCTTTTTTCTATTTTAGATTTACTTACTACTACTACAGCCTATTTGCGTCCCACTGCTGGGCACAGTGGGTAAAACCGTGCCTATCTTAGAGGTGTACCTATGCTATCTAAAATTTTCTCCACCCAGTTTGGCTGGTTACACGAGAATATATAATAAAACAAACCAATTGATTGACCTGACTGTGTGTAGATAGTGCGATACTAGGACAGGAGAGTGACAAAGGTTGCTTTCTACCTCGAAAATCGTTCCCTTAAGCATTTAAGGGGGTGACCCCTCTAATGTTTTGTTTAGTTTGAAATTACAACCACAGGGCGAACACGGCCTATAAAAGCACGATTTCGAACACAATGAACAAGAAATCTGCATAATTTGGCCACTAGGGGCGCTGCGATCGCTTGACCCAAACCATTTGTCAATTACATAGATAAATATTTGTTGTTATTGGTTGTACTTAAATTATTAGAAAATGCCGCGCTGTGCAGTTCCAGGATGCAATGAGAACGGACGACACGTATTTCCGAAAGACTTGGTATGTATCTGGGGCAGGTATAATTGCATTGGGATGTCTTCATTTTCATCAAAAGTAACTGAACCAAAATTAAAATTGCGGTCAATATTTAACAATTTTAAACAAATATACTCAAAATTGTTATCAAAAAAACCCGTAAAAAATTTGACAGCTGCAGTGTTTGGGTTTTGGTTTGGGTCAAGCGTTTGCAGCGCCATCTGAGTCGAGCTTTGCGTGTTCTTGTCCATTCGAATGAAGTGTCAATGTTACGTGCAAGGAAGTCTGTGTGCGTGCGAGGCCGTCTGTACACTTTGTAAATGTGTGTGTACCAGTACGCGGGCCAATGATTCACTCTCTATCTCCGATTTGGACGCGAGTTGCGCGCCGGCTAGATTCAGGCGGGTGATTCCATGGCCATTCTGTATGTAGTACTATTAAATACTCTGTGATTTAATGTCTACAAAGTCGCTGGCTGGTATTAATACAATCCTTTTTCGAACGTCCTACAGTTATACCTATGGAGTGTGGAATGTGTCTTGGTAAGGAGCGCAATCGTATATGGCGTAATAGTTGAAAACGTGTCCAACGGATTTGATAAGCAACAAAACAAAACACACTCTCCTCACAACCGTTTTCGCTGCGTTTTCGCCTCAGCAGCGCCATCTGAAGACGCTACTGTCCGCCTAGGTGGCTTGACACTTGTGGCGACCGCAGCGCCCCCAACCTAGCCGATGTTGTGCCCACATTCGGAAGTATAAAGATTGCGCTCCTTTACTTCAACCCTCCATAGTTATACCGCTTTGGACCCAGTTAAGGATATTCCCGGATATAGCTCGTGAGCTATAAAGTCCGGAAGGGATAAAATATTCACACACGCTTTTGGCGCTAAAACGCAACCTTTAGCTCGAATTGGCCGGAGTATTTTACGGCGCGCGGAAAAATGGAAGAATTGGAGTTATCACCTCCCGATACATGGAAAATTGTACTGTTTATTACACTTTAGGGTTTCTTTTTGAGGGAAAAAAGGTTAAACCAAAGTGGCTAAACGCGAAGAGAATATGCCATAGAGCCTAATTTGATTTTTATAAGTTACCTACTACTACTACTACAGCCTATTTGCGTCCCACTGCTGGGCACAGGCCTCCTCTAATCACGAGAGGGTTTGGGCTATAGTCCTCACGCGGGCCCAATGCGGATTGGGGACTTCACACACATCTTTGAATGAATTCGCAGATGCGTGCAGATTTCCTCACGATGTTTACCTTCACCGAAAAGCACAGTTCAATTCAATTTAATTTTACAAGTTAAATCAATTCACAGTTCATCAGTCATCAGTTAATTTAAATATGGAGAAATAGTGAAAAATGAGAAGTATTTAAATCATAAATAAAGTCTAGATACCAAAAGGAAGTTAAGAAATGCGTTAGAGTTAAATCTGGAATGTTTAAACGAAATTGAGAAGTTCGAATCGATTCGTGTATTAAAGAAATGTTAGTGCCACTTGTGTGGATTCGTGTAATAGAAATGTTAGTTCCTCATGAGTGGATTCGTGTAATAGAAATAAATGTTTTCAAACTGAAATATCTCGTAAACTATGAGGAATTTTCTCGTCGAGATTAAGGTGTAATGAATGTAGATAACGGACTCTATTCAATTTCATCGATAAAAGGTATGATTGGAATTCAAGAAACCCCGCCCGCGCGTGTCGATGTGTTCAAAGCATACATGGGTGGAGGGCCCGGAGATCGATGCTTGGAGTGATTAGAATACCTATTGGATAAGCGATCTCGCCGGACATGCGTGGTGGGCATGATCAAGGCATACTAGAATAGAGATTTCAGTTAAAAGGTGTACTAAATATTAACCCCCTAGAAAAGTGGGAGAGGTTATTATAATAAATTGAATTCGTGCAAAAGATTACATGAAACGGTGAATCGTGCAACCGATCTACGGTTGAAGCCAGTTTGAGGTACATGGATTATCACCAAAAAGTAATAATTAAAGTGAGTTGGGAAAATCAAATAATTAAATAATTTTATTTAGTTTGAACTGTTGAGCACGGCAACAGAGCAGCAGCAGGATGGGGGAACATTCTTGGGAGGTTTTGGTGGAGTAAGAGATGGAGTTTGTATTTTATATGAATAATGGGATACTCTGATTGTGGATCATGATTTCTTATGTTTGCGTGTTTTGATTGGTTGGGAGAATCGAATGAAAGCCGAAATACAGTAAGCTGGACTTTTCACTCAAATGTTGGTCAGCAACACAATGACGTTTGGATCTTGACTGTGATTGGATATGAATGCCCCTTTAAAAGAGATGATGTTGGAAGTCGCATTACGGCTAGGATTTCTTATGTTTGCGGTGTTTGGAGTAACAGAGTGAACAGGATGATAACCGAACAATAGTAGGTTTGACGCATCGCTCAAATGTTGGTCAGCGATACAATGACGTTCGGATCTTGGCTGTGATTGTGTATGGACGACACATTAAGAGATGAGGATGAGAGTAGAACGCATTACAGCTATTCACTATGTGTTAGCTTGAGACGAGATGTGAGTAGAACGCATTACAGCTATTCACTAACGTGTTAGCTTGAGACTAGCAGGAGTTGAATGCATTACAGCTATTCACTATGTGTTAGCTTGAGACGAGATGTGAGTAGAACGCATTACAGCTATTCACTATGTGTTAGCTTGAGACGAGATGTGAGTAGAACGCATTACAGCTATTCACTAACGTGTTAGCTTGAGACTAGCAGGAGTTGAATGCATTACAGCTATTCACTATGTGTTAGCTTGAGACGAGATGTGAGTAGAACGCATTACAGCTATTCACTAACGTGTTAGCTTGAGACTAGCAGGAGTTGAACGCATTACAGCTATTCACTATGTGTTAGCTTGAGACGAGATGTGAGTAGAACGCATTACAGCTATTCACTAACGTGTTAGCTTGAGACTAGCAGGAGTTGAACGCATTACAGCTATTCACTATGTGTTAGCTTGAGACGAGATGTGAGTAGAACGCATTACAGCTATTCACTAACGTGTTAGCTTGAGACTAGCAGGAGTTGAATGCATTACAGCTATTCACTATGTGTTATGTCTAATGTCCATGTTGTGCCAACTCCCGTAATAATCGGAGGCTCTGCGCTCGAAGTTGTTGACCATTATGTATACCTGGGACAAACAGTCCAGTTAGGTAGGTCCAACTTCGAGAAAGAGGTCAATCGTCGAATCCGACTCGGCTGGGCAGCGTTCGGGAAGCTTCGCAGTGTCTTTTCGTCCAAATTACCGCAGTGTCTCAAGTCGAAAGTCTTCGACCAGTGTGTGTTGCCAGTGATGACTTATGGTTCCGAGACGTGGGCGCTTACGATGGGCCTCATAAGAAGGCTCAAAGTCACTCAGAGGGCAATGGAGAGGGCTATGCTCGGGGTTTCTCTGCGTGATAGAATCAGAAATGAGGATATCCGCAGTAGAACTAGGGTCACCGACATAGCCCGAAGAATTGCGAGCCTTAAGTGGCAGTGGGCGGGGCACATTGCTCGCAGGACTGATGGCCGATGGGGCCGGAAAGTTCTCGAGTGGCGCCCGCGAACCGGGAGACGAGCTGTCGGTAGGCCTCCAACAAGATGGAGCGACGACCTCGTGAAGGTTGCGGGAAACCGGTGGAAGCAAGTAGCACAGGACCGGTCTGAGTGGCGAGCCTTGGGGGAGGCCTATGTCCAGCAGTGGACGTCTTTCGGCTGAAATGATGATGATGATGATGACTATGTGTTAGCTTGAGACGAGATGTGAGTAGAACGCATTACAGCTATTCACTAACGTGTTAGCTTGAGACTAGCAGGAGTTGAACGCATTACAGCTATTCACTATGTGTTAGCTTGAGACGAGATGTGAGTAGAACGCATTACAGCTATTCACTAACGTGTTAGCTTGAGACTAGCAGGAGTTGAACGCATTACAGCTATTCACTATGTGTTAGCTTGAGACGAGATGTGAGTAGAACGCATTACAGCTATTCACTAACGTGTTAGCTTGAGACTAGCAGGAGTTGAATGCATTACAGCTATTCACTATGTGTTAGCTTGAGACGAGATGTGAGTAGAACGCATTACAGCTATTCACTAACGTGTTAGCTTGAGACTAGCAGGAGTTGAATGCATTACAGCTATTCACTATGTGTTAGCTTGAGACGAGATGTGAGTAGAACGCATTACAGCTATTCACTAACGTGTTAGCTTGAGACTAGCAGGAGTTGAATGCATTACAGCTATTCACTATGTGTTAGCTTGAGACGAGATGTGAGTAGAACGCATTACAGCTATTCACTATGTGTTAGCTTGAGACGAGATGTGAGTAGAACGCATTACAGCTATTCACTAACGTGTTAGCTTGAGACTAGCAGGAGTTGAATGCATTACAGCTATTCACTATGTGTTAGCTTGAGACGAGATGTGAGTAGAACGCATTACAGCTATTCACTATGTGTTAGCTTGAGACGAGATGTGAGTAGAACGCATTACAGCTATTCACTATGTGTTAGCTTGAGACGAGATGTGAGTAGAACGCATTACAGCTATTCACTAACGTGTTAGCTTGAGACTAGCAGGAGTTGAATGCATTACAGCTATTCACTATGTGTTAGCTTGAGAAGAGATGTGAGTAGAACGCATTACAGCTATTCACTATGTGTTAGCTTGAGACGAGATGTGAGTAGAACGCATTACAGCTATTCACTAACGTGTTAGCTTGAGACTAGCAGGAGTTGAATGCATTACAGCTATTCACTATGTGTTAGCTTGAGACGAGATGTGAGTAGAACGCATTACAGCTATTCACTAACGTGTTAGCTTGAGACTAGCAGGAGTTGAACGCATTACAGCTATTCACTATGTGTTAGCTTGAGACGAGATGTGAGTAGAACGCATTACAGCTATTCACTAACGTGTTAGCTTGAGACTAGCAGGAGTTGAACGCATTACAGCTATTCACTATGTGTTAGCTTGAGACGAGATGTGAGTAGAACGCATTACAGCTATTCACTAACGTGTTAGCTTGAGACTAGCAGGAGTTGAATGCATTACAGCTATTCACTATGTGTTAGCTTGAGACGAGATGTGAGTAGAACGCATTACAGCTATTCACTAACGTGTTAGCTTGAGACTAGCAGGAGTTGAACGCATTACAGCTATTCACTAACGTGTTAGCTTGAGATGAGATTGGGAGTCGAACGCAATACAGCTTTTCTCTTACGGGTAAGCTAAAGACGAGGTTGGGAGTCGAACGCATTACAGCTATTCACTAACGTGTTAGCTTGAGATGAGATTGGGAGTCGAACGCAATACAGCTTTTCTCTTACGGGTAAGCTAAAGACGAGGTTGGGAGTCGAACGCATTACAGCTATTCACTAACGTGTTAGCTTGAGATGAGATTAGGAGTCGAACGCAATACAGCTTTTCTCTTACGGGTAAGCTATAGACGAGGTTGGGAGTCGAACGCATTACAGCTATTCACTAACGTGTTAGCTTGAGATGAGATTGGGAGTCGAACGCAATACAGCTTTTCTCTTACGGGTAAGCTAAAGACGAGGTTGGGAGTCGAACGCATTACAGCTATTCACTAACGTGTTAGCTTGAGATGAGATTGGGAGTCGAACGCAATACAGCTTTTCTCTTACGGGTAAGCTAAAGACGAGGTTGGGAGTCGAACGCATTACAGCTTTTCACTAACGTGTTAGCTAAAGACGAGAAAGGGAGTCGAACGCAATACAGCTTTCACTTACGTGTCAGCTACTTGGAATGTTGGGAAACCGGCACTTTTTCATGATAATAATACTATTTATTTAACATTTCTTTTTCAGCTATTCTTCTTCAGCGCAGCATCTCCATACATATTTTTTACATCTTACAGATACGCCGTGTGTCAAGCAAAATTTATATTGTTTATCACACAAAGTTATCTATATATTGTGTCCACAGAGTGGTTCCCTTATAACAGGTGTACGACGGTATGTGTGGTGGTTGCCCCCGAGTGGTGGGGGGGGCTTGGAATATTCGATTACTATATGGATGGATTTGTCCTTGATCAGGGTGCGCGTTGGTAGGACCGTATCCTCTTCGCCACACCCATTTTTTTTTAATTTAAATTAATTCTTAATTTAAATTTATTTTATTTTCAATTACATTTCTTTTCTCTTAATAATGGGTGAGGCGTTGCCATTAGTATTTAAGTGCTTTACTTATTTTACTTCCAAGCTGGGGCAATTACCGACATAGCTAAATTAAGTTTCTTAGACACACACGAGGCACTGATGTAGTCTAGGTTGAGCCACGACTAGACTACTCAAAGAATCTGGATTACTATCATGACAAAGGGGACTAAACGATCACAAGCCAAAGGGAATTTAATTCCAACTAAAGAATGGATCTTCAAGACATGTTCTTGTTGTTTCGTCTTTGTTTTTTTTTAATACTTTTTTTTTAAATCATTTTTCATTTTATTAACTTAGAAAATTCATCATGGAAATATCGGCCATGATGCGAACAGTTACAAATAGAACTGTGAAATCTACATACGTACATGGGCCAACTGTGTTGTACCTAGATGTACGGGCGAAATTGACGTTACGTTATTTTATGCCATTGGTTGACAGACAAACATACACATAAGCCACTTGACACCTAAAGAAACAAAAGATGCGCCATCATCCCTGATGAATGTCTCTATGCTAGTAATTTCAATTTGAATTTACTACTGAGCTTTTCGGTGCAGGAAAACGTGAGGAAACCTGCACGCATCTGCGAAGTAATTGAAAGATGTAAGTGAAGTCCCCAACTGGGCCCGCGTGGGGACTATAGCCCAAATCCTTTCGTGATGAGAGGAGGCCTGTGCCCAGCAGTGGGACGCAAATAGGCTGTAGTCGTAGTAGCAGTAGGAGTAGTAGTGGTAATTTCACCGGCCCTCACACCCTTATCGGAGCACAACAGTGCGAGCACTGCTGTTAGGAGGCAGCTTAACAGGTAAGGTAGTGGTAGTCATCCGGACGGACCCTGTATCAGGGTGGTGGGTAACACGATTGAAAAAAAAAACAATACCAATTAACGAATGCCAGATTAAAATGTAATCATTAATCATTTTAAGGCTTAAAAAACCTGAACATGGATTGGTTGTCAGTTGTTTTAGTATGTTTTTTTTTACCTGTGATACGTACCTATGAAATCGCCTTGAAGGTTTAACTGTGTCATCTGAAACAAAAAAAAAACAATTAAATAATGAAAATTATTTCATGTTGATAAAATCGCAAGGTAGGACTTGAATTAGGTAAAAAGGCAGTGATTGATTTGGAAACATGATATGGCATGAATTGTACCTGTTCCTCGTAGTCACTAACAGTTTCGCTAGTTTACGTGTGAGTTTCGAAGATATACAATACCTGGAAGGCGCGCGCCCAAGCACTTGAGCCGTTGACGCAGAGTCTACTTTTGCTTAAGCCACGCGCCTTCTAAGTTGTGTAAACCTGTAGCAATACCATGAGTGTACAGTGACCGTACTCGCTAGCGACTACGTAAACGATTTGTATGAAGAATTTTAGTTCAACGAGTGACCGCCAGGGGCGCTGTACTGAGCGAGTACGGTCACTGTAAACTCATGGTATTGCTACTGTAGCACGACGTTGCACCGTCGACGCGACATCGTATGGTATATTTGTGTATTATTTATTTACTAGCTTCTGTCGTGACTTCGCCCGCGTGGCATTCGGTTATCGCGTTCCCGCGGGAACTATGCGTTTTTTCGGGATAAAAAGTAGCATATGTCCCTTCTCGGGTTCCCAACTATCTCCATACCAAATTTCATCCATATTGGCCCAGCGGTTGAAGCGTGAAGAGGTAACAGACAGACAAACAGACATATAGAGTTACTTTCGCATTTATAATATTAATATGGATAAATAATTAATATGGATTTATTTATTCGGAGATAAAACAGAAACATGCATTGGTGCATAATAATAAAATAGTTAAATACTTTAAGTATGATTTAGGTACCCACAGCAGTTTCCTTGAACATATCTCACTGAGAACACCAATCCACATTAAAATTTGGCCCTTTGGCCGCCTACGGCCTTGCTCACTGTAGCAAAACAGTTTCTGAGAGATTCCGGGAAGCGCTGTGAGGTGAAAACCACCGATTGAACTGTTATTGGAGGAAGGTACCTTATAACGATACAGATTCCATCAATACAATTGGACGAAATTGCTCGAGTAAAATATCAGAGAGCTTAGGTACATAATTTCATAAATATAATATTTATGTATCACATTGCCTGTAAGTACGTACAGGTTTACAAAACTTAGAAGGCGCGTGGATTAAGCAATAACAGACTGCGACAACGGCTTAAGTGCTTCAGCGCGCGCCTTCTAAGTGTAGTCGTGCTATACTGCCTATAAATATGTAGATATGAAGAGAGTGTGGAGGCAGGTTAATGATATTGGGATGAAAAGTGGCGTTTTGAGTTATTCCAATATAGGTATTTTTTCTGGTAGAGATCGCTATTAAGTGATAAGACCGTCTGCTGTATGCCATACTTTTTGTATGACATAGGTACATTTCCACAAGGGCCCCAGATTCTTGTGTGCCCAAGGGCCGCGGCATAGCTTAAGATGGCCTTGACTATGCTGGTAATTTCACTAGGTCTCTTACCCCATTACGCGAACCCAACAGTGCGAGCACTGCTATTTGGCAGCAAGTTAGGGGGTATAGACCTAAGAAAAAAAAAACAAATTAGAAGGCGCGCGGCGAAGCACTTATGCCATTGACGCAGAGTATATTATTGCTAAATCCTCGCCCGGTCTAAGTTGTGTACCTAAACTTGCATTAGGTCCTACTACTAGCGAAACTACAGAAATTAACATTGATCTAATATAAATAAGGATTCACAATCAGTCGGAGAGATAAATGGACCGTTAAAACGGGTGCCCGAACAACTCGAGCACCCGTTTGGGCCTCAGTAAATTTGAGACTTAAGTCTTATAGTGTTAGGTTTACTTTTGTATAAAATATTTATCTTGACACATATTATAAAGTGGCGTTATTAGCATATTGGAACGCATTTTCTAATGTCAGTTTACTCCATATATTTTGACATATTCTGTTAGACACTGTTCGTCCATATGTTATTATATGTTAATGGAAATTAATTATGTTATAATGAAAAGGACAGAGCCAGTCAAACTTCACGCTTTAGTAAAACAAAGTACGAAGTGGGTCCACTGTACTAATAAATTTATTTGAATGGAACTTATTGTTTTAAGCTTTTAATGGTAACAGGTTAAAACCAGTTTTGTCCAGGTATTAAAATGAGCAATATTATTGGGAAGCTATAAGTTATTAGAGTGGTAGCTAAACTTTAATAGTTTCCCAAAATTTTCTGATTAATATTATTATAACTAAATAGCTTTACCTTCTCATATTTAAAATCCTCATTGGGTAGGTTTGCGTTGTACCGGATTATTTATTACTATCCGGATTGCTAAAATGAATAAAATATTTTTCATCTACTAGCATTGTTAAAATAGCAAAGTATGAAACATATTTTACATGTAGGTACACCCTAGGCCAATAGTATGGAAACAAACTTATATGACAATACTAAAAAAACTGTAATTTTCACTTTCACTAATAATAAAATAAATAAAATACTACAGCCTATTTGTATCCCAATGTTGGGCACAGGCCTCCTATCATCACGAGAGGGTTTGGACTATAGTCCCCACGCGGGCCCAGTGCGGATTGGGGACTTATATAAGTTTTTATCAAAATACACCTAAACTTTGTTTTCTTCAATGTATCCACCCTTTGACTTTTTCACTGCAGCACACAGTCTCGGCATTCTTTGAATTAATTTATCAATCGTATCTTGTCCAATATTACCCCAAGCTGTTAACAAATGCGTCCACAGTGCTGATCTTGAAGTTGGACAAGTCTTTCTTATCTGCCTGTCCAGCTCATCCCACAACAACTCAATAGGATTGAGGTCGGGAGATTGAGGCGGCCAATCCATTATTTCGAGGACGCGTGATTTTTCTTTTTAAATAGTATACTTTTAAATAGTTTGTACATAACTTGGAAGTGTGCTTGGGGTCATTATCCTGTTGGAACACGAACCTTTTTCCAATTAATCTGAGACCGGACGGTATGGCGTGCCGTTGCAATATTGAATGGTAACCTTCTTTTTTTAGAATTCCTTCTACCTGGAACAAATCTCCTACTCCTTGGCCTGAAAAACAGCCCCAGACCATTATAGAACCACCACCGTGCTTTACTGTAGGCACCACGCACGCAGGAATCATTTTTTCTGTTGGTAAACGACGAACAAAAACTTTCCGTTTTGAGCCAAATATTTCAAACTTCGATTCGTCCGTCCACAAAACCTTATTCCACTGTTCTAATGTCCAATCTTGGTGCTTCTTTGCCCATGCTAGACGTTTCTTCTTATTTTGAGGTCGAAGTAAAGGCTTTTTAGTGGCCACACACCCTTTCAAGCCGGCGGCACGAAGTCTTCTTTTAACTGTGGTTAATGAGACTGATTTTGCACGGGATTTATTCAACTCCGCACAAATTTCCGGGGCTGTCAGTCGTCTGTTATATTTTATTGCCATATATTAGGATGTTTTAATACTTTGGGTGCTGTTTTAATGTTAAAAAATTGCCTAAAGTAGTTTTTGCGTTACCAATACACAATAATAACAATGGAAATAACAAAAATGAAGAAAAATATCTTTGTTTCCATACTATTGGCCTAGGGTGTATATGTTGCACCTGTAGGTGCATGCTTAGTGCCATCCAAATTATACATGGAATAGGTCAATAAAGTAAATGATTGAAATTTTATATGGTCAGATTACACAGAGCCGCGGGTAATAGCTAGTGTAATGTAACCATAGATTAAAGGTTTACAAAACAAAGAAGGCGCGTGGATTAAGCAAAAATACACTCTGCGTGCACTACTTAAGTGCTTCACCGCGCGCCTTCTGAGTTGCGTCGTGCTGTACATGCTGAATGCCATCCAAATTATACATGGAATAGGTCAATAAAAGGAAATCATTGTTTATTAAAACTGATTCACATACAAATTCGGCGACTTAAAAATAAAATAATTGAATTAAAAATAAAATTTAAAACTAGAACTAAAAATAACTATAGAAAAAACACCCCTTCCAAAATTTCATTTTGCGGCATGGTGCCCATAACGCTGGCGGCGTTACCTCTCTGGATTGTTAAAGAAATCCTTTGCGTGAGGTAAGCGCCAGCCCTTGGGTCGCCGGTTTTGTCGATCAAGTGGGCCGACAACATCCTCATGAAAGCTTTCATGTCTGCCGACCAGGGACCCAGAGTCTCAACCGCGAGAGCCGCAAACTCATATTCATGCATTATGCATGAATACTTTCGGCGCTTGAGGCTCTGGGCCTGGCCAGCAGCAGCGCCGGCTTGTGACCGGGTGGCATTAATGTGAGACGCAGCGAACGTGTCGACACACGTTACGTCCCACACCAATGCCCTCCCCAATTTGCCCTCCCCAAGGCACCAAGGTGATCCCGTCTGGGCGCTTGCTGTCGTCTCTGGCCAGTCCCACAGGCTCGAGGACCGCCGGTAGGGAGGCTGTGGCAAGCGATCGGCGGATCAGATCATTGATGGTGCCATGATGAAACAAGCGGCCGGCGCTCCTGTGGCAAGAGAGCCCGTGTCGTCCCAGTTGATCGACATTTTTGCCGCATGCACACCGGTGTGGGACGCAGATCCTTGAACCAAGTCGTAGGCAGATGGCAATCCGTAAACTGCTCGGATCAAGGACCGTCCCTAAGTTGCGGGAAGGAAGTGCGCGTAGCCAATGACCTGCCTCGTTGCAGGACACGGCTAAAACTCGAGCCTGGTCTGAATCGTCCAAACTACTATCCAATAAGGAAGCGTGGGTTGCCAAAAGTCGCGGATTATCCCATGCCCTCTGCGAGTGCCTGTTGGTAGGCAACTCCTCCCCGGAACATGCAGCACACCAGGCCTCTCTGGCCTCCGAGAGGCACGCTATCTCGTCAGCAGGTATCTGTGGTACGTTTAATATGATACCTACTAGAGACAACGAGCCGTAGGCGGAGGACAAAAAGGCCGGAAGCGCCACGTCGGAAGGGGAGCGGACACCAAGACCACCGAGACGGATAGGAAGAACCGCTTGGTTCCAAGCCCTATTTTCGAAATTAATATTTAAAATTTTTGAAAGTGTTACCTGAAGTGAATTTTCTATATCTGTTAAAATCGAAGGGAAATTCCCTTCGATTTTAACATAATGGGCAGCTACGAAGCAAATACATAAATTTTGGGGTGAAAAGGCAATACTGAATGATGAATAAGGCCATGTGGGGGTTCATTTCAAAAAGTAGGCCAGAAGTGCTATTAAATAAATTTAGTTTAAAATTAATAAGTGGGTTTATTGCGTCGTCAAATATTGGGGAACCTAAAAGAGTAAGAGATGATTTCGAGTGTACTGAAATTAATTATTGAAATTTTATATCGTCAGATTACACAGAGCGGGTCACAGCTAGTGTAATGTCACCACAGATTATGCTGTCGCTGTATCTGTGAGCGGTCATGTCGTAAATTCGGCTCCAGCCAATTGTAAGGCGATATTGAAACTCTTCCGAATTGGGTAAAAGCTAACGACATCGGCTCAAGATCGGGACAAATGGCGTATTCTGTGTCGGAGGCCTTGATTCACTTTGGGTCGTCGTGCCAGAGGGGTAAGGGTGAGTTGATTCATGCAGAGTTGACGGACTCCTGGTCGTTAAATATGGCCGCCCAGCTGTCATTCCATACAGAAACGTCATTTTATCCCATAGCAAAATATTTAACGTTAACTTTAACAGACGGTTTGAATTAACTCACCCTAAGTAAGTAATTGTCACCGTAATTGCTATATATGATTTAGCCGCATCTCCGTCATCCGTGCGAAAACTAAAAAAGTATAATTTTTTGACCACGTCATAACCAGTACAACAGCCTCTGTATGTTCCACTACTGTGCATAGGCTCCATTCATCACAAGAGGGTTTCGGCAATAGTAACCACTGTGGGACAACGCGGATAAGGGACTTCACACATACATGTATTCTTGAATTACTTCGCAGACGCAGATGCAGATATCTTCCATTATTTACTTCACTGAAGAACTCAGTGGAACATTCAAATTGAATTTCGCACATAAGTAAACTCAGGGGCACCCCTGAATCTACTAGCTAGCGAGGTTCCAACCTTCGACTGCCAGCATGAGCGACGGTAGGCTAAACCACTACGCTACCAGAGCATTAAAATGCAAAAGCTAGGTGTTTAGTGGCCGCCGCCTGGAATGGAGATGCTTGAGACCTTGGAATGAACACAGGATAGTTTTAGTATAAATATTATTATTTTCATAGCTCAAACTAATTTTGAATACTTCTATAACCATAGTCTAACCATAGTGTCATCAGGTGTACGCAAATTCTAAGTCTGAAATAAGGGAAATGCGGGTAAGAAATGAAGGCATTGTAATAGAAATACCGATAGCATTCGGTGGACACGATTTAGGGAGTCACCCGAGTCGACCCACATCATGTGTCAGTGAGTGCTGGTCGACTGATCTCGTTTGAAATGTGACGGGGGGGGGGGGAGTATTATAGCTGTACTCCCAGCTAGGACTAATTTAATTAAAATGTTTTAGTTTAGACTCCGCGGCCGCACTGAGCAAGGTCCATGGGCCTAAGGCGTATAGTACTGTAGAGTTAGTATACCTCTCGCTATACTAACTCGTTAGGATTCTAGATTTGTAAACGTTCTAGAATTACTGATTATTTGAATATTAAAAAAGAAAGCCATTCTAGAACGTCTAGTTGTAGTCTGAAGCTCGTTGTAGCAACGCACGCATGTAAACGTAGGCCCCATTTTTAACAAGAATACAGTAATATTTTTACTTCCTTTTTTATTTATCTTCAAGGAGTACCTCGCACTACCATCTGACGATCCCCCAGTTTCTTGTCACAGTACCTATGTGAATAAATGTTGAGGTGCGGCTGGGGATTACTTCAGATGGGGTAGGGCCTGATCTGGAGGAATACATGATGGGTTTATTTGGGGAATTGCCGAACTAGGACAAGCACCAAGAAGAAAATGGGCGAACAAGGAATTTGACCTGTGGTCATATTTGGACATGTGATTGTAGCGCGCCTGTCCAGTCTGTTTACCATATCATATCCTCCACGATTGTTCAAAAGGGGCATTTGCTGGTATCGTCCCGAATCTGTTATCTCCGGATGCAAACGCAGTCTAATGTGTAAAGTCATTGATACTTTTGAAAGAGAGAGGTCACTGGGACTTTTGAAAGCAGCAAACGATCAATAGGCAAACGTTTTATAAAATCTAACTCATAGAACTCCAATCAATTTAGCTTTGGGGTGCGGTGAATTTAATTATTTAACAGTTTAGCATCCTATGAGGAGTGACAGACAGCCGGACAATCCTCTTAGGGAAGGTTTAGGCGAAGCTAATAAAAGTAAGTATGGTGAAATTCTAATTAAATTGTGGTCGCCCAACGGTTGGCCGTCTACGAGTTGAATTTCTATGAAGTAACAAATTAAATTTTCTCAAACATGCTCGGAAATGTTCGTATTACTTTGAAAAAAAGAAGACGCGAGGCTGTCCATTGCCGGCCTTGGCCAGCAAAAACATTATAGTCGTGTATGTTTTTTTTTAATTCGCTTGCTATTTGAGACACGTCTTTAGAGAAACTGACAAATCCATGGAGGTAATAAGTACAACTTCCATGACCAAATCATCCACGATCATGGAAGTAGTAAATACTGATGTGGGGTAAGTGCGCCTAAATTTATTTCGCCCCTATGCCTCGTAAACAGCCAACTACTAGTTGAGTAATATTTATAGGTTTCGATATATTTATGTTAGGCGCACTTACCCCATCCTGGCGCACTTGCCCCGACTGACCTTACGTATTTCCTTGGTGTTTCAGAAAAGCATTATATATACCTCGGCCGCAATAGCGATTGCCGGACTCGTACTAATAGAAGGCTTCGCTTCGCTCAGCCTTCTAACTGACTCGTCCGGCAATGCGCTACTTGGCGGCCTCTGCAAAGTACTATTACCGCTGAGGACGTGAGACAGTTAATTACTATGAAGTTAAATTAGTAACGTTTTATAAAATGGTGAGGAAACCTGTACGCATTGAAGCAAATGTGCGCCCGTGTAAGAATTATAGTAAAACCATTTCATGAATCAATGATGAGACGAGATCTTGATGAGATAACTAATCTTGATGAGATTTGTACAACCTAACTGTGGGAATTTATACAAACTAGATAGGTACTCAGAAATGGCTGTAACGATTTGGACGAAATTTGCAATAAGGCTGCAAAAAAATAACAACCTAGTCTCATATCTGAAAAACTCATATTTAGCTATTTTCACCCCCGAGAAAAGTACAGTTAAATGTGTGTTTCATGCACTAAATACCTACTACTACTACTACTACTACAGCCTATTTGCGTCCCACTGCTGGGCACAGGCCTCCTCTCATCACGAGAGGGTTTCGGCTATAGTCCCCACGCGGGCCCAGTGCGGATTGGGGACTTCACACACATCTTTGAATTATTTCTCAGTTGCGTGCAGGTTTCCTCACGATGTTTTCCTTCACCGAAAAGCACAGTGGTTAATTCAAATTGAATTTCGCACATAAGTAAACTTAGAGGTGCGAGCCGGAATCGAACCCCCGACCCTCTGCATGAGAGGCGGTAGGTCGAACCACTAGGCCACCACGGCTTCAACTAACGGACTAAATACCTACATATCCAAAAGAAAACACAAAAAGTTAAAAAGCAGAATGAAACTTTCATTCTGTTACTTTTTCAAATAAGTAAGTAGGTCTGAAGCGAATAGCAGTTCAAAAATGGAACGTTTTTACGACCACTGATAGTCCGGCACTGCTTCCGTGCGATAAAACATTTTTCGACCAATCACAGAGCTGCGTTCGCAGTAAAATCTTTTCCGGTCACCTGAGTGTCTTAGATATTGTCGAATAGTACTCTAGCAGAAAGTATGGAGTGTGGAATGTGTCTTGGTAAGGAGCACAATCTTATAAGGCGAAACAGTTGAAAATGTGTCCAGCGGATTTGATAAGCAACAAAACAAAACACACTCTCCTCACAACCGTTTTCGCTGCGTTTTCGCCTCAGCAGCGCCATCTGAAGGCGCTACTGTAGACTATCCGCCTAGGTGCTTGACTGGAGTGGCGACCGCAGCGCTCCCAATCTACCCGATTTGGTGTCCACTTTTAGAACTATAAAGATTGCGCTCCTTTACTTCAACCCTCCATAGCAGAAAGAATACCGTTTACCTAGTTATTGGTGGAGTGCACTACTGTAAAATATACTGTTGAAAATCACTGGAAAAAAAAACCACCATTTTTTCGGAAATATGTCAAAAAATACGATATACTTACGCCACTTACGCTAAATAGTAGATTGTACAACAAGAGCATAAAACGAGCCATTTTTACGAGAGATTTACAGGTATACACCCGAGCCGAGAGGGTAAAATGGGTTTTATGCTCGTGTTTTACACTCTGCTTTTCACTTCAACTGGGAGGAAATTAAATATTATTAAAAAGAACACATTCCGCAAATGGCTTGGATTTTGCGACAATATATTTTCAACTAAGTTTTTAGCGTTTCTCTCCATCGTAGTATTATTCGGTGAAAGCACTATTTCATCATCACTACTCGATGATGACATCTTTGAAATTAGAATGAACAAAATTCAAAGAATTTAAAATAAAAAAAATCTCAACGCACCAATTTTTACCAATTCAGAACAAATAATGAATTTCCGCCATTTCATTTTTCTTTTTTAATTTTCAGCAATGTGACGTTTGACTTAAGTCACGCCCCGTGTATTGCCATGGTTATGTTTTTTTTGTTTGATTTTGAGGAATACACACACCTTTTTGTCGTTAAATTTTTAATTATCCATACTAATATTTTAAAATAGAGAATATAAAGAATAAATCACAAGAAAAAGCATGTTTCATGTAATCTTATATGAAGCTTAAAAGTGTATGTGGCTGTATGCCCTCATCTCCTTAGTCTTAGACGAAGATTTTACTTTATGCTCTGGAGCCTAAAATTCAATTTTATGCAGCCTTCTGTCAGCCTAAAGTACAACTTTACGAGCAAGAGAAGTGAAAAAAATATTTAACCACTCTTTACTCCTGAAAATCACGGTCCGTCACAACGAATGTGAGACTGGAAAAATCACCGTGCTATTCTTGTTAGTTACATTTACTTAACTGAAAAGTGGATAATGTTTTTTATCTTAAAAGGAAACGCGCCGATAACATTTACGCAAGATAAGCTAATTGCAACATAAGATCTCGATTCTCTCTGGATCAATGAATCGAAAACTTTATGATGACATCCATTGTCCTGTTCTAACTCACAAACTTACATTTACACCTGGAATGTCGCCACTGTCGATAATAACCAGTACAATAGGGATGACGACAACTTTTTTTTCCTTAGTCTATCAGGAAGATTATTGAAAAGTATTGAACACGTATTTTTTCTTTTTTCACGTAATCAAACTTATACGGAGATATATTGAGTTGAAATGTCGCGTGACGTCACGGTTAGGTACGATAATATTTATACCTAACGGTGACGTAGTTAGCCCCCACTCTCCAACTTTAATGCGTTTTAACTTAGTCATTCTTTGTTGACTTGATGAAACAAAAAATATGTGTCTAATGTTTTTTTATTACCTGACTGATGGACTAATTAGAATTTCGATTTCTTCACCCTGTTGTCATCCCTATTTATACGTTGGCTTTTTTGTTCCAAATTACTCCGCATGAATAGAATGATGGGCAGGTTTAAATGAGGGCTTTTCACTTTGCCATTTCATTAAGTGATCCGACTGGCACTTTAAATTTAAAATGATCAAACGTTTTAGATAAAACGCGCAATTTTGCTACTGGCTGGATAGAGGATTATCAAAGACCAAAAAGATCAAAAGACTTAAAATAAAAGCGACACTATTAGAGTTTGGTTTACTTGAATATTAACATAATGCGAACGCTAATCCGAATAGGATGACGTACCTACCTACCCTCTTTGGTATTTGGTTGTCTTTTAAAATTTAGAATAGGTTAAATGTGCACTCAATGGAAAGGGTTGTATACGGTTTTATTTAAGTGATATTTTAGTATCTAATGTAGGTACGTTTTCCCCTTGTTTTTTCCATTAAACAAATTAATTGTATCTTTATGGAGACCACGAAGTATAGTTCCATTAAACGATCTTTTGATCATAATTGAACATTTTTAGGGTTTCGAAGTCCAACCCTTATAGTTTCGCCATGTCCGTCCGTCCGTCCGTCCGTCCGTCTGTCCCCACTATTGCTCGGAGATGCTTAGTTTTAGAAAGCTGTAATTTGGCATGAATATACATATTAGTTACGCTGACAAAGTGGTACAATAAAATTTTGGAATATATTTTTTTATAGGGTACCTCCCCTACTCGTAAAGTGGGGATGTAATTTTTTTTTCTAGCATACCCCATGGTGTGGCATATCGTTGAATAGGTATTAAAAAAAATATTGTGGGTTTGTTAAAACAATTTCAACAAGTGATGCGTTTGTGAAATATTAAGCTTAGCTTAAAGTGCTATTTTTTGTTAGAGTCACGTGTACCCCCCCTGCCAGCTAAATGGTGGTATTTGGATGGCTGAAAAAAATCACGGTCATGGCATATATAACGTAGTTGAAAGGAAAACTATCACAGCTAAGTAGGCTGTACAAACTTACGAGTCATAGTCGACCAACTTATGAAATGATTAAAAAACCAGGGGCAGGGGCGTCGGGCGGGCACGTCATACCACAGGCTAGCTAGATGCTAATAAGTCTTAGAAAGGTACTGTGGGCATCGTCAACTTCGGAACCTTATACTTTGCGCGTGGCCCGACACGCACATGGCCGGTTTTTTTACGAGTGAAATGGCCGTCGTTCGTTCAAATTATTGCCCGAGTTAGTGTTACGCTAGAGAATAATATCCACAAACACATAGGTATGCTTATCTTGAAATGTAAGTGAACGCAAATAAATAATGGTAATATCTGCAAATAAGATACATTGGCAAGCTAGAGGGAGGGCATCAAGGGACTGCCAATTGTGCTCGTGCATTTACTTACATACTACTACTACTACAACCTATTTGCGTCCCACTGCTGGGCACAGGCCTCCTCTCATCACGAAAGGGTTTGTTACTTAGTCCCCACGCGGGCCCAGAAAATTTACTTACATACGCATTAGGAATATAATGGTAAAATCTTCATTTTACACCAATTTACTACGGGCAGATTACGATTCTAAAAAGGATAAAATGTTATTAGGTAAAGATTAGATTAGAGAGAAATGTCTTTCCTTATTTTTATCGTAGGCAAAGTTTGAGCACTAGGAAAAGTGAAGGTATTTTACTGTAGGTATCACAAGCTCAATGACACACTTAGCCACAGATCGCTGCACAAGAGGTTAGCCAGTAGTACAATGTACCTCTACCACATGGCGGACACGGCCTATAAAAGCAAGATTTCGAACACAATTCGAATGAAGTGTCAATATTTGCGTGCGAGGACGTCTGTACACTTGTAAATGTGTGTGTACCAGTACGCGGGCCAACGATTCACTCACCATTCAAAATTCAATCATTTATTCAGTTATTTTTAGTTCTAGTTCTAATTTTTATTTTTAATTTTCTTGTAAGTATTTTAGTTTGTGTTTAAAAATAAAAGAATTACCTTTATTCAGCAAATTGGCCACTTAGGGGCACTTTTACACGTCAGAAAAAGAATTTACCATCTCCGCATGAAACAAATGACGGTAAGGGCGAGTTGGGCGCGAGTTGCGCGCCGGCTAGATTCAGGCGGGTGATTCCGTGGCCTTTCCTATTAAATATTCTATGCCTCTACGACACATATACGATTAGTATCGCGCGCTACGGAGTTTTAGTGACATACATATTGCTTGCGACTGTTGCTAACCGACGCGCGGCGGGCGTCACGATCGCGCAATGTGTCCGTAAAACGCTCGCGGGTGCCGCTGGCGCGCGAAATCCTGGCCGAGCCGGGCCGCTGACGAAAATACCAATTTACGAGTATAAGGGGTTGTGCTGTACATTTCAATTTAAGGTTGCTATTTAAACTTTTCCTTTCAGGTTCTCTATGTAAACAAAACTGCTTCAAAGCCACCCACGATACGAGCGACGCAATGTACTCGTTATCACCCGCATTATAATTTCGATTTTTCCAAACTCAACCTGCGATGAGCCGAAATCACTGAATATTTAATAGTACTACATACAGAATGGCCATGGAGTCACCCGTCCGTCATGGAGTGACCGCTTAGTGGTACACTTATAAACGTATGTCGTTTATAAATGTACAGACGTCCTCGCACGCAAACATTGACACTTCATTCGAATTGTGTTCAAAATCGTGCTTTTATAGGCCGTGTCCGCCGTGTGCCGGAATACCCTTTAACCTCGGTATTCTGTGGAGTTGATAACAACGCTATCATTGTAAAGTCCTGGATTCCTTATCAAAGGCTTTGTTTCCGGATAGGGGCTTCGGAATTTAATTATAAACTGTTATTGTTTCGAAAAGGTACAGGTATACTTCGCCACGCCCCAGTTACAAACGTAGCGCCAATGCCAATTCGAACCGTTCACGCGTGATTTAAAATTTATTCTACAATGAAAGCTTTGACGGCTGTTGTCGAATTTATCGGTTAAAAGGTGGGTTGTGACAATAATGTTGACGACTGACAGGTAATAGGGGCTTTGGATTCCGTAAAGAGCGATATTTTCACTGTGAGATATTTTACAATTACTCGCAAATTACCCGCTAGCGCGGTAATGCCGCTCTAGCGTGATGGGCACTTTCGGCCGAGCAAACTCGGGGCGGATAGTTGAATTGATTTTGACGAAGCATGTTGTGGATTTAAATATGTATCTATGTGTAATATTCGTGTTTATTACTCGCAAAATGTCCATTGTTTTATTTTCATACAAAGAGAAATATTTTTTACTTACTATCAGGTGGCCTCAGAGATTTATTTCTTACTAAGTGGTGTAAGAATGAATACCAATAGAAATAGGTAAAATAAAAAGATAGGTACCTACTTACACTGTATGCTGGAGATGGGCTGCGAAGTAGTGCTAACTCTGATACAGAATAAATATTATTGTACTACCACAGAATATTTAATAGTACCATACACACAGACTGGCCCCGTGGCCATCACCCGCCCGAATCTAGCCCGCGCGCAACTCGCCGTGAACTCGCCTCACCTCCATCCGGAGATGGGGAGTGAATCGTTGGTACGCACACATTTACAAGTGTACAGACGTCTTCGCATGCACACATTGACACCGTGCTGCCCGGCCTGCCATTCGAGTTGTGATCGAGATCGTGTTTATTATAGGCCGTGTCTGCCGTGTGGTAGTAGGTAGTAACTACCGAAGTTTACCGAAACTAAATGCTTTTTGCTTGTTGGGTAAAATTGTATATTTTTAAAGTTAAAGCAAAACCTACATTCCAATTCAGCAGCATAAACAAGCAAACTCAACGTCATCCTTTTGATTATGGCAGACGTAAAATCTTTTCACATATTGCGTGCATAGGGAATATTCACGAATGAATTTAAATTCGACACAAACCAAAATTGCGCCTGGCTTAACTAACAACATTTAGGGCAGGGTTGATTCAAACCGTCCGTTAAAGTTAACGTTAACGTTAAATATTTTAGAGTCGGTTGATTCAAGTATTTGACAGACTCCTAGTCGTTAAATATGGCCGCCGAGCTGCCATTCCATACAGAAACGTCATTTTGTCCCATAGTAAAATATTTAACGGTAATGTTAACTTTAACGGACGCATTGAATCAACCCACCCTTACTATGGGACAAAATAACGCTTCTGTATGGAATGACAGCTCGGCGGCCATATTTAACGGCCAGGACTCCGTTAACTGTGCTTGAATCAACTCACCCTTAATATGCGCTCACACCCATCTAGCCGTTAATTTCTAAAATATGAATAAACCAGAACGCGGACACCGTCCGCAAATTCTAAATTTGTTTTTTTTTTTAATACTGGCACTGGCAGGCGACGTTTTGAAACATAAATACTCTTCATAGAGTTTATGTAAAGCGGTTACGTCAAAAGGGAGGGAATTCGTTCACAAGTTTAGTGATCTTTTTTTATTTATTTCATAAGCAAACTAATTAAGTTGAATGTGGTTGCTTTGCAGTTTGACCTACTTACTGGGTTTTTATTTATGTGCGCACTTCTGAGTATAAGTAATTTAAAACAAACGAGTTTTTTGAGAGCAAAATCTGCGAAGTAATTGTTGGATGTGTGTGAAGTCCACCAGTTCCACTATCCATATTGGAATGTTTGGGGACTATAAGGGCGGATCCAGCTTTCGGCTCAGGGGGAGGGGTCACGTCATACAAACCCCCCCCCCCCCTCCGCATCAGGGGTTAAAAATACATAATATCAGTAGACCTAGTCCTGCCAAGGGGGGGGGGTCATGACCCCCATTACCCCCCCCCCACCCCCCTGAGAATTCCATTACTTACATATACTCGTACGATACATTTTGGCCCACTTGCACCAAGCTGTTAACTTCGGGTTAACCGTTTAAGTCAGATTTATTTGTATGAATTTGACGTGGGTTAAGAGGCTAACCCGAGGTTAGTGGCTTAGTGCAAGTGGGCCTTTCTGTTTTATTCTATTTGGTTTCGCTGGTAAAGAATACCATTGGGCATTAAGTTTGCCATTTTTATAACGTTATTTTCATTTGAAATAAAGTTTAAAATAAATAAACATAAAACACCCAAGAACTTGCAAAGACGAAAAACAGAAAAACTTAAAAAGGTTATCTCTAATCAAGCTGGCAGGTAACAAAACTTGTGAAACAAACCTTTTCAAATTTCGAACAGTTTTTGCTTGTAAAATTTTATTACTGGCCAGTTGGGCGCCGCCCAAATCGGGGTCACGTGTAATGGGCGCTGTTTGCCAAGAACAACTCAATTTGTACACTTGTTGATTAGTCTATGATAGCCTTATTAGGTTTTATACACGCCAGCAGTAGGGTTGCCATATAAAGTCATATTTACTGTAATAATGAAGTTTATTTGATTAACCCCCGACGCAAACGGAGAGGTGTTTTGGATTAAATGTGTTTGTAACCTTGTTGCTCTGAAACTGATGAACAGATTATATTAATAGAAATTACACGAATGCATAAGGCCCTTTAGAGTTTGTCAAAATTCTATGACTATTCGAAATTATTTCGTAAATGACAGATCGATACAAAAATGTCAGATTGTATAGAAAATTCTTATACGACATTATCACAATGAGTTCGAGATAGAGACCTGCCACGAGTTTCATTATTGTTATATTGACGTGACACATAGATTAAATAGCAAAACTTTAAACGAACTCATTATTTTCACCTCCTTGGCATAGGAGATTTTGAAACTGTTTAAATTATAAGAAAATAAAAATAAAAACAAATTATTAAATAGATTTTACACTGGTTTAAAGTACATATGTGATTAAATTAAGATCTTGAATATTTCAAGAACGGTGTAGCAAGTACCTTGGTTTCTCGATGAAATTAACTCAATTAGACCTGAAGAATGTTCCCTTATAATTAATGCATATCAACATAAGCAGGCTGTATACATAAATTCACGCCTGTTTCCCGTTGGGGTAGCCAGAGACCACAGACCGCCACCTTCTATCCAAGCCTATCTTCCTCGCTTCCTCCACATTCGTCCTTCTGTATGTAAAGTACTTTCATCTCACGACTGCGCGTGAGCCATGGTAGTGTGAGTGCATACACATATCGCACGCTTAGAATGAAAGGGACCTAATTCAAAAAATCGCGAAATTGAGTTAAGTAACAGAACGACCTAAAAGAGCATAATCTACAACCTGATCACTTGAAAACAGACGTTTTGTTTTCTTGTGGGAAAAGGACAAACAGACATTATGTTTGTGGCGAATTCGCTAGATGCCACAGCATCTACAAAATTTGTTATGTTGGCTAGAGTGGGAGGCGAATCAGAGAGGACGCCATTATTGTGTAAACCTGGTACTGAAGTGCGTTTCTTGTACGTAATAATTACTAATAACAAGTGATTAATAGAAGCTGCGGTGGTTTTTATTCTCCATCAAGAGACCATCCCTGCCTACTCGAAGATTCCCAAATGTTCTTTTTATTGCCGTGCTATTTTCACACTTGCTGTCGACGCGAAAGAGACGTGTTTGGTTAAAAGCCACAGGTGATCGTAGAAAAACCGAAAACGTTCATTTTAACGACGACGAACTACTGTGATTGATGCGAAGAGACTGTTTATTACTTTTAAAACGAAACAGACTTAAATTCCAAGTAGAGTCTCTTTAGACACTACAAAATTTCAATAAGGTGACCTATTTGACTTTAAGTCGTTTTTCTATTGAATATTTGTTTCGATATGGTTACGTAATTACGAATGTATCTGTTTATATGGTCTCGCTGTGTTACCGCTTCACACGCGTCACCACTACAACCATGGCTCGCCTCCAGTCGTGAGATAAAACCACTTTACGTTTTTAGATAAAGTACGTACGTCCCTGAATAAATATCATAGACATAGACATAGACATTTATTTCTCAATATCAAATTACAGCATATTTTACATGTCAAAATAAGAGAATTTCACATTGAGATCGTCAGAAAGAATACAAAATAAAAATAAAATGAAAATCAGGAATAAAATGTTTCACCGTTAGGATCGTCTTTTCATACCAAAATATCTGTTCTGTATCTGTTTGCTTATTGCAGCTCGTGCCGTTTACGCAGATGCAAAAATATTGCGAGCTCATATCGCGGCGTACGAGCTTGCAGGCCGCGCCAAGGTTTGTTGGCACGCGAACTTTTATTTCCCGGGGACTTGGTCAAAGCTGTATAGCATAACACAACTTAGAAGGCGCGCGGTGAAGCACTTAAGCCGTTGACGCAGAGTCTGTTATTGCTTAATCCGCGCGCCTTCTAAGTTGGGTCATGCTATACCTATAGCTGTGACTACATCGAACCACTGGAGCAGTGCATATTTGGTTTATATTTTGGATACATTCAAATTTTATTGCTTTAAAGTTCTTTTTAATCCTGACTGGGTCCGCAAATCGGAATTCAGAGGCTCTAGAGTAAAAAAAAACTTGTGAAAATGGTGTTTGTTTTGAGATCTAAACTTTCACTGAAATCGTATACTAAATTTGTTACGTGTTTTTATTTTAAGTATTTGTTAGAAAAGGACACTAGTAGGCAGATTGTTATCTTTACCTTAATCAAAGAATTTTAACTTAATCAAAATCAATTAATTAATATTATAAATGCGAAAGTAACTCTGTCTGTCTGTCTGTCTGTCTGTTACCTCTTCACGCTTCAACCGCTGGATCGATTGAGATGAAATTTGGCATGAAGATAGTTGGGGTCTCGGGACCTTTCCCGAGACCCCAACTATCTTCATGCCAAATTTCATCTCAAAAATAAATAAATATATATCCTTATATAGGCTACTTTTTATCCCGGAAAACGCATAGTTCCCGCGGGAACGCGATAACCAAATTCCACGCGGGCGAAGCCGCGGGCAAGAGCTAGTAAGATTATAAGCACAATCAGTGGCACGTGTTGCCAATTTAAATTATACTCCAGAAGGTACATTGGAAATCGATTTTCTCCAACTACCCTCCAATAATTTACTAATTATATCCTATCATATCTGCGGAATACCACTCTGAAACACTATCGATAGCTATTAAGGGCCTCCTAAAGTAATTAATCACACAAAGGGCCGAACCTCTAAATCAATGTTGGCCCTTAATCAAGGGCCTGGGGTTTGGGGATAAAAAAACTGTAGTAAGTATACACGAGAACAGATTATTCTATAGGTTATATGACATAAACACAATTAAGTATTGTGTAGGAATGTGTCTAGAAGAAGAAGAAGAAAGACATTTATTCGCTGCAAAGAAGACACAGTTTACAGCAAAAAAAATACACAAAAATAATAGTACACGACAACACAAAAAAAAAGAAAAACATAGGAACAAGTGTGTGTGTGTGTCTTCACGGCAGCGGAGAGGTCTCTGATACTGATACGATATATTCCTAGTTTATTATAAATCCGGCTCGCACCTCTGTAATTATTTATGTGCGAAATTCAATTTGAATTTACCACTGAGCTTCTCGGTGAAGGAAAACATCGTGAGGAAACCTGCACGCATCTGCGAAGTAATTCAAGGATGTGTGTGAAGTCCCCAATCCGCACTGGGCCCGCGTGGGGACTATAGCCCAACCCTCTCGTGATGAGAGGAGGCCTGTGCCCAGCAGTGGGCCGTAAATAGGCTGTTGTAGTTATTATAAACTAGTTGTGCCCCGCGACTTCGGTTTGCATGGAATATAAAATTGACGATAGCTTTTCTTTGCGATATCCGCTTAATCAAACATAGCTTACATGTAGTTCCGAATGATGCTCTAAGAAACCGCACTAAAATCGGTTCAGTAGTTCCGGAGATTGACTCTAACAAACAGACAGACAGACAGAAAGAAAGAGATCTATTAGTATGAGAGTATATTATAGATAGGTTATATATTTATTATTACCATCCTTAAGTAAAAGTTGGTTAATTTTAGCCGATTCTCGGTAGAACGTGACAAGAGCTAATCAATCGTCCGAAACGAATACCCCGGAAAAATCATGACAAAACGGTGAACTTTTTCCCTTGATATGGTAAACACTACTACTAAACTGCACGCATCTACGATGTAATTCGTCTGTGTATGAAGTCCCCAATCCGCTCTAAGCCCGCGTGGGGACTACCCTATATAGCCCAAACCCTCTTGTGGTGAAAGGAGGCCTGTGTCCAGCAGTGGGACGTAAATAGGCTGCTATGGTGGAGTGGTGGATGGTATTTCATCAAAATTTCAATCTCTTCAGAATCGAGTAATCTTATACGATTGGTTAAGCAAATGTCAAATAAATATGCGATTGTTCCCGGGAACGGGGAAACTAGATTTACATATTTCTTATACATATGTGATACTAGCTTCTGCTCGCGACTTCGTCCGTGTGGAATTCTTTAATTGCATTCCCGCGGGAACTATGTATTTTTCCGGGATAAAAAGTAACCTATATGTTGAGCTGTGTTATAAAATAATTTTGATGCAATCCGTCCAGTAGTTTTCGAGTTAAATCCGGACATACATGCATACATAAATATATACAGTATTTTTTTCTAAAAAAAAATATCGTTATTTTGTGTTCAGTATCATCTATAAAGTCTGATAGTTTTCTTTTAATTTTCAAGTTTCAGACGCGACTTCTTCTACAGACTTATTATTAGTATAGATTACTATAGATTAGATTTCTCAAAGCGGTATTCGTTACGCCACGTCTGCTACGAGTAAAGTGTGAATCCACTTTCCTCCTGATTCCCTTGAAAAAGAGAGGAGGATCCAAAATTCGGCGCTTAAGTATTTTTTGTATACCGAGTTCCGTATGAATCGTGAACCGATTATGGAGGGGTGAAACCCCCGTTGATCTAAAGCTATGGGGCCAGAAAGTTCTTAAATGACGTTCACATCAGAAAATGCGGTGTACCTGCGGGTCAAAGTCGAAGAAAGCCGCTGGATACGGGTGGCGCAAGAGTTATTATAATGGCGAAACTTGGGTGAGCCCTAATGGCAGCTAGACGAAATGGCTTTTTAACCACCACCACCACACCAGCCTATAGTCCCCCTGCTGGGCACATGCCTCCTCTCATCATGAGATGGTTTGGCCTATTATAGTCCCCACGCGTGCCCAGTGTGGATTGGAGAATCCAGACGCATCCTCGAATTACTTCGCCTACAATGGCCGAGGTTAGAGGGAGTTGGAAGGTCACGGGAGGGCATTCAAATAGGCTAGAAAAAAAATGCTTGCAGGTTCCTCATAAATTATTTATCAACTAACTTATCAAATCAACTTTTAACCCAATGTTTGAATTAGTTAGCAATAAAACAATGTTAGTTAATTTCAGCATTCCGTTCGAGCGTTAATTACAGGCAGCCATAATTATAATAGATACTATCTGGCATGACGTATTATCTATTGCATGCAAATTAAGCTCATTTATATATAATTATATACTATTACATGGATCCACAATTATACCTAATAATTAAGTTAATTGGCCGAATTACAGTATTTTTTTAGGTCCTACGAAATATGATATATTTTCATCATCATCGTCATCACCATTTCAGCCGAAAGACGTCCACTGCCGGACATAGGCCTCCCCCAAGGCTCACCACTCAGAACGGTCCTGTGCTCGCTTCCACCGGCATCCCGCGACTTTCACGAGGTCGTCGCTCCATCTTGTTGGAGGCCTACCGACTGCTCGTCTCCCGGTTCGTAGAAGCCACTTGAGAACTTTCCGGCCCCATCGGCCATCAGTCCTGCGAGCAATGTGCCCCGCCCACTGCCACTGGCTCGCAATTCTTCGGGCTATTTCGGTGACCCTAGTTCTACTGCGGATATCCTCATTTCCGATTCTATCACGCAGAGAAACCCCAAGCATTATATACGTTGCTATATTGGAAACGCCGAGAACCTATTCTGATAATACAATTTCGTGTAGGTCTGATGTAAAACTCGAATATAACTTTATTCAGCCTGGGGTTATAGTTAACGACCAGTCATGAATAATTTGTTTTTAGTGTTCCGCACCTAAAAAGGAGCAACGAAACTCTTATAGATCACTCACGTGTCTGTCCGTCGGTCACAGCCAATTTTATCCTAAACTAAGTACCTCCTGGACAGATTAGCTTCAATTTTTTACATAGATTATGTGAGTTAGTTACTAATAAAAAGACGTGTACGAAACGATTTTTTTTTCAAACCATAGGTGTACCGTGAGACATATCAAGTGGAAGAACTTGTTCTAAAGATCTCATTTTTTATAATTGTAAGATGATAGTTAGTGAAAATGAAATAGGTGAAAATTAACCACCGATTATGAACGAAAAAATGCATATACGATAGTTACTGCATTTAGGTTTTTTACCTATAGATAACAGGAAAATCTGTAAGAAGTAAAATAGTAAATGATCAACTAACGGAACCCTCTCCAGGCGAGTTTAACTGGCTCTTATCCGGTTCTCTATCGCACATTCAAGTAATTGGCGGCCATTTTGTGAGCGACGGCCATTTTGGCGACAAATGAGTCGGCGCACGTTGTAATAAAATTACGGTTATCGCTATTACCGCCACTTTCAATTAATAGCTATTTTTGTCGTCTGTGATTTCAGGTAATAAAGGAAATTACCGGGCAAGCTTGCTTTATCAAATTGGAGTGGCAGGTTTCGTGTTAGCGGTAGTTTGCGGTTTTCCGTACCTACCCTGGAAGTTCTGGTGACCTCTGATTAACAAAATCTATCCATTAATCCTTAGATCCATACAGGGTGTGGCGCGTAATAGGAGCAAACAATTTGAAGGCCCTTTCACCTTAGGCCTTTTAATTAGCTCAGCAGTAATTAAGTCCGAATGGTTTCAATTAATTCTGATTGAAAATTAATTTTCCGTTATTTTCTAACAAAATTAATTGAGCTAGCAATGTATTGCTAACATTATTGTGCCCAGTCATAATATTTGATGTTGTCATGCAAGATTGGTTTCAATTATTTCAAGTAGGTAGGTACATTAATCAAGGATTGTAGCTTTAAATTAGTTTTGCTCCGATTTTAAGCACTTGGGAGCATTAGGATCATTAAGGTCAACGTAACTGCGGATATTCTGTTGAATCATCTGTTAAATTATTTGCTCCTATTACGGGCCACACCCGGTATAGACAGATTTTCGCGATGATAACACAATTAATAGGATAACACTAAAAATAGTCAAGAAAACAAACATAAGTAGAATATTTTCCTTGAAACGGTACTATGCCTTAAATATATGAGTTTTATAGTAATTACTTCCCTATTATTACTTAACGTAAGGTTGTTTTTAGCGCAATTAAGATTATTCTTTCATATAGCAATGCTTGAGGGTAAAATAAATACACAGAAAGAAAGCCGTATGATAGGGTATTATTTGCGTTGTAACATATTTATGGGCACTCAGGAAGATTGCATTATTCTGAAAATACTCTGAAATCATATCATAAATAAATTAGAGGTCAATTAATTTCAGAGCTGAAATACTTTGTATTCTTCTAAGGCCTTTATTGTTATTGCTCGATAACCAACCAACATTCGTTTTGTGTTTTCTATTAAGGCGCTGACAAGACCTCAATTGACTTTATTTAAACAGTATTTAAACGAAAACTATTTGATTTTGTAAGGCGAGTAAAATATATGTTAATATTCGCTGTATATTTAAAAAAACTTGCTATTACGTAAAAAGGATTTCATGAAATCGGTTCGATGAAAAAAGTGAAGTTACGTCTTCTAATCCTATTTAAACGGTTCTATAAGTTCATTTTTTTAACGCAGATTTCTAAAATTAAATACACTATTCCGTCATACTCATAGCAAAAAATTTGCTAATTTATATTGTTAATGCAATGTGGGTTCTTTTTTAAATTTCTTTTTTCTGGTTTTCTACGTTTATCGCCCACATGCCGCGGTCGTGCTTCTCGCTCCCTCCAATGCAAACAGAAATTGTCCACTGAGACAGTTGCCTGCCTCGATTTCTCAAGGTCATTAGCTTTTGTCAGCTTCTGAATTATACTATTTCGTAGAATTAACTAACATACACGCATTCCTCCTAACTCCTCAGGACAGGCAACACAATTTGCAATCTTAGGATTTCAATCTTCCATAGGACTCCGAGACCCCTTACCACTCAGGCAGCTTGAGCGCTCGTTCACTTACCTACTCTGTAGTACATTCGAGAAAAAAAGAAGTAATGCTTAGTTAAGAACTACAACCCGTTAAATGTTCCAAGAAATTTTCAAAAGTAAAAAAGAGTAAATGATTCAAAGTAACTGAGTGCCAATCTGCGAGTTATTGAAGACAAAGCTAATAATGATAATCAAGAAGGTAATAGCACGTTTGAAGTCCTCTAGACAGTAATAAAACAACGTCGATTCATTAGGCAGGCATTTCAACTTACCTCGTTACCTACTCTGAACAATAAAGCGCAATTATTACACAGTGAGGTTTAAAACAGTCAAGCACATTTTTTTCTAATGTTTTATTTGTACTCGGACCAACTCTACCTTTAATGTAAAGGAAGCGATAAATGCTTGGATAGATTCTGTGACTGTGCCTACCCCAACGGAAGCAGGCGCGAGTTTATGTATGGAGTTAATGTATGCCATTGGTTAGAAAACCAGCACATAGGTCACCTTACGGTAAGTTGTCACTCTGGCCTAAGGACAGAAGGAATCATATGTAAGATTTCAAATGCATTGATGGCAGATAAGCGGATAAGACATTGGTAGCCATCGGGACAGACGCTACATTAGGACCTAGTCCTACCTACCAAAGTAATGATAACAAGATTAATCCGATGCTAACACTGGTTCAGGTTTTGGCTTAAGCCAACAGGCGATGCGTTAGGCCATGCTTTTGCCGTATTCAAGACAATCGTGGTTTTTTCCCCTTTCTTTGAATCTGGATTCAAACGCCATAAGCCATAATGTCGTAATCAAAGTAACTACATAAAAAGTTGTAAAGTCGACGTTACAAAACCGATATGCATTTTACTGCGTAATTTTCATAATAAAACTGTAACATTGGACGAGTTCACTGTTGCGTTGCGAGCGTTTTGTTCAGGAGTTAATTTTGGCAGCTGATTGCATTATGTTTAATGTTGTTTCACATATCTAAACTTTCAAACGGACCGGCCATTTTGTACTACCATTTTCAAACATAAGGACATTAAATTATTTAATCGTATGGAATATGGTGCGAGAGGCACAAATTGTAAAGCAAGAGGTCCGGAAAAAAGTATTTTAATCTTAGGTACCAATAAAACAAAAGTTAAAGTTTGCACACTTGTTTGTTTATTATAAATGCGAAAGTAACTCCGTCTGTCTCCCTGTTATCCCTTCACACTTCAACCGCTGGACCGATTTGGAAAAAATTTGGTATGAACATAGTTGGTGTTTCGGGAAAGGATATACATAGGTTACTTTTTATCCCGGAAAAACAATTCCCGGTGGATAATCGAATCTCTCACGGGCGTAATCCCGGGCAGAAGCTATTAGGTACGAATATAATAACACTTATAATCATGGTGATACCTGAAAGTTCACGCGTCCGCGAACCGGAAGACGAGCTGTCGGTAGGCCTCCAACAAGATGGAGCGACGACCTCGTGAAGGTAGCGGGAATGCGGTGGATGCGAGTAGCACAAGGTCAACGGTCTGAGTGGCGGGCGAATCTTGGAGGCCTCAACACATCAGCCGATAGAGGTCCACTGCTGAACATAGGCCTCCCCCAAGGATCGCCACTCCGACCGGTCCTGTGCCGCTCGCATCCACCGACTTCCCACGTTCACCAGGTCATCACTCCACCTTGTTGGAGGCCTACCAAGAGCTCGTCTTCCGGTAATTTTCTGGCCCTATCGGCCGTCAGTTCTACGAGCAATGTGCCCCGCCCACTGCCACTTAAAGCTCTCAATGCTCCGAGCTATGTCAGTGACCCTGGTTCTACTACGGATATCATCATTTCTGATTCTATCACGCAGAGAAACCCCGAGCAAAGCTATCTGTATTGCCCTCTGGAGGCTTATGTCTAGCATTTGAAGTCTTTCAGCTGAAATCCTTCTACTACTACTATATGCTTTATCATAATAGCATTTGGATCAATTTTCACAGTAGGTAAATACAGGCCGAGATCAAGATGTTCCGCTTATGATTAGCAGTTCGAATTATTACGTTTCCATGTCAGGGAATAAATTTGATCTTGTAACATAAATTAACACAACATCTAGAAGCTTCTCACAATGTAATACTAGAAGTGCGTGCGGATATTTGGCTAATCATAACACAATTTAGAAGGCGCGCGGATTAAACAATAATAGACTATGTATCAACGGGTGATAAGTGCTTCGCCGCTCGCCTTTTGAATTGTGTGGTCCTATACTGACATCCAACAGCAGTACTGTTTCTATCTGTGGTTCTACTTTTTCGTATGAATGTTTTCCGACGGTGTATAAGAATGTTGTTCTATCATTGGATGAATTGGATGAATGTCGTTCCGATATTGGGCAAAAATAAGGATTCTTCCTGGTAAGTACTTATCTACATTTCTTTCAGAAGATATAAGCAACGATTGATGCCTTATCAATCACTCAAATAGACCTGAAAGTCAAGAAACCCAACGAATATTATAAACTAGCTTCTGCTCGCGACTTCATCCGCATGGAATTGGTTAATAGCATTCCCTCGGGAATTATGCATTTTCCGGGATAAAAAGCAGCCTGTATGTTGACCAGTGTTATAAAGTACCCCCATACCAAATTTTGTTGCAGTCCAGTAGTTTTCGAGTTAAATGCGGACGCAATTAATGTTTTTCCGACGGTTAAATTCAAGTTTTATTCAGGAATTTTTCGCGTTTTACATTTATTATCGCCCAAATAACACTTGTATCATCTTACTGGACTATTCTTGATAAAGTACAAATAAAAAAACCCAAGCACAAGGGCTGTCTGAGCAAATGTTGCCACATAACATGTTAAAAAACGGGAAAATTCTGAAAAAGTTGAAAATTGGCGATATCTCGAAAACCAAGCAACTTTTACAGAGGTCATGTTAGGTTGGTTCGTTACCACTTAGGCTGACCTACCTCCGGTGTCACTGTGACGTGTTACTTTTGGGACATCCTGTATAGTCCGCTCGACTTGATAGTTTCTTTTTATTTTCAAGTTTCAGACGCGACTCCTTCTACAGACTTATTATTAGTATAGAGAATGTAAAAGTGTGTTTGTCCTTACTTCACGTCGAAGCAACTGGACTGATTTGGATGAAATTTGGTATGGAGATAGTTTGGGAATAACATGGGATTGGACTTTTTATCCCGTATTTCTACGGGAACGGGTGTTCTACGGGTAAGCCGTTTTTTCAAACTTTTATAACTATAACCATATGTATATAATAGTTTCTAAACTACCTACATCGAGATAAACTTCGGTAACATGGCACGCCCCATCAAATAATAATTGATGATATAATTGATAATTTTCATCCTTTGAAATTGCGTAAGTACATTGTCAAACTAATTAAGAACGGCCCTGTGTCGACGATATCCCTGGGGGTTCTACACCTCAATTAATAGTTACCAATCGGTTTAACCACACACTATCAGTATCTCGTCACTGGGAAGGGTCGGTTACGTTGTATTGTAGGCCACGCGTGGTTGAATTTCTCTGTAGAATATTCAAGAACAGAAATCATTTGATCCTTCTAAAAAGGTTGCAGGTAAACATCATCAAAACAATACAAACTTTAATACGACTCAAGTCATAATTTCCGTGGGCGTTCCGTGGAACCCAAGTACGTTACTCGCGTTTACCGTGGCAGTTTCCACGAATATTTCCCGACAGAGTTCAAAGCGAATTTATTTATGTAGCCGCACAATCTTGGAATAAATCGTAAGAATTTTTATGTTCCCGATTGTTTACCGGTGGACTGTGGTTTTGGTTTTATTGCATATAACTCAGCCTTTGCTTCGCAGGTATGCCGATCGGCATTCTATTTCCATTGATTCCGGAATACCAAGATTGTGAACTTCGTGATTGAATATCCGAAAAGCTGCTAGGATTTTGAAGTCATTTAACCCAATTTGGTGTAATTGTTGTACTCTCATTATCAAAACACGTCCGTTACTGCGGACATAGGTCTCCCCCAGGGTTCGCCACTAAATTTGGTACCAGTTCAAAAGCATATAAAATGTGTTTTACGTTGTTTTTACATTGTGTAACCGTACCGATGCAACGTGGTCAAAATGCTTTCATATTTGGATTTCAAAGATTATGGCTGATAATTTCATCTGTATAGGTCGCATTTCGTAACCGATTCTCTTTAAATTTTGTTAGCAGGTTCAAAGGATATTACAAGTGCGGAAAGTAGGTAATTCCCAACGAGTGGAGGTGCTCTAAAACACGAGCGGAGAGAGTGTTTTACACCGACACAGGTTGGGAATTACCTATTCGCACGAGTGTCATACAACGTTTTACAATGCATCATGCGTGGAAACACATAAAATATATATTTAAGAAGTAAAAGTTTTATTTATTAAGGCGTTAACAATTTTAAAACACCCAAAAGCGTGCGGGAAAGTGGTTCCTATTTTCGTTCCTGTACAGTGTTCACAATCGTGCAGGAAAGCAAAACTTTCTGCGTTAATGTTTACCAACATAAAGGGGACTTTCTGAGCATTTGCATTGTAAATAGTTTTTTGTGTCGATTAGACTTTTGCAAATTAAAAAATAAATGGTGAAGCTCAAAAAGGAGAAGAAAAAGGGTTCGTAATGTTTTAAAATGACTTTACGTATGCAAAAGACCAGCGAGGTCTACTGCTTAAGTCCTAATATGTATTATGAAGCCTTTAATTATTTCTGACCACGTACGCTTTTCTCTTCGTGTAGAAACGGGCGCTACCCCTACTTGCCCTTTAATAAAGTCAATTCGTAGACGGCGCCATTCGTTTGGCTTCACTAATCAAACTCGTCACAAACATACTGGAGACACCACGTTTGCGATGTACACTGAGACATTCCATCACTGTTCTTCATATTGTCCTCATGTTAAAATCAGTAGTGGTAGCATTTGGCCATCCGTTTGCGATGCGAAAGACGACCAGTCCAGACGTTATGGATTAGTGTTGGAAATGACGAAAGGCGTAGTTTAATCTTGTAAGGTAACTTGTTCAAAGCAAAATACCTATGTATTTTGTGGTGAAAACCTCCCACGGATGCTTTGGACGGCAATGCTCGTGACTTACCTGTAACAACCAAATATACGGACTGAATTCTTTAAATCGCACTACAATGGGAGATTCTTTATATATTTTCCTTTGTAAAGCGCTTTGTAGTATCGTTACTGAATGCGGTCTTGCCAAGGAATGGAACTTGCTTCCACCGCCGGGCTTTTCTGGACATTTTACAATAAAATTGACAACATTTCAAATTCGAAAACCATTTGGGCATTTATGTTTAAATATTCAATTAAAATTTTCTTGTTCGTTACTTTCAGAGAAATTCGTATTTTAGTGTGAACGTAGAAATGACGTCATGACTACGCTGCTGTTCTATATCCTATCCTATTCTATGCACAGAACGGGCAACTACATAATTTTTTACTTACGCCCTTTTAGATTGACATGTTATAAGTACGAGTACGTGTCCTTTTGCATTTGTCCAACGTTATAAATAGCTAATAAAATTAACTTGTTGAAAAAATGTCAAGTTGTCAATTTAAAAAGGAACTACGACGTACTCTGTTACACTTTGTTAGGTACCAGAAAACTGAGCATGAAGAATTTTTTCCTCAGTTCTCCGTATGGTGATCTTCACGGCTCCACTTTGCAAGTTAATTTAAAACAACATCTCTGTCGCTTTTTTGTCGGGATATTTCCAATAAGACGTCACAAAAAACGGAAAGAATACTGTCCCATAAACATAAAATGTAAGGTCACCCGCTTAGACCTTTGATGAAATATTTCTACGATTGTAGCAATTGCATCGCGCAGAATGTCCCAATAACGTTCCAATTTGGTGGTATTCACTCGCCGACAAATTGCAATACGCTGTGCTCAGTAAATTGGCGGTCGATATGATAGGTAAGACTTGAGGAAAACGTGGTAATATATTTAGACAAAATTCAACAGTTTCAAAGTATGATATTTCAAGACTAGGAAAAAACGTGTCTATGCATTAGATGTCGTGGTAGCCTAGTGCTTCGACCAACGCCTCGCATGTAGGGAGTAAGTAGGGGTTTGGAATCCGGCTCGCACATCTTGAGTTTACTTATGTGGTGCGAAATTCAATTTAATTTACCTCACGAAGTTTTCCTTCACCGAAAAGCTCAGTGGTAAATTCAAACTGAATTTCGCACATAAATAATTTCAGAGATGCGAGCCTCTGCATGAGAGGCGGTAGGTCAAACCACTAGGCTACGACGGCATAACATTTCATTCAGTAACATTGACACATTAACCAAAACAGCGAACTATTTGACAGCTATTTGCGACGTTGTCGACCTTCTGAATAAACCCTCTTAACAGAGAAAGTCTAGAATAGGTCTGTAGAGGTACATATAAATCACGCTTGTACCGTTTAAGCAGAGTCTATTATTGCTCAAGTTTCCGCAATCTTTCCGCTCGCCTTTTAAGTAGTAGGTAATCCTGTCACCAGAGCCCTTCTGGCTTAGATTAAGACTTAGATTAGGCCTGATTGAGGGAGGTCACATCACAGGTTGGTTACCGCTCGCAAATGAGTAGAACGTTCTTGTAGAAATAAGCAGACGTAGCCTTAGGTTAGTAACGAATAGAAAACGCAGTAACCAAACCCTCCTGTAGGTATAATGCTTACTTTGATTAAAAACTTGCTAACGAAAAAACATGACGCAATAGTAGCGTTGTAGAGTGACGTTATCACGTATTTACAGACAGCCAATTTTTTTTAAAGTAGGGAAATAAATTATTTACCAAAATCTTCCTCATAAAACTCTCATCTATTGGTGTTTCGAACATACAGAGGTTTAGTTTTTCATAATTAGTAGTGTTAGTGATCAATAGCTTTTTTAATGTGATCATTCAAAGCTTTTTACCGTGTCTCTATGTTGATGATGTTGATGATGATGTAATGTCATAACAGAATGGGCTATGTATTGTTATTTCAACCTTATGACTTGGCGAAGATGGTAGCTATTCGTAGTTTTATTACTTACTTCTTTTTATTTTGGATCGGCGATTAGCGCGTGCCACGCGCGTGCCGAGACAAAAGAGAACAATGGTATTTTAACGTATTGTTTCGAAGATAACATCTCAAGTGCTAAAAGGAAGTGTAAAAGTAGGTACTCCTAGTAAGTATACGCGCTACGAGCGACGCCCTACTAACTGAGTACACGTTCCGGACACACGTTCGCCGCCGGGGGGTGTCAGGCGTAACCTGACGTTGGTGCGGGGGGTACGTCTCGCTACCTATACTGTGACATAGGTTTGCTTGTGGATGGCGTCATTTCGCACTTTGTCGCTTATGGATATGCCTTGCATGGAACATCCTATCGCTCTTTGGGCCACGTCAAGCTTGTGATGTTGTGTACAGTCAGATCCCAAGTCTCGCACAGCCCATCGAAGGTCACAGCGAATTCATTCGCCGCTAGAGGCGTTCGAGTAGCGTTAGGTGCAGTGTTGCCAATATAGCACATTATGTACCATATTATATGCGCTAACGTGCGTCACGTTTAAAAGCCGTGGTGGCCTAGTGGTCCTACGGACCTACCGCCTCTCATGCAGAGGGTTCGATCCCGGCTCGCACCTCTAAGTTTACTTATGTGCGAAATTGAATTTGAATTCACCACTGAGCTTTTCGGCGAAGGAAAACATCGTGAGGAAACCTGTACGTATTTGCAAAGTAATTCAAAGATGAGTGTGAAGTCCGCAATCCGCACTGGGCCCGCGCGGGGGCTATAGCCCAAACCCTCTCGTGATGAGAGGAGGCCTGTGCCGTGGGACGCAAATAGGTTGTAGTAGTAGTAGTAGTAGTATGCGCTAAATTCGCAACACTGAGGTCTCAGAAACTTCACAGTGACATTGACACTATTGTATTAAAATCCTTGACATTGACACCTCGATAGTGGCGCCAACATAGTGAAGAGGAATACTTTGACTTTTGGATGTTTTTGAAGTCGGCTAAATAGTAAACACTATCCTCATAGATGAGAACGGAGTATAAACGTAATTAATAGATATAATGAGACGAAGGGCCCCTATTAACGTGACACACGTTCTCATATCTCGCCCTTAATAAACTGTCACTCATCCATTCCCAACCCTAACCCGGTATTAACTGGGTGTATTTTCAAACAGGATATAACCCGACACCTTCGGACCTTAATGACCTATCGTTATTTATAGGTAAGAATAAATAACGTAGCTTTTAATTAATGTCGGGAGTAACTTTGTGACGACTTCGAGCGACTACCTTCAGCGGCAAGCATGGAAGTAGTAATTAATTAACTGGAACTACCTGTGTCTGACCAAATTTTGTGCCAGATCCGCGAGTAGGTATCCCTTTATTTATTTATTTAAACTTTATTGCACATACAAAATGTATACAATTGACGGACTTAATGCCTAAAGGCATTCTCTACCAGTCAACCAGAAAAATGAGTAGGTGCATCAATATCAGAAAGAAACTACAGAAATACAAGGAAGATAACAAATCATTTCAAAAGAGGATAAATTAACATAAACATACATAAAAATTACATAAAATATAAACATACATAAACTAATACATACATAAACCAGCCGCACGAAGCAAAGAAAAATGTGAAGGATTCCAAATCTACGCGACCTGCTCAAACAAATACTTACGCAGCACTCGCTTGAAGAAGAGCTTGGTTTGAGCTTGTCTAATATCTAGAGGTAGCCAATTCCAGAGGACGATTGCCTGAAGGGTGAAAGAATTAGAAACAAAACCAGTGGAGTGAGAAGGAGTGACGAGTTTAAGAGAACGAGAGGAACGCAGATCGCAACCGGGACGAGGAGTATCAAAGATAAATTTAGATTTGAGATAACCAGGAGTAGAAGGGTCGAACAGGATTGAGAAAAGGGTGCACAGAAGACCAAAAATAAAGCGCATGCCATTGTTAAGCAGGCGGTCTAACCGGTTAAGAGACTCTTGAGTCATGTTGGACATGCACACATCACCGTAATCAATTAAAGGCAGGATAAGCGATTGTACTATCAGAGTCTTGGTACTAATCGGCAGAAAAATTTTGTAGCGGTAGAGCGCCCGTAAAGTGTTGGTGGCCTTTCGACTTACTTCGGCTTCTTTATCTAAAGAGAAAAAGCAAAAGCCCCGCGTGAAATTTTTAGCGCGTTTTTGACGTGATAACGTTTTATAAACTGATGAACGCCGGCTGCGCCCACAAAAAAACATGACGCAATAGTAGCCTTGTTAGCGTTACGTAGCGTTGAAGCGTAGCGATTTTACACACAGCCAATTTTTTTAATTGTAATGTATATTTTCGAACTGACACTGCTCGCTCCAGATGTACTTATGTGCTTATTACCTCCATGGCAGCGAGCGTCTATTGTCGCTGATTTACAGTCGCCACCAAATATATATGTAAGCGGATAAGGGTGATCATAAATATCTGATCATGCACTCTAACGTCTCGCTCGACTATAAGATCGTTGAGATATTTATGGTCACCTTGTTCGCTTAAATATATCTGAGGGTGTCTGAACACCAAAATGTCAAATACTTACAGTCAAGGGCATTAATATGTGTACACCTTTGGACCTTAACACAACGGAACAGGATGCAAAAGTGTACACATATTAATGCCCTTGAATGTACACGTCCTTGAATTACTTCACACACATTCTTAAATTGCTTGCGTGTTTCGAACCCCCGAACTATACATGAGAGGTAGAACAAACCACTACTAGCTTAGACTACCACGATTTTCAGTGGCTTTACCTATGAGTTGGCAAACGGCGGACACGGTCTATAAAAGCACGACTTTGAACGCAATTCGAATGACGTGTCAATGTATGCGTGCGAGGACGTCTGTGTGCGTGCGAGGGCGTCTATCAGATGGCCACGGAATCACCCGCCTGAATCTAGCCGGCGCGCATCACGCGCCCAACTCGCCCTTACCGTCCGTCATTTGGTTCATCCGGAGATGGAGAGTGGATCATTGGCCCGCGTACTGGTACACACACATTCACAAGTGTGTGAATGTGTGTGTACCAGGACGGTAAGGGCGAGTTGCGCGCCGGCTAGATTCAGGCGGGTGATTCCGTGGCCATCTGTGGTATTAGTAAAACGCTCACCGCGACCGCTTGTGGCGTGAAGCCGTGACGGAAAGAAGACAAATCGGCCATTATTAACAGCTTGACGGCGTGGATTGTGTTATTTGAGAGGACAAGGACGGATAGAACCAGCCGGTTAGCTGCCATTGACAAATATGACATGCTCTATAATGTACTTATATATGTATATGAGCACAATATATCTATCCAGTAGTATCGTACCTATACATACCTACTTCTCCACACCCAAACAGGTAACCTAAAACGACAGGTATATTTCATAGCAAAAACTGTCGGAACGCATATGCCCCCCCTGGATATCTTGGTCTTCCAATACAAAATGCTGGATCCCCTGGATCTGGATCTGAAGCTGAATATATGCTTGCTCCCCCCCTGGGTGAGAACCTCGCTACGCCCATGGGGACGGGCAATAACGCAAGCAAACGCACTTATTTATACACCGTAGTGGCTTAGAGTGCAGTTTAGGTTCCGTTCAACTGGAGTGGCACGAGTGTGGTTCAAATTTCGACCATTATAAATAACGTTATAATGTCGAAAGCTTCTTTTCGAGTTTTCACTGATTTCTTCTACCAAAAGTTTCAACATTAAATTCAGATTAGTGCCAGAAACCGGAAGATTTGTGAGTTTACCTGGTTCTCTCCCGTTACTTTCCGTTTTGAGATTTTTCGAAATCAAAAATGCGTATAAAAGCTTTTATTAGTGGCAGTGGGTGGGGCACATTGCTCGCAGGACTGATAGCCGATGGGGCCAGAAAGTCCTGGAGTGGCGTCCGCGAACCGGTAGACGAGCTGCCGGTAGGCCTCCAACAAGATGGAGTGACGACCTTGTAAAGGTCGCGGGAACGCGGTGAATGCGAGTGGCACTGGACCGGTCTGAGTGGCGCGCCTTGGGGGAGGCCAATGTCCAGCAGTGGACGTCTATCGGCTGAAATGATGAACTAACCTTCAGTCCTTACTTGGAATCTAAATATTAGCATGAAGTGGTCGTACGGCGTAAGTGAAGTGAACAGCCACCCGTCAGTCATTTCATGTGAGATTAGGGTCAAAAGGAAGACAACAAAGCATCACTCCTGACTTTGTAGATTACCTGCCTTTGTATATAAAGAAGCGCTTCTTCTCAACAAGGGATCTTGTCCGAAACGTCGAGTAGATTCATACGAGTCTATTTTACTATAATCAGGGAAATCTAAATATATAAAACTCAAAGGTGACTGACTGACTGACTGACTGATATAGTGATCGATCAACGCACAGCCCAAACCACTGGACGGATCGGGCTGAAATTTGGCATGCAGGTAGATGTTATGACGTAGGCATCCGCTAAGAAAGGATTTTGCAAAATTCCCACAGGAACGGGAAAAAAAGGGATTTTTACATTTTAATGTTTAAGCGCGTACGAAGTCGCGGGAAACATCGTAGAGATCTGAAATTGGGCATGCAGGTTCCTTAGGGAGCGTAGGAGAGCACTAAGAAAGGACTTCCCGAAATTCCCACGGGAACGGGAAAATATGTTTTTTTTTTACATTTTAAGGCGCGTACGTAGTCGCGGGGATCATCGTAGATAGCTGAAATTTGGCATGCAGGTTCCTTGGGGAGCGTAGGGGAGTACTAAGAAAGGACTTCCCAAAATTCCTACGGGAACGGGAAAAAATGGGTTTATTACATTTTAAGGCGCGTACGTAGTCGCGGGGATCATCGTAGAGAGATGAAATTTGGCATGCAGGTTCCTTGGGGAGCGCAGGGGAGCACTATGAAAGGATTTGCCGATATTCCCACGGGAACGGGAAAAACGGGATTTTTACATTTTAATGTTTAGGCGCGTACGAAGTCACGGGAAACAGCTATCTATCTATCTAAATATATAAAACTCAAAGATGACTGACTGACTGAGTGACTGACTGACTGACTGATATAGTGATCTATCAACGCACAGCCCAAACCACTGGACGGATCGGGCTGAAATTTGGCATGCAGGTAGATGTTATGACGTAGGCATCCGCTAAGAAAGGATTTTGCAAAATTCCCACGGGAACGGGAAAAAAAAGGATTTTTACATTTTAATGTTTAAGCGCGTACGAAGTCGCGGGAAACATCGTAGAGATCTGAAATTTGGCATGCAGGTTCCTTAGGGAGCGTAGGAGAGCACTAAGAAAGGACTTCCCGAAATTCCCACGGGAACGAGAAAAAATGTTTTTTTTTTTATATTTTAAGGCGCGTACGTAGTCGCGGGGATCATCGTAGAGAGCTGAAATTTGGCATGCAGGTTCCTTGGGGAGCGTAGGGGAGTACTAATAAAGGACTTCCCGAAATTCCTACGGGAACGGGAAAAAATGGGTTTATTACATTTTAAGGCGCGTACGTAGTCGCGGGGATCATCGTAGTGAGATGAAATTTGGCATGCAGGTTCCTTGGGAAGCGCAGGGGAGCACTATGAAAGGATTTGCCGATATTCCCACGGGAACGGGAAAAACGGGATTTTTACATTTTAATGTTTAGGCGCGTACGAAGTCACGGGAAACAGCTATCTATCTATCTAAATATATAAAAGAAGAAACTGACTGACTGACTGACTGATTGACTGACTGACTGACTGACTGACTGACATATCAACGTAGAGCCGAAACTACTGGTCGTAGAGAGCTGAAATTTGGCATGCAGGTTCCTTGAGGAGCGTAGGGGAGGACTAAGAAAGGACTTCCCGAAATTCCCACGGGGACGGGAAAAACATTTTTTTTTACATTTTAAGGCGCGTACGTAGTCGCGGGGATCATCGTAGAGAGCTGAAATTTGGCATGCAGGTTCCTTGGGGAGCGTAGGGGAGCACTAAGAAAACACTTCCCGAAATTCCTACCGGAACGGGATAAAATGGGTTTATTACATTTTAAGACGCGTACGTAGTCGCGGGGATCATCGTAGAGAGCTGAAATTTGGCATGCAGGTTCCTTGGGGAGCGTAGGGGAGTACTAAGAAAGGACTTCTCGAAATTCCTACGGGAACGGGAAAAAATGGATTTATTACATTTTAAGGCGCGTACGTAGTCGCGGGGATCATCGTAGAGAGATGAAATTTCGCATGCAGGTTCCTTGGGGAGCGCAGGGGAGCACTAAGAAAGGACTTCCCGAAATTCCTACGGGAACGGGATAAAATGGGTTTATTACATTTTAAGACGCATACGTAGTCGCGGGGATCATCGTAGAGAGATGAAATTTGGCATGCAGGTTCCTTGGGGAGCGTAGGGGAGCACTAAGAAAGGATTTCCCGATATTCCCACGGGAACGGGAAAAATGGGATTTTTACATTTTAATGTTTAGGCGCGTACGAAGTCGCGGGAAACAGCTATCTATCTATCTTCTATCTAAATATATAAAAGAAGAAACTGACTGACTGACTGACATATCAACGCAGAGCCGAAACTACTGGTCGTATAGGTAGAGAGCTGAAATTTCGCATGCAGGTTCCTTGGGGAGCGTAGGGGAGCACTAAGAAAGGATTTCCCGAAATTCCCACGGGAACGGGAAAAAAAGGGATTTTTACATTTTAATGTTTAGGCGTGTATGAAGTCGCGGGGATCATCGTAGAGAGATGAAATTTGGCATGCAGGTTCCTTGGGGAGCGTAGGGGAGCACTAAGACAGGATTTCCCGATATTCCCACGGGAACGGGAAAAAATTTGATTTTTACATTTTAATGTTTAGGCGCGTAAGAAGTCGCGGGAAACAGCTATCTATCTATCTTCTATCTAAATATATAAAAGAAGAAATTGACTGACTGACATATCAACGCAGAGCCGAAACTACTGGTCGTAGAGAGCTGAAATTTGGCATGCAGGTTCCTTGGGGAGCGTAGGGAAGGACTAAGAAAGGATTTCCCGAAATTCCCACGGGAACGGGAAAAAAAGGGATTTTTACATTTTAATGTTTAGGCGCGTACGAAGTCGCGGATTTCATCGTAGAGAGATGAAATTTGGCATGCAGGTTTCTTGGGGAGCGTAGGGGAGCACTATGAAAGGATTTCCCGATATTCCCACGGGAACGGGAAAAATGGTGTAAAAAGGAAATGATTGATGAGTTCACTAAAACATTCTTTAAACCAGTCTGCTATTACCTAAATAATAAATTTTGGCACTAAACTATTTATTCATAAGAGATTAATGAAATGAAAAAAAAGGAATAATCTATACATATAATAAATAATAATTCTGTAGAAGAAGTCGCCGCTGAAAATTGAAAATTAAAAGAAACTATCAAATCAAAGGGACTATATGAACGATACTGAACACAAAATAACGATTTTTAGAAAAAAATACTGTATGTATGTATGTCCGGATTTAACTCGAAAACTACTGGACGGATTGAAACAAAATTTGGTATGGGGATAGTTTATAACACTCAACATATAGGCTACTTTTTATCCCGAGAAAATGCATAGTTCTCGCGGGAAGGCTATTAACAAATTCCACGCGGACGAAGTCGCGGGCAGAAGCTAGTTCGGTGAATAAATCTTAGAGTATTAGTTTGAACACACTGGCAGAAAGGATTTCTTTAAAGAAGACCGAGTAGTTTCTTGAAGTATTTCGTAATTAGAAAGAAATGAATCGGCGCTGGGCCCGTATGGGGACTATAGCCCAAGCCCTCTCGTGATGAGAGGAGGCCTGTGCCCAGCAGTGGGACGCAAGTGGACTGTAATAGTAGTAGTAGAAAGGAATGTGTTTTTTTTTATTTAAAATGTTTAATTTATGGAAAAATTACCGTGTTGTCGTTCCGAAATCCTTAAATTCTTAAGATATTGCTAATTCTAAGAAAAAAAATATTGTTTCGAGATTATTTTTTTATTCAACCAAAGGACATTTTTGGGATCAAAATTTGGAATTCTCTGAAAACTAACAAAATAAGTTGATTCAAGAACATCAACATTCTCTAGTTAAGAAAATCAAATCAAACAAAAAACGGTATATTTATTTCAAGTCCTGTAAGTTAGGTACAAAGAAGCTAACATAGATTTTGTTCTAAGAATAAATATCTTAATTAGGAGAAAATTAGTAAGTATTTAACATAAAGGGTTTAACAATTTTATTATTGACTTAAAAATTATTGACTGTGTACAAAAAAATAACTTCAAGAAGTTTTTTTTACTGATACGAAGTTGCGACGTGTATAGGGAGAAACCCGTTTTCTTGAAGGCAATAAATTTGCTTTGATAGAAAGAAATATGCTTCATTTCAAGAAATCCTTTGCGTAATGTTTAAACATGCTTTAATTAAGTAAACATAATTTACATCACCCTTGGCCGTAAAGTGGGATTTTCTGCCCGCTACGCGGAGAGAAAATCTCACTTCTTGGCCAAGGCAAGACGTAAAACTTTTGACAAACCACGGGCGGTAATTCGTAAAGGCCCAGATCGCATATTTATGGCCCTCACCTTCGGTTCGGGCCACAGAAACCTGCGATCTGGGACATTTACGAATTCACCACCCTAGGTCTGTAATGTACTATTAAAGCGACTAGAGGGTGTCAACAAAGCTTAGTGTTTAGCTTTTAAAAGCCCATTGTGTTCTAGTACCTAGAGAAACCCCAAAATCTCACTAAAGTACTAAGACAATCTGTTACGATCATCTTATGACAATGGAAATGTAGGCTTACACATAGGTATTCTCCTGATTGTATATACTTATATGCTTAATGAATTGCTGTAGCTAATGAACTCCATCCCCTTCTGACTAAAGCTCCGTGTTTCCTTGTGATATTCTAGACTCCTAACATTTAACAGTTCATTACGTACTAGCCGTGGCCTGCGGGAAACCGCGTAAGTAAGTCCCGTTTTTTCCCGTTCCCGTGGGAGTTTCGGGGAGTCCTATTTTAGCGCTCCCCTAAACTACCCAAAGACCCTATATACATGCCAAATAACCAGTAGTTTGCAGCTATGAGCAAGTTTACTCGTTTACTCGAAAAATCTAAAGGACTTGAAAGAAACAAATATCGTTTACCTAATACTACAAAAAAAACGGCCAAGAAGCGAGTCAAGCTCGCGGGGAGAGGGTTCCGATCCTTGATTATTTTCAATGACGTCATTTTCAAACCGTTTCACATGATAAGCTCTTTTATATGATAGATTTCAAATACCATGGACTTCTTAATAATGTTCCTGAAATCTATAGGTCAATAACTACCCTCCGTATTTTTTTCATATTTCCAGTAGTTTCGGAGACAAGGGGGGGGGAGTACTGACCAAAAAAGAAATGAAAAAAATATATTTGAGATCCTCATAAGTAGTTTCGAAGAAAATCGACTGTGACAGACGGACGGACAGACACACGAGTGATCCTATAAGGGTTCCGTTTTAGCCTCTTGAGGTTCGGAACCCTCAAAAACGAGCAATACATAATAAATTTACTAACCACTATTAACACTAAATACCAACAAACATATGTGAAATACTGTGGAAACAGGACCCAGCATCAGCGGTGCTGCGTGACCCACACGGGGTGGACTCGTGCAGCGCTGTTTTTCAGCCACCTTTTTCAGATGCACCAACCGATCCAGTACTACCTATCTACACACGATTACCCTGCGTCACTTAAACTTACGTTCAGAAAAAGTAACAATCATGTGAGTACTTTGCATTGAAAAAGCTACTAAATATTTTTACATGGCTTTTTACAACTAAAGCGTGGAAATAAAAGCCCACGAAGAAACGTTATCTCGCTTGTAACCCGATCCGGGAAAGCACTACAGATTGAAGACTAACATTCACTATTCCAGACTGTATGGGAAAGCTTCTGCACTATTTTTGAGATAGCTTTAAAGAAACAGACAGAGATCCCACATATATGGATCAGAGGCGACAGATTTTTTATCAGGAATGGGCTTGCGTTTTACCCTGATCACACCTGATGGAAAGTAATGATAGGGTCTAAGAAGCATGCTTACCCAGAAGGTGCCTATTCACTCTAGACTTGGATACACCAAAAATTTGGAAACTGCATTTATTCCTGGGTATACCCCCGGTTTCAAAGGCTAAAAAATTAAAATAGAATAGAATAGAAATCATTTATTATATATATAATAGTTTTATAATGGGGCCCACTGGCTTGTTGCAGCCAAGTTCAGCCCCCTATTCAGGTCTATTTTACCTATTTCCCTAGGAGAGAACCATATAAAAACCTACCTACCTACCTACATATACAAAGAAACATATATTTAAATAGATATGTATATAATATTCGTACTCATCAGCATCACACTAAGTTTGCCCCTAGCCGGTTTTGAAGCCGCAATCTTCGGAACGGAGAGACACTACTAACTGAGCCAATCCGTTCGTCTAGAATAGGTTTATTTGTCACAGTTACTCTGGACACAGGCTTCCCTCACAAGTTACAAAAGTTCATTACATATAATTACATTCAAAAAATTTCATTTATTTTCAAGATAAGTATTATATTTTTCATTTTGCCTAGTATTTTTTAGCAAGAAAAGTAGAAAATATAATAAATTATTGCAATGTCTGTTATTTGTAGGCTGTGCTGCTGTTAAAACGCGCTTTATCGTATGGGTTTATTTCTTACACGTTTTGGGGAGCTTACGTCAAGTAAATCTGCACTATAACCATACGGGAATAGAGTTCAATAATTCCTTAATTGTAAAAATATAACGCCTATTGTCGAATTATGATGCCTCTAAATTGAACATTTGAATAACCCCCGTCGACATCGATACCATAATAAGTAGACCTCAGAAAAGAACTGATACTAAACCAAAATTAGTTGCGGTACAAAATTACGAAATCATACAAAGACACACATTTTTGTGGGTGGTTAAAAATGAGCCTATTACATTTGATTCCGTGCGTTAATATACTACGCAAGCAGTCAGTTTTATATAACTCCATCGCAGTAAATAGAAATGTAATTCACAAAATACGTTCCACACTGAATTTGAGATCCGGATCTAGGTTAACGTTTGCATAAGACCCCGTTAATTCATATTCTATTCGCCGCATAAATTTGTAGAATGTGATTTTAGTATGAAATGCCGGATTATTTTCGGACCAAAACGCACTGCGGTACGGAGTAGTAATGGTCAGCTTACAGATGTAAAACAACGGTTTTGAATTTTCCCTTTGAATATATAAGGTGCTAACAAATTAGTCACGGATATTTTTACAGCTGATAGTACTCGGCTCTCGAAGTACATTTATTTATTGTTATGTTTTTTTGGAGAAAAATAGGAAACAAATTTGCTACGTTAAAACACCCTGTTTAAGAACCTGCCGTTTTCCCGCCGAATTTTAATTTTTTTTTCCTTAACTATAGTTAAAAGTTAATTGTTTTAATGTAATTTATTATCTCTTAAAATATCCTTGACTAATCTGTTAGCACCTTGTATATATATCAGCCTATATACACTCACTGCTGAGTAAAGGCCTCTTCACTCTTACGCTATTCTACCCTGTTCTGAGCCAGTTTCATCCACCGCTTCCCTGCCAACTGCCAAATGTCGTCCGACCAGCGAGCTGATGGTCTGCCTGCTGATCGTCGACCCAATCTTGGCCACCATTCCGTAACGGACTTCGACCATCTGCCATCAATCCCCCTTTGAATACTTATTGAAAACAGTCCAGAGCTCAGTTTTGGTACCTAGTGCTCGTATCATTGCTGGGGCAGTCTAGGGCCCAGTGCTGTTGCCCTGTCCTGGGTCTATATTCGAAGTATTAAATAGGGATCTCGCTGTTCCCTATATGATCACTCACGCGTCAAGTTGAACTTTAAATCTAAGACCCTATAGGGAACAGCGATATCCCTATTTAAGACTTCGAATATAGGCCTTGATGCCAAAACTATGTTTTTTTTTTATATTGGAACGAATATACTTTTGAAGATGAAGACGAAGGAGTGGCGCGTCACTAGTTAGAAGATTACTCGGATTTGGAATAAGTTTCTGATTTGCATCGGAATCTGCATAAATTTGCAGATTGCTCTAAATAGAGTGTACATATTGTTAGCACCGTGTTTATCGTCTGACGATAGTTTGTCGGTTTGTTCATTGATGATGCGGATAAACTAGATTTATTCAATTCATGCATAGTCGGTTATTTGAGTTAGTAATCTAGCATTCAATTGGTTCAGAACTGTTCATATCAACTTCATAATGATGAGTTGCAAACAATATAATTGCATAGTACGAGTAGATCTCATTGACTTTTAAATTTCTATCTATGTACAGGATCTATAGGTATATCTTAAAAAAAACTTAGTTTAGTTAAGGCAGCTGAAAATGTTTTTTTCGGTCATTCTCCAGAACGATGTTATAATTCTAATTAACGCGTCGCTTTTTTTCCTCTTACTTTTCAATGAGTTTTATCTCAAATATAGTATCTTTTTGATCATTAAAACTTAAATCCTTATTGGGCACATTAAATATATTGACGGTTAATTAGTTAAAAATAATTTAAAATTTCTGTGGCGCGTGAATTAGAAAAACGACGTGTTATTTAGAATATTACACTTTTCCATGACGTGTGAATTATAAAAACGACGTTTTAATTAGAATATGGTGATGATGGTGATGATAATGTAACTATGCATGTAGGTCAATTCTTACGGTAAGTAATTATTATTCTGAATTTAAACTATAATATAACTATACATATGACGATATTTTTCCACAAATTCTAATTAACGCGTTGATTTTCGACGCGTTAATTAGACGCGTGAATTAGGGATTCTTGAAAAACACAAAATAACTTTTTAAAGGTACATGTAATAAATCACAGAATCTAGTATCAATTCAATATTGCGACCTTTAATGTATTCTGTAACTCTCATAGCAATAAAGTTGCTGGTTGATTTTTAAAATGTAAGCTTGTTAATTAGAAATTTCTTAAACCAAAACGCGTGAATTAGATACTTACGTGCGTAATCTGCGGCCTGGACACAACTGACACTACCATCCCGCACGGGGCTTTGGGCGCGACTGACTGCTTGACCGAAATGCGGTAGCGAGATCCGTGCCTACATTCCGACCACTGGTGTGGTCAAAAACGATCGCGACGCGTGATTTAGGATACGTTTCGAGACAAAGTAATTATAATTGATTTTTTTGTGGTTTATGACTGTATTGACTAGATTTTTTTTGTACAGTGAAAATATATATTCTTTTGTGAAATAAACTTGTTTTCATCGGGTTTTCTTTATGTATATCATCAGGAAAAATTGGAACGTAAGTAGTTTTGGTAGTGGGACGCGACGTGTTTATTAGGAGAATGGGACTTTTAGATTTTTTTTCCACCCGAAGCCTTTTAACTATCTCTTTGAAAATTCATGTACAGCTCAATACAAATACCTTCTACGATAAAAAAATATAAACCATGATAAAATCTATGATTTTATATGGTTAAAGAGTGAAGACAAGCAAAAATGTACGTCTGGAGAATGACCGTTTTACAGTGTTGGCAGGACCAATCAGTATTTGACACGATTTTTGCATATTCTTCCGAAAAAAGCCAACCCCATATAAAAGCAAGACTAGAGGTAGGGTTAGTAACTATCACATCCAATTCCGAAGTTCTATATTGTCTCTAAAATATAACTTTTCCATCAACCGCAATACACGACAGATAGTTCGGGCAAAAATTTTTTTTTTTCATATTCCCGCAAAGTTTAATTTAGGTTTCGCACGGCGTCAACCAAAAAATAAAATAAGCGGCAGCTTGTTAGTCGCGGCACGGAAAACGAATTAAAAATACCTGGAATTAATAGTGCTGCTATGGTTTGCTTATAACGAGGAAATGTTATGTCTTCACGTTCAAACTACTAAACCAATATATACCTGGATAAAATTGGGTAATTATGGAGACAGATGGAGTCCCGGGGAACTCACGCTGTGCAATAATATCCCAGAAAAACTCATTGCTTCTGCAGGTATGCTATAATTGAATTCCACGCGGACGAAATCGCGGACAGAAGATAGTATAAATATAAATATGCGAATGCAAGTCTGCCTGTCTGTCGCTTTGTTTTTATTGCATCGCATTGTACGGAAGTTCATAGATATATATCGGTGGAAGTACAAACTTGGACTGACAGGAGCAGCATTGATCAATCAACCACCATAGCATAGCAACCATCCAAGTCCCACTTGTGGCGTAAGTATTTTAATACAAATCTTTGAATGTCATGTGAATTTATAACTACGCGTCAAACAGTCGACGACTCCTTGAAAACTATCACAAAACTGTAAATAGTCAATTTCGCTCCGTTCAACTCAGCCCGTTCGTGTTGCAGGGCGCATATGCCTGTACTGCGGTACTGGCAAATAGACTAATCATATTACATATATGTCTGATTTGAATATCTGTAAGACGTGATATCAACCGTAGTTGTTTATGTTACAATGGTGCCACTTCAGTAAATAATGCGAACGGTCAATCACTGGATTTATTCGAACCTTTGAAAACGCGCTCTTATAACCCGGCAACGAGAAACCGTCAGGATGGTTAGTCAATCTACCTACACAAGTAACTGCTGTTGATTAAAGGCACAATTTTAATGTTAACTACGTTTTTATTTCCTACGCCTTCATGGTTCCTCTTGATCTAACAACAGAGTCTTTGAGCCTTGTTCAAAGCCGTCCATAAATAATCTTGTGGTGACTAAAACACATTGCAGTCATCTATTTGAAGTGAAGGCAGCCCTAAAAACCACTAACATAGCCTACAGGCGTGTACACCCAATGCGCGCGTACTTTGGAAATTGCAACCTTAAATTTTAAGGAACAAGATCGTTGATAGACGCTTGGCTACCGAAAACTAGTCACGTTCACCCATACATTAGTAAAAAGCAAAAGATTTATGAGTTTACACGAAAACTGTTGCCAGCTCTGCCTCGAAACACGCGGCCATATTTAAAATTTATGGCGTTATTGCTAGTTTTTTGTGGCCTAACAATTTATGGAAGGGCTTTGATCGCAAGCCAATAAAAATATTTTCCAGTTGATTTTGATATCATAAACATTTTAAGTGCTGTATTTATTTTTTTAGGTACCATCTTAATACCATATCATTGTTGCTCTTTACAGGACATCCAATTTTAAATCGTTGACTCGAAGAGATCATTATTTAGCTCTAAGCAAATTGATTTTAGTGTGATAGAAAATGAAGACAGACAGAAAATGTCTAACCTCAATTACCTACTTGATACTTTGTACGTGAAATTATAATCATTTTATTTTTATTTGAAACAAGCTTCTTAAAGGGCAATTTACTTTTGACTTTATGTCATTACTATATTATTATTATTGTATATAGCTATATCAGCAGTCTTAAACTGGGCACGGGAGCAAGAAAACATATCGACATCGTTGAGCAGGTTATTGTGGTGGTCACACAGTCTGTATAAAGGAGCTCGTTTTCCAGCTTTGGTCTTCGTTTTCGGAAGAGAGAAAAGTTGTTTTGTCCTCGATAGCTGGCAAAGCAGCCAGGAGCGTGGGGCAGTTGATCTCGCCGATGCAAATATTGCGAAGCCTGACAGCATGACTTGATAGTTTCTTTTAATTTTCAAGTTTCAGACGCGACTTCTTCTACAGACTTATTATTAGTATAGATGCAATTTCTACCTATTATGAGCTCTATAACTACAGAAAAACAGACACTGTTTTGTGACTTGGTTTATTTTACAAACAAGTATTATTAAAATACTAGGTACCCTTAATCAAGAAAACTCTATAAAAGAAAACATTTTCCCTGAAAATATACCAAAAAGCAACAGTTAATCTCCATTGTGCAAATGTGCACCCAGTTCACACATTTTGTGAAAATTTCAACCCGTTTTTGTAGAGAAAGGGGCCATTATGGCGTGAAAGTGTTAGTTATGGTTATGGTGATACATAACCTCGGGGATGCCGGGAAATCCTACTTTCTACTAAAATTATAAAGTTGCAAGTCTGTCTCAGTGATCGTTATGAATTAATAAAGTATAACTGCAACGTTTACATGACTAATAAAAAAATAACATAAAGATACATAAAAACTACAATGGATATTTATATGGGAAAATTTAAATTCTTATATTTCTACAGTGACTATAAACGGCGGAATTAAAATGGGCTTGTCACTTCCATCTTTTGTCGGATTGAATTGAAACAAAAAAAATACGTTTCAAATCATTTTCTCGGAGGGTAAAATATAAAGGTCTTACCTAGTTTTTATGCAGGTTTCAGCTTGAAAAATGACAACAAAACTAACTACCCCGCAACTTTGCAAAGTACGATTGCAGTATGCAAATCAAAGTTTTCTCATTTGTGAGTCTTCAATAAACAAGAGTTAGGTTTGTTTTGTCTAGAAAGATATATAATAAGATTGTGTTTGTTTGTGTTTGTGTTGCTTTCTGAAGACGACAGAAATACATGGAGGAAATTATTTAGTAACAAACCTGCGCCCTACTATAACATAGCTATGAAATTTGTCTCTTTTGAACCTTGAAATGGTAGAAATAGAGTTCACAAGTTATAAGGACCCTTTGGACCATTAGCAACAATTCTGCGCTGCAAGTACCTATCTGATTTAGAGACTTAACTCTTTTTATTTAATCTATTTAAATGCTTGAGGAAAAGGGGACTTTTGATCAAGAAAATAGAGATAATTTAACCGAGGCTATAACTCCTTAAGCTGCAAGTATATCTCATAGAGACCTCTAACGCTTTTAAGAAGAAGAAGAAAGACATTTATTCGCTGCACAGAAGACACAGTTTACAGCAAAAAAATACACAAAAAATTCACAAAAATAATAGTACAAACACGACAACAAAAAAAAAAGAAAAACATAGGAACAAGTGTGTGTGTGTGTCTTCACGGCAGCGGAGAGGTTGCTGGCTCAGCATAAATGCTGAGGTGTCAAACACCTGCAGCGCTGATTTTCAGCCAACACCTAGGTGACCCACGGAGCGCTATACAAAACCTAAAATGTAATAAATAAATAAATTGAATAATTATTGGTATTGACCAATAACAAAGTAAGTAATATAAATTTTGAATTTTAATGCTATAGGAAAAGAACAGAAAAGCGGCAAAGGACTTTCGACCAAGAATACGAGTACGTACTTATACTTATACACATATAGGCGTCTTTGTAAGGGAGATCGTAAATCTCGGGGCTGGCATAGCGCGAGAGAAGTTTATATTTTCTCACTTACATGTGGCCTATGATTTGCAAAAAAGCCTCCTCTATTCAAAGGGTTTTGAAAAACCGAACAGAACAAGTGTTATTAGATATCCAATTATTACCTATTCATATTCTATATTTAAGTAATTTATTAAATTAATAAAATTAAAATATAACTAGATATCTCTTTGTTCATTATAAAGACTGGATATAATAAAGCTTCGTCAGATCTTATTTCATTACAATAATAATTTAATGAAATTTGAGTTAGACTTTTAGCTTATTCGACTTTATGAAATTCCGTCCAAATAACCATTATTTAAGTAAAAAATAGTAGATTGTTTACCAAGGGACTAAAACAAGCCATGATGACACGAGATGTTTAGCCACCCGAGCAGAGCGAGGGTGGATATAGTTCGAGTGTCATTATGGTTGTTTAGTCACGCGTTAAACACTCTGCTTTTAACTTCAAATGCGAGGAAAAAAAACGACGTTCCATACAAGATTACGATATTTATTATAACAAAGAAGATAACCGGCTACTTCGCGATGACCTAGAATCATGAAATTTGGCCAGAAGCAAGGTCTTACAGCACACGTACAGGAATAAATCTGATAAACGTCAATATTATATATTTTGATATAATTTACTCTTACAACCTTATCATTTGCGGTTGGCGCAGTAGCTAAATCTACTTCATCAACCGCAAATAATAAGTTTGTATTGTTAAATGGGTCATGCATTATTAAATGAATTCACTTTAAATAAAAGAAGATTCATAGGTATTCGTAATCATTAAATCGTGTTTCACGAAATTTAATCGTTTTTTCACGCCTTCGAAATTGTCTACCGAAATGTACGTCAAACGCTACGGATTAAACTTCAAAGTAAAATTAAAGGAAAAGTAAAATTAAGAGAAATCAAAAATAATACCTCGGCTAAAAAAAGTTTTTCCCAGGGTGAGGTTCGATGTCTCAGAGCAAAGGAAAGTCTTAAATTTATAAAGAGCGCCAAAGACTTCCTTCATCAAGCTAGAGAGATATATTAATTAAAACAAAACCTTTTATGAAAGAATTTATTAATATTTACTTCTTCATAATATTTTTTTTAGCAATTTATGTCACCACCTATGACAAAGTAAATTTACATTACAGTCTTTATCATAATTTTTAACACTTTTTATTTTTACTTAAAGTATTACGGCTTATTCTAAAACCTGATGGTGTATAAAATTAAAAAAACGTTACCGGAGAAAATGAGACGGTTCCGGGCGGCTACCTCATATATGGCGATAGGCTGCAGAAGGTAAGCCCAACCACAGAATCTTCACACTTCTCTAACTAGGAAATTCCCCAAGTGATTTCCATAAAATGTTTTGAAAATAAAGGCTACATAAAAATACCCTGTGAACAAAATATGTATTTTTATTTTCCAATTGGAATTTGAAATAGAGATGAAGTAGATTTTAAGAGATTAAAATGTGCTTACCACTTTATAAGGTGGGTGGTAATCGCGTGTCAGTCATCCAGTCAAAATTGAAGGAAATGGTCAAAACTGGTTTCATATGCTGCAAATTAATAGTAAGAAGGTCACACACTAGCAGGCGATCATAATAGTTCAGTAGGAAAATGAAAAATAAGCGAATCTTACTTTAGTCCCTAGAGACTAAAAAAGAGCTTTAGTCCCGGTGTGCAGAGACTAAAGTAACATTTTAAGAGCAACGTTGTAATTAAGTCAGTCTTAGCAGGTCCTGGTCAAAACCTTTTAATATAAATCAATGGCATAAACTTCGAACAAAAAGTTCCTTAACCTAAGTTCTTATATTATCCATATCTACTTAAGCATCCACACTTTTATCCCGGGAAAAAGGAAAAGCTCCTACAGGAATGCATGACCGAATTCCACGCGGACGAAGGCACGGGCAGAAGCCAGTAACATATACGTACGTATTCAGGCGATTATTATGGTCTCTCTATGTTTTAGAGTTGGTTTATGCGACAGATCTGATAAGTGGTAGGTTTATCCAGTTACTCTACATACATATTCTGCATGCAATTTAAGTTTTGCGGCTCTTAGAGCTTCAAGGCAGCCTAAATGGGTTGTCTAATAGCCTAGTCCGACCAACAAACTTAGTCAGGCCGGCACAGTGAGCCCACTGGCGTCAAACACAGACGACAATCCATATTAATATTATAAATGCGAAAGTAACTCTGTCTGTCTGTCTTTCTGTCTGTCTGTCTGTCTGTCTGTTACCTCTTCACGCTTCAACCGCTGGACCGATTTGGATGAAACTTGGTATGGAGATAGTTGGGGTCCCGGGAAAGGACATAGGCTACTTTTTATCCCGGAAAACGCATAGTTCCCGCGGAAACGCGATAACCGAATTCCACGCGGGCGAAGTCGCGGGCAGAAGCTAGTTTATTATAAAAGAACTAGCTTCTTCCCGCGACTTCGCCCGCGTGGAATTCGGTTAATGCGCTCCCGCGGGAACAATGCGTTTTTCCGGGATAAAATGTAGCCTATGTCCTTTCCCGGGACCCCAACTATCTCCATGCCAAATTTCATCTCAATCGGTCCACCGGTTGAAGCGTGAAGAGGTAACAGACAGACAGACAGACAGACAGAGTTACTTTCGCATTTATAATATTAATTAAGATTTATAATATTAATTAATATGGATTTATTTTTTAATTTACAAACATGGGTACAAAAAAATATCGTACTACTGCTAGCTGGATTGCTTCTGTGGCTAAGATCTTTAAGAGTACAACAACAGAATAAGAACTTTAAACTCATTGTTAAAAAAAAAACCGAGCTAGTTATACTCGCCTGGACAGGGTTCCATTCGTTGATTATCAATATGGACTTCAACTACATAAATAATGAACATACGGGTAAGTATGTGATATTTTCCCGCTAACCATGATTAATTACGGGGTGGAGACAATTAGAGGCGATAAAGTATTTCAGGGAATCTTCTACACTTACTACTACTACGGCCTATTTGCGTTCCACTGCTGGGCACAGGCCTCCCCTCATCACGCGGGCCTAGTGCGGATTGGGGACTTCACACACATCTTTGAATTACTTCGCTGATGCGTGCAGGTTTCCTCGCGATGTTTTCCTTCACCGAAAAGCTCATGGTAAATTCAAATTGAATTTCGCACGTAAGTAAACTTAGAGGTGCGAGCCGGAATCGAACCCCCGAACCTCGGCATGTGAGGCGGTAGGTCGAACCACTAGGCCACCACGGCTTTTTACACTTAATCCCATGGGATGCAGATTTATGTAAGGAGGTATATAATTAATAAACTTACCCAAAAATCTATTCCCAACGGAGTAGGTTTATTGCTACGTAAGTTTTTAATTACCTGAAACAGATAAAAAGCTTAGGTTATTGATTTAAACTTAACGACTTGGTTATTTGATTGTGTCATGGCCATGGTGTCTTTATTCTAGATTACTTTTTTATAATTTTCCTTTTACTCTATTTTATTAACCGACTTCCAAAAAAGGAGGGGGTTCTCAATTCGTCGGAATCTTTGGATCCATGAGAAAATGAGAAAATTCCTCGAAATTTGCTAGCACGTAGATCATTTTGGTGTCAATTTCGAGGACTTTCGAGGAGAAACTGTAGCCGAAAAAAAAATTTAAATAAAAAAAAAAAACCGCCTTCAAACTCCGACAGACTGCAAAGTCGGTGTCAAGTGAACCGACCCAAACAAATGACAATCATATTGTGAACTTCACATTGACTTCGCAGTCTGTCGGAGTTTGAAGGCGGTTTTTATTTTATATGCCAAAGTCTATATATAAGTGACTCGCATAACTTGGCACATAGATCTCAATTCTTTTAGTTCGTGAAATTGACAACGACACATAACATTGAACTTGGCTCTCATGTTACATTTATGTTCTGATGGGATATTATTTTCATTCTCGAAAGCATTCCATAGCAACCATAACTAAAGCACAAAATAGGAAACGATCAGATAAAAAGGATTCATAAATATCTGATATGGCTGCGACGGATACAAAAAATTCAGCTCCATGGGTTATCTCCGTTCACTTGTCACAAGAAAATCTACATTATGGCCCATAAAATAAAGTCCGGGCAACCGTAAAAATATTCCGAGAGAAGTTACGAGTATGCATTCGCGGGCTTTTCTGAATTCCATTTCGGTTGTTTGGAATATGTTTAAGTTGTAGTTACTGTAAGTATGAGCTTTTAAAATCCTTCATCAAATAATAAAGTATTTTTCACCTCAGCAGCTCGAACAAGTAGACTTTGCTGTCAGAAATTAGTGAGCAAAATCGTATTTGTTTCACTCAGTGAGACAAAGTATTTTTTTAATTTGTTTTTTTTTTTTATCCTTTTATCCCATCAGATAATCCCATGAGGCAAAGGCAAAGGCCTAAGCCTTGCAGCCACAGTTAAATCGTTTCCGCACTTTTTCTTTTTTTTTAATTTCATTACTGTGAATGGTCATTTCATACTGCGGCATCAAACTAGTAATTACTTCTTATACCAATAATTCAAACTATCTTGATTTTATCCGCTCTCTTCTTTTCATTTCTTTAAGAAAAGAGGTAAAATTATACTAGGCAAGTCTTACTGCTAATCTGTTTTCGTAGAAAAAAAAAAACTGAATTAGAAACGTTCGGATACGCGCAACGTATCAGTACCGCCGTATTTTTAGACATTAAAATTATACGTTGATTTAACTTCTGAAAATCTTACAATTTTCAAATGACATATAATTATCTTATTTGTAATCATTTTAAACTAAAGTTTTAATTTAAAGTAAACTAAAAGTTTTCAAATATTACCGAATAAATTCGAAATTTATCATCAAGTAGGTACTACTTTCCGAACATACGTTTGGAAAATTGCCGCCATTGTCTCATGTCAAATCATGTCTTTCTTCTTAATTTTCGATAACTAACTTTAAAGTAGGTAATTCTTTTAAAACATGAAATTCAAGTAATAATTTGAGTGAAAGGAGTGAAGAAGAAATGTTATTTCATATTTTTCGTGTTGTAAGTATTCTTTGCAAGTACCTTTTATGTGTTCTCGCTACTGAGGTGAAAAATTGTATGTGCTACTCGAGAGCAATTTCTTTTACTTCTCGTGCCTTTGAGTCCTTCGCTAGCTCAAGATTCTAAACTAGAATCACTCGCTGAACGCTCGTGATTCAACTATAGAATCTTTCGCTAGCTCAGGACTCAAACATGGCACTCGAAGCAAAAAACAATTTTGCTCTCTTGTTGCACAAATAACTATTTCACTTCACTGGCTCGAAAGTGGTCGTTTTGCAGCTTGATATCCGAGCGCAAAAGTTGTTTTTATCCGCTAGCGTGGAAAGTGCTTTTGAAATTCGAACGACGCATGACGCCACTTTCACAATAAAAAAACAACGATACGTTCTGAAGCGCAATTCGTCGTGAGAGTTTTATTAAAATAAAGGTTCAATTTACTTAATATCATCATTAATAAAATTATATTAATAATACACCGTTTCAGATGTATTTCATTATTTCACTATGTTTTATCACAAAAATACTTCAATATGTGTATATTTTAACTGTATTCAATAAATAATTGAATCTTGAAGTACGAGTAAGAGTGATTTGGAACGCAACCTCCGGAAAAAAAAACATGAAAAAAAAATTTAAAAAAAGTTTTAGATTGCTGGTTTTGTAATTTAGAATACCTATACGAAGTAATAAAGAAAATATGAGCGATTCTAGCGATGACGATACGAATTTAACTCCTCCAGAGCCGAACTAAGTCTTCTTCCCGAAAATCGCGCGTGAGGTGAAAAAATTTGTGTTGCGCTCAGCAGCAAAGTCGTTTGCGGTCTCGTGCCTTGAAACCCTCGTTACACTCAGGATTCTATATTTGAACCACTCGCTTCGCTCGTGGTTCAACCCTAGAATCCTTCGTTCACTCGGGTCTCAATCACGCACTCACAGCAAACAACAACTTTGCAGCCTTGCATAACAAATAACTATTTATACTTACTGCGCGGTTGTTGCAACAACCTTAGTTACAAAGGATTAATCAGCCGTGGCGTGGAATGAAGTAAGGAAAGAGTGCTTACAACTAGGGATGTCAACAAAGAGTTTCATACCTATTATAAACATTTGTCGGAATCAGAATATTAACCAGGAAGACATCTTGTGTCAATAACACCTCCATGACAATGGACGCATTCATACTAATATTATAAATGCGTTAGTGATTCTGTTTGTCTGTCCGTTACGGTCGACGCCAAAGAGATTTTAAACTTTTGCACCCTATTTCGTCGTATTAAGGTCAAAAAGTGTAAGAGGTACAATCTATGTCAAAGAGAGGTTTGACATAGATTGTACCTCTTCACGCTTAAACCGCTAGACCGATTTAGATGAAACTTGGTATGGACATAGTTGGAGTCCCCGGAAAAGGACAAAGGCTACTTTTTATCCCGCTTGATTAGCAGAAGCTAGTCAAGAATATATTTATGTCCACTGTTGGGCTCACCTCGGTCCTCGCTCCATCTTGTTGGAAACATGCTATAGGTGTTTTAAACTACGCTGTTTGCTTATGCTTCGATTGGAATTACAATTTTGCACGATTTTTTTTGTAATTTTTGTGTGAACCCTACGACCTCCCAGAGCAGTAATAGGGCTGTCAAACACGGTCGACTGCTTTGTCTCGCCAAAGTCCACTTTGAAATTTTTCTGAAGTGCCGCAAATTGAATTTCGAGAGTTAACTTGCTTTCATACTGTTTTTTTAAATTCATTGATTAATATGATACTATCGTCTTTCTTGCAGAGTTTCCTGATTTCTCTTGTTAAAGATAGATCTTATAGTTTAGTTTAAAAATCGTCTAAAATGTGAATGTAGATTCTCAAAGTACTTGCAAAAATAGTATATTGGTAATGATAATGATACAAGCTCGCTTTCTGTTTCCTCCGCTTTGCCGAGCTTTGACGGGAATCTTTTGGCTTAAAAAGGATGAAAGCGTTTTAGGGTTAGTTGATTCAAACCGTTCGTTAAAGTTAACGTTAACGTTAAATATTTTACTATGGGACAAAATGACGTTTCTGTATGGAATGACAGCTCGGCGCCCATATTCAACGACCAAGAGTCCGTCAACTATGCATGAATGAACCCACCCTTAATGTCATAGTTGTTAAAAACATATAGGTATGATGATTAAATCAAAACAAAAAAAGAAGGTATGATGATTAATAAATATACAGAACTTTAACCACATGTTGTGTTTCTGTCAATCCTACAAAGTTTGTACTTATGTTTCAAATAACATTTTCGGAGAAAACTTTCCCATCTGCTTAACTCAAGCCAAGCACATTAATTTCATTATAATGCAATAAGTTTCACTTGGTTTGGGTTTCCATGGGTACTGGCAATGCCGATCCAGTGGGAATATTTTGGGTTTAGAAACTAGCTCATTATGTGTTTCAAATTTTATTACAATCCGTTATGCAGTTTTATCTTTAAAGATGAAAGAAACATCTTTACCTTTAGAATGACAATGACAACCTTCAAACAAATCAGCGTACGCCCGAAATAGGTATAAGTGATAATAATAGATGTCGCTGCCTAGATAGCCTGCATATAAATTTGAACTCCATGAGCAACATCTAGATGGCGCTGTACAGGCGAAGTATTAAAATTTGAAGCGCCTTGGCTATTTCCGATGTGGCGTAAATAATGCAAGGAGATTGACAATCTTAATTACATTGTCTCTGGCTTTATGCTTGTTTGGAAGTTTTGCTCTCATGTAGACGGTCGGGGGTTCAAATCCGGCTCGCACCTCTGTGTTTACTAATATGCGAAATTCAATTTGAATTTACCACTGAGTTTTTCGGTGAATGAAAACACATTGCGAAGTAATTAAAGGATGGGTGTCAGTGTGTGAAGTCCCTAATCCGCATTCGGCCCTCTTGGGGGCTATAGCTCAATCCCTCTCGTGATGAGAGGAGGCCGGTGCTCAGCAGTGGGACGTAAATAGGTTGTGGTGTGGTGGTGGATGTTTGGCGGGTTAACCCTATCACAGCTGTGTCGCACGCGCTCACTGTTTTTTCATTTCATTCAATTTCTGTTATTATTTGGTGAATTAAATGAATATGTTGTCTATCACAGCCTGTTGGCGTTTAAATGAGGCTTCTTTTGGTGTATGATTTTCATCATGAGATTTCATTTTCGCATTATATCTAACAAAAACAAATTCAATTAGCCATTTCGACAAAAAAAAAAGAGAAATCTGATAAAATTAAAATTGTTACACAATCAGAATCCGAATAATATTACATAAAAAGCCTTCTTTCGCTGACAGGCAACCTATTTGTAGTGTGAAAAGGAAAGCATACAAAGGCAAGCAAAAAGGGAAACAAAAAGTTTACCATAACAAAGCGGGAAGGCAGAAAAAGGTTGTTAATCAGAGGTTCGGTGAAATAATTACCTCCTGGAAGAACAAGGCCCTGGGGGAGGAAATGAGTGTATCTCAATGTATATACGAAAAATATATTAAAGATGTATGATTTTTTCCCCAATCCGCACTGGGCCCGCATGGGGATTATAGCCCAAAGGCTCTCGTGATGAGAGAAGGCCGAGCAGTGGGACGTAAATAGGCTGTAGTAGTAGTAGTAGTAGTAGTAGTAGAAGAATACCAATTTGTCGTGCAATAGATTTATAGAGAGTGTAAGTATTTGAAGGTAGCCGTAAATCCTTATATATAAAACTCAAATGTAACATTGATATATCAACGCACAGCTCAAACTACTGAACGGATCGGAATGAAATTTGGCACCAATTTGGCACACTAGTAGTTATTATGACGTAGACATCAGATAAGAAAGGTTTTTTGAAAATTCCTACCCATAAAGGTAAAAAGTGGATTGAAAAGTTGTATGCTCTAACCGATTTTGGAAAAGCTAATAAAAAATAAAGAACAAGGAGTCGAGGATGCAAACCCAGCTTGCACCTCTGAGTTTACTTATGTATTCGAAATTCCATATGAATTTGCCACTAAGCTTTTTGTGGAAACATCGTGAGAAAACCCGCAAGGCATGAAGGAAGAAGGATGTAGGTATGTGAAGACCCTAATCCGCATTGGGCCCACGTGGGGACGGTAGCCCAAAACCCTCGTGATGAGAGGAAAACTGTGCCCAGCCAGTGGGATTTACGAGTGAAATAATTATAGGCCCTGTTGGAAAATAAGAACACCGAGGGTTTCGTTTCATGGATAAGAAAAAAAACGGTTTTAGGGTCAACTAAACATAAAAATACCGTCAAGAGAAAATCCTTTGAAGCCGGTAGAAAGGGATCACTCGATTAGACCCCAAACTCGGGTCCCAAAGAAACAGTAACTTGATTAACTTTTTAAATTATATCCGCGCGTTATTCGATAAAGAATATTTTTAATGAAGTAAAAAAGTTTCTTATACAAATAAAAACTTTTCTAATTTCTTCTCTTTCAAGTCGGGTTTTGCATGATTTTGTATATTTTTGCACTCAGTATTTTACGTCAAAGCTATTAGGTAAACTTTATGTTCGATCATTCTGTGAAAATAAAAGTAAAATCGAGCATAATATTAAAGTTTTTATGTACATAACTTCCCTAGTACCTGGTCTATGTCCAAATTCTTATTTACTTACACTACTTCGGATAAGGCAGTTTTATTAAATTCAAACTGCCAGGCGGAAAAATCCGTGGAAGCCGTGGTGACCTAGTGGTTCGACCTACCGCTTCTCATGCAGAGGGCCGGGGGTTCGATTCCGGCTCGCACCTCTAAGTTTACTTATGTGCGAAATTCAATTTGAATTTACCACTGAGCTTTTCGGTGAAGGAAAACATCGTGAGGAAACCTGCACGCACCTGCGAAGTAATTCAAAGATGTGTGTGAAGTCCCCAATCCGCACTGGGCCCGCGTGGGGACTATAGCCCAAACCCTCTCGTGATGAGAGGAGGCCTGTGCCCAGCGGTGGGCCGTAAATAGGCTGTAGTAGTAGTAGTAGGCAGAAAAATAACTTATCTATAAGTTGCCATAATGACGAAAATACTTACTGTATTATCCTGGATTCTTTGTTGCTGAAACGCCTTTCATTTAGAATTTACCATTGAGCTTTAGGTGAAGGAATACGTCGCGAGGAAACCTGCAAGTATCTGCGTCTAATTCAAGGATGTGTGTGAAGTTCCCAATCCCATTGGGCCCGCGTGGGGACTATAGCCTAAACCCTTTCATGATGAGAGGAGGCCTATGCCCAACAGTGGGGCGTAAATAGGCCGTTGTGGTGGTGGTGGGAAACGCCTTTAGGCTGTTACTGCCTTGGTATTTGTATGTTATAGGTTTCGCCACGACAATATCGTGACAAGCCACGAAAGTACTAGAATTACAAGTAAATCTGGTGTCTACTGATTTAGATATTCTTTTGATTTCAATCTTCAGCTAGAAAAATAAATTAAAAATAACCGACTTCAAACTCCGACAGCCTACAAAGTCGGTGTCAAGTTCACTATAAGATTGTCATCAGCTTTGGGTCGCTTCACTTGACGCCGACTTTGTAGGTAGTCGGAGTTTTAAGTTGTTTTTTTTTTTTATATTAAATTTATTTTTTCGGCTAGTTTCCAAATATTGGTACGATGGGACTGTAGTCTGATGGATGGGAAATTGAATCAAAATCATACACATGCTAACAAATTTTGAGGAGTTCCCTCATTTTCTTATGGGACCATTTAAAATGGGACCAATCCAGCTGCAGTTCCTCAACAAATGTTTAGGACCAGCAGCCTATTTTTTTAAACAAAATTAAAGAAGTACATTGTTAATTTAATAATATTGTTTTATCAGGACGTAACATATTAACAATTTGTTCACGAAATTGATATCAAAATAAAACGCGTAGCAACCTTATTAAAGTTAAAAAATCTACCAATTTTGTAGAGATTTCTCATTTTCTGGTGGATTCAGTCATCAGATTCAAAATTTTAAATGGGACCAACTTGGATGAATACTCTTTCGTTTACAAAAATACTTTTTGAATTCGGTCCATAAACGACGAAGACCAAAGATAACAAACATAAAAAATAAGAAAGAAAAAAACACAACCGAATTGAAACCCTCCTCTTTTTGTTTTATTGTTTTTAAAGTCGGTTAAAAACGTTGACCTTTTCTTCTGACTCAGAGTTTAATAACGGTTTTATTTAAGAAAGTTTCCCAGTAGGTAACCCACGGCTTCATATAAATCACGGTGGTTATGTACAAAACACGTGGCCCGCGGCAAAATAAATACATTCTATATTTACTCCCCGACTATTAGCCTTCCACAGAATATACATCAAAAAGAAAACTGCATGCTCGTAAAAACTTGTTATTTTTATCGCCAAACGAAATTCAACGTTGGATTCTAGACTACAGAGTTAGGTTTACAAACGTTTCGTGCTCATGAAAGAAGTGTAGTTGGTTTTTAAAAATAAAGTATGTCAGTGTTATTTTTAACTAAACGAGTCGTTCCAAGTTCTTCAGGTGCATTTTTGGCGGTTTTTTTTTTTAGTTTCTCGGTATATTTAATTTTAAAACCAAACCCTATAATTACGAATATAATAAATGAACAGCTATTTCGCGCATTTTTATTTCCCCTGTACAGTTTCACCCCTTTCCCATTATGAGGACGATTTTTGAAAAAGAACATAGTTGCATAATTTTTTTTATTTATTTATTTTTATGTGCATCAAGCATATTTCAGAAAATTATCATCATTTTTGTCGTGAGTACTTTCTCTTTCTCTCAGATTCGCTGTCAAAAATGTTAATAGTCTTAAAAAAATCACTTGATTTCAGTTTCAGACTAATCTTGGTACCTTCCTACAATCAACAGTAATAGTGACTAAATTATTGAAGCGCTCAAAGGGGCTTAAATAAAGCTCTTAATAGGTCATACACCTCTAAGTTAAGAGCACAGAATATTTAATAGTACTACATACAGTATGGCCACGGAATGACCCGCCTGAATCTAGCCGGCGCGCAACTCGCGCCCAACTCGCCCTTACCGTCATTTGTTTCATCCGGAGATGGAGAGTGGATCACTGGCCCGCATAGTTGGTATGGTACGCACACATTTACAAGTGTACAGACCTCCTCGCACGCAAACATTGACACTTCATTCGAATTGTGTTCGAAATCGTGCTTTTATAGGCCGTGTCCGCCCTGTGTTAAGAGTTATACTCTGAAATCTTTCGTGTGGACAGTCCAAAGTTCTAGGCTTTGAAGCTTAATACCCTGCTGGGCAATTCATGTTAACCAAATCCGTTGCCCACAGGATAGACAAGAGCCTTCACGAGTGAGGAATTTTGGCCGAAGGGAGTCGTGTTCCGTCGCTTCCGTGGAAGACTGGACAGCGATTCCAGAGTGCGCCTCACGACGAAGAAGCAATCGTGTTAGTTTTTAAGATTCATTTTAATATGTATGTTAGTCTTTAAGGTATATGTAATATGGGCCTAGATGCCCGAAATAAAATTTATTATTATTATTATTATTATTATAGACCTCTGTTTTCACGTTCTGTATACCTACGACCCTGATAAACTCTTACAATACCTTTCAGAAGACGGCCCGACTTCTTATCATGTCGTCTCGATTCCGACTCAATTCACATTAGATTCCGAAAGAGGTAATTTGGCGTGAAGATATTAACGAGTGAATTGAGTCAGGCATCAAACAGTCTATTCAGCCTTTCGTAGCATAATAGGTCTGTTGAAGCAAAGAAAGCTAGGGTCAGACTTACAGAGTTGACAGGACAAAGCTTCTCGAAACGTATTGTCGACATCAAGATGTCAAGCTAGGGCTGTCACTGCAACATGATCAAATAAATTCCATATCTAACCAATCACTGTATAATTATAGGTAATTATAAAGAAAATCTCCCGCCGCCTCTGTCGGTCTGTTCGCGATAAACTCAAAAAGTACTTAACGGATTATCATGCGGTTTTCACTAATAGATAAAGCGGTTCATAAGTAAGGCTTTCAAAGTCAAAAGTCCAAGTCAAATTATCTTTATTGTTTTGCACAGGTAAACAAATACAGGTGATAAAAGTTTTTGAAGTCTCACTGTAACATATCTTGACGACATACAATATTTAGCGTTGGTGTGTAATTTGTTGAACTACTTTACGTGCGAAGCGAGGCTAGGCCCCTAGTATATTATAAATTCTTCCGTTACTGAGTGACTGACAGTCACATTAGTAGGGATATTTAAAATACGTAATAAAATGAAAAAAGTTCGTACAATCATAATTTTGTTGACAACCCTACGCCGAATTCTAGAAAAAATTCGCGCTGTCCTTTTTTGCCCCGTGTACCTACCACCACCGCGTTCTGCGAAGTACTCTGATTTGAGAACATTTGTATTCTATCTGTATTTACTAGGAAAAGTCTCGGGGTTCAAGAAAATGAAGAATAAGCAACCTTGATCAAGGGCGGAGATTGTAGTAAGTATTACCCACTTATATTTACTACTACAACAGCCTATTTACGGCCCACTGCTGGGCACAGGCCTTCTCTCATCACTGATATGTACTGGTCATGATCTGATCAATCAGGACAATCAGAACAGGATATGATCAGTCTGAATGGGTCAATATGGAAGTCAAAAACTGAGACAGTTATCTAAATCTGCTCGAAGAACTACGGAGACGATTTTAGCTCCCCCCTTATCTCCGAAGCTACTAGACCTAAAATTTTGGAAAAAATCCGTAGGATCCGTGTAATCCGTAGATTACAAGAATTTTTTTAAGAAGTCCATGATATTTGAAATCTATCATATAAAAGAGCTTATCCTGTGAAACGGTTTGAAAATGACGTCATTGAAAATAATCAAGGGTCGGAACCCTCTCCATGCGAGTTTAACTCGCTTCTTGGCCAGTTTTTTACTTATATACTAATACTTATATACTCACACAGAATCCTAAACAAAAGTTGTTTTTCAATGAGAGAAAAAATAAATCTCATCTCCGTAGACCGTTATCATAAACACTGATTATTTAGGAGAACGTAATGAAGCTGACAATTCAATTTTCACTATCTACTTACTCAATTCTTTTCGGCCTTTCGTCCTGATGGAAAGTAAATTTTATTTCGGGCTAGAATTTTCAGATTTACTTCCAAAAATCTTCATTTCTAGTGATTGCTTCTAAATTTCCCGATTTACCTTCACCTTAACTGGAGTATCTCTTAAATGTGAAGACGAAGAAAAAACATTTTAGAAGCAAAAACGTGTTATTTGATTCAACTCTTTAGGAATTGTGAATTAAGTAAGTACCAAGTAGTCAATTTAGATTAAAAATAAAACTCTGTTAGGTTTCAGAGTAAAACTTTCGCTTCGCTCGAATTTCATGCAAGTTTCTGTAAGTTTACAAAGCAAAACCTTGACTTGAATTTCACACATATAAGCACAAAGTTAAACTATTTTATCATGCAAGTTTTTGACAAGTAAATTGCTGAAATTTACTACGTTCACTATGACTCAAAACAAGAAGGTAATAATCTAAATGACGGCAGGTTTGTCTCAGTTGGTAGTGACCCTGCGCACTGTTTCGTCAGTCGCGGGTTCGAATCCCGCTAGGAGCAAACTTTGTGTGAGGAGCACGAATGCTTGTACCCGAGTCATGGATGTTAAATATTTATCTACGTATGAAAACATTTGAATTTTTTCACTGTGATGGATATATTTCATAATTTTCCTCTCACTTATCTGGACTCGCAACTCGGACAAGATAAATTGCCCACCGTAAAGTAAGAGAACAGTAAATTGTAGAAACCCTTCATAATACAAGTTTTTCACAGAGTAAACATGTACAGATTAGTCGGACTTGCAAATGGATCTTAGATAGCCTGTTGCTTACTTTAACAGTACAGTTAACTTAAAAACTTTTACACTTCTATTCCCAAAGATAGTGCATGACTGCTTTCTTTCTAAATGGCATTCGTATGTTTTTTTTTTCGTGAATCGCCGCCGCTACACGTATCGTTCGGCTCTGCGATACTGATCCCATTGGGCATTCAAATCAGCTCTGTGACAAATTTTCTCCGCTCTCTGCTACTATTATGTTTGGCAATTCTTCGGGCTATATCGCTGACCCCAATCTATTGCGAATATTATAATAATTACAGACTCTTTTCTCTAGAGAAACTTCTTACATAGCTGTCGAAATCGCCCTTTAAAGTGGCTTAGAGCAGTCTTGTAAGGCCCATCGTAAGTGCTCAGTTCCAGATCATTCACTGGCAACACACTCTTCAAGGAGTGAACTATCGTTCCCCTGTGGTCCATGGCGAAGCTCTGAGACGACGACTATATTTCTTTACTTACAAGGATGCGACATTTTATTAGCTTTTTTTATTAGGGTTTCCAGTTCCAGGAGGTTTTATAATTTCACCGAGTCTCGTAATTTAGGACAAGGGAGAGTTTGTCTTCACTAATTTGACTTACCAAGCGTTTCACAAAAATGATTCGTGAAAAATAACATTTGAGTGGAAAAAAAAACATTTGTCTTAATTTAACTATCGGTCAGCTTCGTTTCTCAATCACCTATATCGTTGATGGGTTTTTGAACGATATTGAAATATAAAATATGCATTAATTCATTTAATCCTATTATCCTCTTTCATGATATTAATTAAAAATTCTTGGCTTTTAATTATTTCTTCCATGTTTTAATCTTCTACTATAAATGAACAAATGCCCGTGCAATTACCGAACAGTATTTTAGGAAGACAAGATGTCGAGTTGCTTTATGAAGAGAAGCGAACAGATTACCATTTTAATTAAAATGTACAAACGTTATTATAATAATTATTTATTACTGTGAAATTGCCGCGCGTGGCACGTGTAAGTAACGTGCTGCGCACTTAATTTTTCAGCTTCAGTTTCGGAGATCACATATTGACTGGTGAATAAATAATGAGTAATGGTGAGTGAAAAATGGAATTAATAATTAACAACTATTGAATCCAGTCGGAGCCAGAAACTTCTAGAAAGTGAAGGGGAGACGAGCCGTCGGTAGGCCTCCAACCTGGTCATCATCATAATTTCAGCGGCAAGACGTCCACTCTGCTGGACATAGGCCTCCCTCAAGGCGCGCCACTCAGACCGGTCCTGTGCCACTCGCATCCACCGCGTTCCCGCGACATGCACAATTGCACAGGTCATCGCTCCATCTTGTTGGAGGCCTACCGACAGCTCGTCTCCCAAGTCGCGGACACCAATCACGTTAGTGTTGACCAAAACACCGAGTTAGGAACTACTACTGTTACAGCCACCTACCAGCTACTGTTTTTTTTTACTATTGTAAGCAGAATACCTATGTTCTTTGCAACCTGCTGCCGTGGGTGGCCTACTAATTAATGAAAAACAATGGTAGCCCAGCGGGCGACTAATATTAGACCATGGTGTAAACACAGTGCCGCACGACATGCTATTTTAAAGACTTTGACGTCGGTTCGCATTGTGATAGGTAAACAAAAACGCACACGTGCGGTAAGGTAAAATAGGGTTGTGTATTTCTAGGATGTATTTTTGTTGCTTTAGCTTAAATTGATTGATGGATTTTAGATTGAGATGTGTCGTAAGAATCGGCTATTTCTATATCCACAAAAAATGTCGTTTTGGCTACCAGCACATGTGATGTACCACCACACTGTACATATTAGATGCAATATGTACGTTATTGAGGCATACATTTCTACAACTAACAGTCATATTCATTAAGGCGCTGACAAGACCTAAATTGACTTTATTCAAACAGTATTTAAAAGAAAACTATTTGATTTTGTAAGGCGAGTAAAACATATGTTAATACTACTACTACCACTACTGTAGTAGTCATCATCATCATCATCATTTCAGCCAAAAGAGGTCCACTGCTGGACATAGGCCTCCCCCAAGGTAGGTAGGTAGTAGTACTACAGCCTATTTGCGTCCCACTACTGGGCACAGGCCTCCTCTCATCACGAGAGGATTTGGGCTATATTAAAGGTTAATATTCACTATATATTTAAAAGCTTGCTATTTCGTAAAAAGGTTTTCATAAAATCGGTTCGATGAAAAAAAATCGTGAAGTTACGTCTTCTAATCCTATTTAAACGGTTCTATAAGATTATTTTTTCAATGCAGATTTAATTAATTAAATACACTATTCCGTCATACTCATACCAAAAAAATTGCTAATTCATGCAGTGTGGGTTTCTTTTTAAATCTTGATTTTTCTGATTTTCTATATATATGTATTTCTGTATATCGCCCACATGCCGCGGTCGTGCTTCTCGCTCCCTCCAATGCAAACAGACATTGTCCGCTGAGACAGTTGCCTGCCTCGATTGCTCAAGGCTAGCACTTGTCAGTGTCTTAATATGTGTACACGTTTGGACCTTACTACGACGGAGTAAGGCGCAAAAGTGTTTATATATTGGCGTCCTCTGTAACAATATAAATGGAACTAATCACATTTGTTATTTTCATAACGGTCAAAAAGGAGGAAAACAAACGGACCCAATTTCAATACAAACATTCCCCATTTCGACCCGAGGGTGCCCGAGGTCTCTTGTTTTCGCTATTGCGTTAAATAATTCTTTCACTCACTCAATTGTTTCGTTATTATATTTGCAACCCTTGGAATCTAACTAATTTCCTCTGTGAATAGGGTTGCCATCTGTTTGTAGCAGGACATGTTTGGATTTTTCGAGTTGTGTTCGGCCAAATATTCCGGCTTTTGTTTGGCTTTTTGTTAGCACCTCAAGCGAAGCAATCATCATCATCATCATCATCACTACTGTCAATCATGTCAGTACTGAACGAAGAAAGCTGAAATTTGGTATGTAGATGTATTGAGGAGTGTAAGGGAACTCTAGGGGAGGATTTCTCGAAATTCCCACGGGAACGGGAAAAAATGGGGTTTCATATTTAAAAAAGGTATGTCCGGATTTATAAATTTGTGTTTGGCTTTTAGTTGTGGTGATGTCAGGCTTTTCTTTTCTCTTCTAGGCAGTCCGGCTTTTTCATTTTAGGAGATAGCAACCCTATCTGCGAGTCAAGTTGGGTGAAGGACAGACGAAAATTAATTAAAACCCTTCGTCCATTGGAGTCATATTGGATGGCAAGTTTATTTGTACCGGTTTGAAGCGGTTCTTTGGTTCAGCTAATCTACTTAATGACGATATGATTTAATTTTATTATTCAACGGCAGATAATTGCTGTTAGCATGATTGAAAACTTAAATAGTAGGTACATTATTGCCGTGGCCGGGAAAGTAGGTCTTTGCAGGCTGAGTACTGGTTTAAAGGGCCGAGGCTTCGCCGAGGCCCTTTAATATGTACGAAGCCTGCAAAGCCTTTCACGTGCCGAGGCTTATATAGTGCTTTTCTCAAAAATGAAAAAAAAAACCTTGATATTAGGTATTCATAATACAGCATTGACACGCACGCAAAGGTAGTCAAGTACTTACAACAAATCCAATGGAACGCCAGTCTTATTTCGTATTCACCGATATTTGACTTTAACAGACACACTAACACGGCAAGTTAAAAACTCGCATGTAGATTTCTCGTTTTTTATAAAAATTAAGACCTTTTATTAATTTTTAAACCAAACTAGTAAACTATTTTCATGAAATTTAGCTAAATAAATCTGATACAAGACAAGAACTCCCGCTCTTTATGGATCGTTCTTTTTTTAAATTCCGTTCTGAAATACATTGCGCTGTTTCAGACACGGATATAAACGTTTGGTTTCGCGTCAATTGACAGATACAGAACATGCAGACTTGGCTGTTTGGGAATTCCTTCGCGTATTTATCAGTTTAAAAAAAAAGTACCTGTACGATAATGAAGTTTCATACAACATTCCCTGCGCTTATACATGCCGCGGAAGTAAATTCATACAAATTTCCGGGGCATGCAGTTGAGTTTTTTTTTTTTAATTTTTGACTGATTGTTAATGACGCACTTTGCGGTCTGACAGAAAGCAGACAATGACGAGTTTCCCCGCCATTTTTGAGAAAAGTATATTTATATATTCAACGAATTCGTTACTTGACAAAGTCAATCAATAAAATAATGAAAATGAATCATTAAAAAAGGTCACAAAAAACGATTGAAAATGTTTTCAAAAGCAATTTTAACAATTAATTGAATTTCAACTTATTAAAACATAAAAAAATGTGTTTATACTATTTAATATTCTTTGAAAGCTACGATTGAAGCAGTCTTTAATAAAATCCGTGAATTAAATTTCGTTATTACTACTTATTACCGTATTTTACCAAGTGTATGAAATGCTAACAAAAACAACGAATCATCTTTTACGTAAGTAACTCCTCGAAACACAGCTCAAAATTTCGAAGCGCATTCACTAATTAGGCTAAGAGCAATGGTGAGCCAAAACAATAGCTATTTTCGAAAAAAAAACTGGTACAATCAGTGCAAACTAATTTAATTGGGACAACAATACTTGGCTCGAGCAGGTCTCAATATAATTGGATTGCACTCTCGCCATTTCAAAACGAACAAGTTCGTCCAATCACTGACTAAAAACCGAACGTAAACTACAATAATGTCGTACAAATACGTGCGTGCGTGTGCGTGGTTGTCCGTTTCGAACAGTTTTGCTATGCGCAGTGTGTGAACGCTACTGGTTCGATGGTACCTATTAGATGTAATGTATGTTCACGCATTGTTGGCGTGGGTACATATCAGCTCCGGTTAACGAAAGCCTTTGTCAACGGAATGCGACAGTTTCATGGGGATTAAAAGCGAAAATACAAAATTGTAAAAACCTTTTTTCACCTAGTTCGGTGGGAAAAATTGCTGCATATACATAGTAAGTTCTAATTTGCAGCAGTGAGTTTAATAACATTTTACACAAGTTGACAGCTTCGAGCCTGACATTTCAGATCTGAATGAGTTACGAGTTTTCGCATCGCTTTTTTATTTTCATTTTTACTTGCTTTTTTACCTACGACACCTAATAACGGTTTGCATGGGAAAAGAAAGTGTATGTCTTACTATGTTACTCTTACGCATTTTTTTCTTTTTTTTTCTTTAAAGAACCTTTCTCTGACTTTAACGAATATAAACAAAATAATCTATTTGTTCCATCTGTTTCGAGTCAGATGAATTAGTCTTTGTGAAACGAATATTTTTTTTACTCTACAAAATAATTTTGGTTACTTAAAATTTCAATTTGAAGTTACCACTGGGCTTTTCAGTGAAGGAAAATATCGAGAGGAAACCTGCATGCATCTGCGAAATAATTCAAGAATGTATTTCATGAAGTTCCCAATACACAACCCGCGTGGAGACCAAGTATAGCTTTTTGTGATAAAAGGAGGCCTGCACCCAGCAGTGAGTTTTAAATAGGCTGTCGTCGTGTGGTAGAATAGTAAGTACATTTTGATGCAACTGCGAAAACTTTGTCATTTTATGACAATTTCGCACGTGTATCAAACGACATTTGTTTATGAATAAATGAACAGGATGAAGCTCAAAAAACTTTACGCACTAGTTCGTAAAAAAATACTTTAGGCACGCTCACTAGCTGTCAAAAAACAAAAGGCGCTCGTTCGGAAATTACAAACTTTTGGTACGTTAAACAGGTATCGAAATGTTTACTTTTTGAGCAACTCTATTAAAAAATAATATACATTCTACAGATCCAATAGCTATTGTGACTTGACCACTTATAAATTACATGTACAATAAATGGTTTTGTTATGAAGAGGACTTTCTGTCTCATTTTTCTTTGTAATCAATCAGTAAGTCAAAGCTCAAAATGAATCGTAACGTGAAAAAATATCCCTAAAACAACAAACGCTCTTCTCGTACCATAATTTAATTTGATTTCCTCCCCTTGTAAGGGCCATTTACTTAGTTGATAAATAATTGCTTTTTTTCCCCAAAATTGAATCTTCTAAATATTTTTATTAAGCGGAAAAACAGATGAAAAGTTTATGCTACTTTTTCAAGGTTTATGAAAGGCGTAAACAGATACCTAACTACAGAAGAAAATTGAAGAGAGTTCAAGGTTTCAAGGAATACATCATTGGTACTTAGGTACATCTCTAGGTGAAGCCACTAACATACGGCAGTTAATTTTTATATATAAGAAGAAGATACCACGCACTTGTCATAGGTTTTCCAATAAGTAATCTATATTTAGGTCTAAAACTATACTCCGTATTTTTTTCAAAACTTGTAGCTTTAGTATTAGTTGTTTCGGAGATGGGGAGGGGATAGCAATTTTGCCTTTCATTTTATATATCAAACAATAAGTATATAGCGTGAAACTTTATTTTTATTTAATAATGTTTCCCCGAAAAATGCGGAACAATTTTAAAGTCAAAGTCAAAGTACATTTATTTGCATGAACATAAGTATTAAGGTGTTCACAATATTATGAAAGTATCACTATGTTATGCCGTCAGGCATACAAATATTCAAGAAATATTTATTACACATACTAAAAATTGACAGTAAAATTCAGTTATTGACGTTACACGTCCGTCTTTGCGACACTAACTAAGTGTACCAAATTTTAACTCAATCGTGCCAGTGGTTTCGGAGCAAACAGTGGCAGACGAACGGACAGACGCTTTTGATGTTTGAAACCCTAAAAAGAACAAGTCTTTAAGAAGCATTCGCCTGGATTTTCTGTCACCAAGCCGCAGATGTGTTGGCGGTCGTAAAACACCGCTGCAAGTTATAAGAGGTAGCGAGCGCTACTACATACGCGAAAGCGTTTGGTTTATGAATGTGAAGCTAAACATTTTATTATGAAATACCTATTACCCCTTGGACGCCAAGATCACCTAGTTATCATGCACTGCCATGCCCAACACGCCAATGACACCAAAAGGTGTTCAATTCAAGCTATATATTGTATGTGATATAATTTGATCTTGAATAAAATAGTTTAAAGTTCTATTTTAATTGATTTATATGTAAAGTACGTTGTATTAAAATGCTTGGCGCTGGTCTGATCACGTCATTCAAATATGAAAGCATCGAAAAGGTTAAAAGAACAACCAGGTTTGAAAACAACAAGTAGTTACCTGTCTATCATAGGCACTTACAGTATTTTCTTGGCATATCAAAAATACGGTACAGTATAGCTATTAATTCCCAGGACATGCTTCAAACAATTTTTCTCTTAAAATGTGGTGACTACGTACTTAGATTTTGATAGGATATATGGTATGGCGTAATCTGAATACATATTCAGATTTATTACAAGAAATACTTTCGTCGTTATTCATAAATAAAGAGAAACAATTTACATTTCATTTAACAATTACATTGTACAATTAAGTACAGAATATTAAAAAAAAATACTTCTTCGTCTTGTAACTCGGACCACACGGTTAGGCTTAAAGGTTTTATTGGTCCAATGTAGGAGCCTCAAAGGATATTTAGCGGTGTTACGGACAGACACGTATAGACACATGTACGTACGTTGAATCTTTATTCACTCAAACATTCAGATTGCCAATTTCGCTGGAACATGTGTGATAAAGAGAATTAAATATAAAGGTTTAAGGGCTTCCAAAGGCTGTGACTTCGGTGAGCATTTCTCTCCACTTTTTGGATTATTTTGAGGCTGTTTCATCCGATTTATGTGAAAGAACCAAATTAAGAGTAGCTTTGAAAATCACTTAAGCAGATTTTCGTTTCTAACTTTTATGCTCAGTAAGGATTCACAATCAGCCGGAAAAAAATAGCCCCGTCAAAACGGTTGCCCGAACAGCTCGGACACCCTTTTGGCCTTCGTTATAAAGAGGCGTTATTAGCATATTGGAACCTGTTTTTGCCCGACTGCGACAGAAGGAGGGTTATGTTTTTCGAGCGTACATACGTATGTATGTATGTATGTATGTATGTATATTTCTTTGCCACGCTCTGTAGCCTAAACGGCTTGATGGATTTTAGCTTGCAAGGTGTCATTAGATTCGTCTTAATCGTGAGAGTGACACTGGGTATATCCAATTGAAAAAAAAAATGGCGGTCTTTTGGAGGTATTTTAAACGTCTCTTTTTTTTTCTTCCTCAAAACCGATCGTGTGGGGTATCAAAATGAAGGCTTTAGTTAACGGATTACAAATATATATACAGGGTGTCCCAAAAGTAACACGTCACAGTGACACCGGAGGTATGTCAGCCTAAGTGGTACCGAACCAACCTAACATGACCTCAGTAAAAGTTGCTTGGTTTTCGAGATATCGCCAATTTTCAACTTTTTCAGAATTTTCCCGTTTTTTAACATGTTATGAACATGACACTACCGTGAAAAAAAAGTACTCATACATGTTTTTCCGACAGTTAAATTCAAGTTTTATTCAAGAATTTTTCGCGTTTTACATTTATTATCGACCAAATAACACTTGTATCATCTTACTGGACTATTCATCATAAAGTACAAATAAAAAAACCCAAGCACAAGGGCTGTCTGAGCAAATGTTGCCACATAAAGAATACATATCGGATGATCCAAACAAGACTGGTGGCATTCTCAGCACATCGTGTATTGGGGTTGGATCTCGAGTTATGTTACGCCGTAACATAAATATAAACCATGGTCTAGTGAACGGCGCTATGGGTGTAATACGAAACTTCGAGTGGCCTGCACTTCGTAGGGACCAATTAGAAACAGGAGATGAGTTACCCCAGTGTTTGTTAAGTTCGATGTACTTGATGCCTCCGACTGCGTTTGTGACACTGTCAACCACAATCATTAAAATATGTAAAAAAAAAACATTCTTTTCCTTGTTTTTATCTTTTCAGTTCATCACGCAGTCGGGTTATTTTTTAAAATATTTTTTTTATCTAATGTCAGTTTTCTCCATATATTTTGACATATTCTGTTAGGCACTGTTCGTCCATATGTTATTACTTATTATAGGTCATTCTCCGGAAGAACCCAGCGGTCGCTTTTATATCATCAGATCATTTTGCTGGCGGCCTTCCTCACCTCTCTTCGAGCGAGGTCTCTAACCAAGGACGCATTTAAATACTCCATCTCTCATCGTTTCGGCGGAACATGTGTGTCCGGTCCAAGTCCATTTAAATACTCCATCTCTCATTGTTTCGGCGGAACATGTGTGTCCGGACCAAGTCCATTTAAATACTCCATCTCTCATCATTTCGGCGGAACATGTGTGTCTGGTCCAAGTCCATTTAAATACTCCATCTCTCATCGTTTCGGCGGAACATGTGTGTCCGGTCCAAGTCCATTTAAATACTCCATCTCTCATCGTTTCGGCGGAACATGTGTGTTCGGTCCAAGTCCATTTAAATACTCCATCTCTCATCGTTTCGGCGGAACATGTGTGTCCGGTCCAAGTCCATTTAAATACTCTATCTCTCATCGTTTCGGCGGAACATGTGTGTCCGGTCCAAGTCCATTTAAATACTCCATCTCTCATCGTTTCGGTGGAACATGTGCGTCCGGTCCAAGTCCATTTAAATACTCCATCTCTCATCGTTTCGGCGGAAAATGTGTGTCCGGTCCAAGTCCATTTAAATACTCCATCTCTCATCGTTTTGGCGGAACATGTGTGTCCGGTCCAAGTCCATTTAAATACTCCATCTCTCATCGTTTTAGGCGGAACATGTGTCCGGTCCAAGTCCATTTAACTTAGCAACGCAACGCAAAGGTCTTATTTGACGGAAAAGTCTTGCTGGTCGTGGGATCTGCTGCAAGTTCTATCCGCCGGTTAGCTCGAGACCGCCTTACACGCTATTCTACCACTAAATAGCAGTGCTCGAACTGTTGTGTTCGGGCCTAAAAGGCATCCGGAATTAAAATTATGATTTCTTGTTTCCATGAGCCGCATACCGCTTATTATCAGGTGGCCTGGGTGCCAGATCAGGTTGCCAAATAACAATAAAAAAAAAATAACAATAACATATATAAAACTGAATAGACTCTTTTCAATATCCAATGATATTGAAAAAAAGTATTATTAAAGTCTTCGAACCTCTTCACTGACAGGGTCATCGGCCTTTGAACTTGCTTGTCACTTTTATGTCAGATATCTATCATCGAACAAACTTTAGGGGAAAATAAACTTTTAACTCTACAAGATAAATACGTGACTAATTAATTTTCATCGGGCCTGACGCATTTGGGTTAATGGGTGGAATTTATTATAGAGATTAATAACGTTGACTGGATTTTGAGTTCGTTGGCTTATGAGAAATGTCTCCATTGTTGGCTAGGAGAAAGGGAAAAAGTCAAGACTAGAATGCAGAGCTAGAAAGATGTAACTCTGGCTTATCTCCTCCGTATTATAGTGTTGAAAAACGTTATCCTTTGACAAGTGATAGATTTAACTTGGATTTTCAAGTTTTAAGTATTTTTTTTTATAAATAAGCGCATATAAATCGGTAAAAGTTGGTGAATTTTGTGGGATTCGTATGGATGAATGGTAGCCTATAGTGGTTTGACCTACTGCCTTCAATCTGCCTCTCATGCAGAGAGGTCGGGGGTTCAAATCGGGGGTTATTTATTGTAACTTTATCTCACATTAGTAAAAACTAATACAAAAGCGAACTTGATGCCATAAGATATTTCTCTACCAGTTAAACCTCAGGGCAAAACTGAAAATAATATGGAGGTGCAGTTTAATTAATTGCAAAATTTTAGGCGAAGGAAACAATCGTGAGGAAAGCTGCAAGATTCTGAGAAGTAATCTCAGGATGATAGTCAAGTACCCATTTCGTATTTCGCGGGTTCAGACCCGCGTGGGAACTATAGCCCAAAGCCTCTCGTGAGGAGGTCTGTGCCCAGCTGACGGACGTAAATAGTGTTATTGTGATGACATTTGGATGGAGGCGTGTGGCGTAGGACAGGTTATGTGGCCTACCTTAGGAACGGCCCAATTAAAAACTAATGAAATAGGCACATACACAACACGTGATCAGAAACTTTAAAACAATTTAAAACATGTTAGTACCTACAAGCTGGCACACTCCTGTAAAAAGCAAGTATGCAAACGAGCTGCTGCCGCTGAAGACTAGAAGGTCGTAAAACGAATACGGCTAAGAACTAAAACGTAATACGTCCCTAATGAGGATGAGGCGCTTAGTACGATTTGTTTTAAGCTGGAAAGGTTTTGCAGCATTTTAACTACAGACGGCAGCGACGTCGTGCCGGCTAGTTTGCATGTAAAGTACCATCAGATTTTTATGATTTTACAGTGTAAAATACTGTAGTAGAAGTTTAGGCTTGCCACAGACAAAAATAAATAACACGATTATTGATAAAATGAACCCGACTGCATACAAACTAATATAAACCCGACTGCAATCAAAGTTAGCCTATGTCCTTTCCCGGGACTCGAACTATCTCCATTAAAAAATCATCAAAATCGCCCCCGCGGTTTAAGCGGTGGACAAACAGACATTATAATTTGCGAAAATGAAACTGGTCGAAACGCGCAATTTTGATTTCACTTACTTACAAGCGCACGTACTTATTTGTAGTACACCAAAACACCTGCACGCATCTGCGAAGTAATTCAAAGATGTGTGTGAAGTCCCCAATCCGCACTGGGCCCGCGTGGGGACTATAGCCCAAACCCTTTCATGGTGAGGGGAGGCCTGTGCCCAGCAGTGGGACGCAAAATAGGCTGTAGTAGTAGTAAAACACTGCAGTGTGCAGTTTACGTTCGGTCCGTATGGTGTGTCACGGCTGTGGTAGGTAGGTATTACTTAGTATGGGTCGCGAGCGTGTCGCCGGCCTGTTTGCTTTGTATTCCGCGCTTGAAGTATGGCGGCTTGAGGTCAAGCGGCGTAGACAATTTAATATCACGCCTCGAGCCGCGTCGGAAAACTGTCGCCGGAAAAAAAAGAAGATGGAACAACTTTCCAAAAAACAAACACGAATTCATAAATTTTAATTTAGGTATATTATAAAATGCATCTATACATCTGTTAGTTACCCATCGTCACCTTTAGAATTTTGGTACAGGTATACACAACTTAGAAGGCGCGTGGATTAATCAAAAATAGTCTCTGCGTCAACAGCTTAAGTGCTTCGTCACGCGCCTTCTAACTTGTGTCGTGCTATACGGAGATAGTTTGAGTCCCGGGGAAGGACATATGGGCTACTTTCTATCCCGCAAAAACGCATAGCTCCCGCCGGGATGCGATAACGAGTTCCACGCGGGCGAAGTCGCGGGCAGAAGCTAGTACCTACTTAATAGTGACATTGACGCTCTTGTATGTATTGACAAACTTTGACATTGACAGCCAACACCTTAATAGACAGTGACGCTAACTAGTGAGCAGAAAGGGAATTGTCATAATTTAACTTGCATTTTATTTACGAGTTTTGATGTTATTTATCAAAACTCGTAAATAAAATGCAAATGCTCCCGTATACGAAATTCGTGTTTCACCGTTTCGTAGATGTAGTAAATACTTAACCAAAACAAATTTTATCCGTTAAACAGAAAAGCAACGGAAATAGTATTAAGGAAAACGTCGCTTTGGATGATTCAGAATGTAACTTGAAACATGAATGTCTCTTGTACTTTAATCTACTTGTAATTTCTTTTATTCTGTACGTTGGGTGGCTTAATGAAGTAGATTTTAACTTGTAACTGTCTAAAAAGGAAGTCGGCTGCTTTAAATGAAGAAAATGAACCATCGATCTGTCTGTAGTCGGCTTTCCTTAGTACCTACCTAAATATAACGACTTTGTGGTAGTACAGTGTGGTTTGCCACTAAACTAATGTCTGTTACCTCTTCACGCTTCAACCGATGGACCGAGTTAGATGGGCATGGAGACAGTTCGAGTTTTATCCCGGAAAAAATCTTAGTTCCCGAGAGATCACGATATCTAAATTCCACGCTGGCGAAGTAGCAGACAGAAGTCGTCGGTTCCTAAAACAGAGGTTTGATCTCGTGAAAAATGCCGCATGCTGAGTGAGAGCCGAGACGGGGGTGTACGGTCCCGATCTGCATATGACACCGCCGTAGCTCAGTACCACACCCACAACAGCCATACAAGTGGAACGGAATCTGCACACTAATATGTGACAGTGTACAAATACGTGCGCGTGGCTGCATGAACCTGTTCAGGGTTAGCGGACGAAACGAGCACGTGCGAGCTACCTAGTACTCTTTCGTAATGTTATATAATGACTTCTTATGCGCTGCGAGTGACAACCGTGACTGAGTGCACGTTCCCGGAGCACGTTCGCCGCGTCCGCGTGAGGTAATCTAGCGTTGGTGCGGAGAGGTATGTGTCGCTACTGGTACACAGTACCCATATATGATATTAGATAATAGAGTCAGTACCAACCGCACTTCCCCGGACCATCCCTCAACGATTGCTCTGTCAAGATGGCTTTCTCGACAGACTGTAATGATTTATTACACTTTAGCCTTCTTCTTTATGAGCCTTAAATTTAATAATAAAGAATTTACCGAACCTTAAAGACGTCTTTTTGATTAAAAATCCTTACTGACCTATTTTATCTGCTCATCCTTGTTTAATTTCCTCTCGGAAAAACTCGAACCGTTTGGAGTGCTGTAACAAACAAACAAAACTTTGTGACGAAGGTTATAAAGAATTCAATAAGTAGGTACCTACTTTTCACCCTCACACGATGCTCATCTTACAAATTATATAACCATTGGTAGGCATGTATAATTTGTGCCAAAAAATGATTTTTTTTATTAACTTCAGCAAGTTACTAAGTAAAAAGCAAGTTCAGCAAGTTAGTAAGTTATATTCTACCTTATCTATACATAATTACTAAGTAGTACGTACCTACAATGAAACGAAAATAAAACGTCTGAAATTTTTAGTAAAATATCTTGTGATGAAAGCATTTGATTTCATAGTCATCCATGAACAGACTAAAGCATGGGTCGGCAACCACAATGTAGCAAAATATAGATAAGGTAGGTCACCAGCACCACTGAGGATTTTACAAAGCTAAAACTTTAGCAAGAATATTTAGGTAACGTGTAGAAAATAGTCGTGGGCTGCAAGTGGAGCCGAGTCAGAGGACCGAATGCGAAAACTGTTCCCATGATGCGGCCCTCTTCACAAGTGGCCGAAAGTTTCGAGTACGACTTTACCAGAGAGGTAAGTATTCCCAATTTTAAACACCACAGTCCACACCGAACATTTATCCTAAAACAAACGACAAAGTAAATGCTTATTACTTTGTTAAGGGGAAAATTACTACAAAAATTTCTGGACCTCCTGATGATGTCACATTTGATAAAGTGTGAAAAGTTGGTAACATACTTGAAGTTGAGAACAAAATTCTCGAGGAAGTTTGTTACTCGACAATATTGTCGGATGATGTATTATTTATTTCTTGTAAGTGAATAGCAGAATTTTATATGGTTTGATACACTTGGGGATTGGTAAGCGGGTAGAATTCTATGAAAATTGATTTTGAAGCTCAAGTACTTCCTTACAATCCATACAATTTTATAAATGCGAAAGTAACTTTGTCTGTCTGTCTATCTTTCTGTTACCTCTTCACACTCAAACCACTGGAACGATTTGGATTAAATATAGTATGGAGATCGTTTGATTCCCGGGGTCTTCTCCGGGAATCGAACTATCTATACCATATTTCCTTACATAGCACACTACCTATTTATTCCAGAAAGACGAATAGTTCCCGCAGGAACGCTTTTAGGTACCTACCTAATTCCACGCGGACGGAGTCACGGGCAGAAGCTAACCCTTAATTATATGAAGTTGCACATTGAACCAAAAAATAAACACCGAATTTATAATTGGTGTCGCTTACCCGTATCGAGGTTTTAAAGCAGCTTTTTCAAGACGCTGATTTTTAAAATCATGTTATTTTGGTTAAGCTTATCGACAACTTAATACTTAAATGACTAAGCCCAACGATTGAATTAATTCGAGTTAACTCATAACCTAATCATTCGAATAAAAACTCTCTCAGTGTTAAGTTGTTCCGCACAGAGCGCAAACTAAATTGATCTTAGCCGTCATAGTTATTAGATTGATTATGATTAAAAGCGGCGCAGATGGTCCATTGAATTAATTCGAACTAACTCAAAATCCCTTCCCGTGTTTTGAACTGTAGCAAATAAAACCCCTTTCAAAATTTGCTTCAGTGTAACCCTATGCGCCCGGTAATCGTTTACCCGGGCTATACAACACTTAAAAATACATATAAATAAACAAAATGCATACCTACATACAAACAAATAATACAAATCATATTATCACATTCATCCGATGCTTGACTTACTTATATTTTTCACGACGTATTTGAAAAGTCATTTTATCAAGTCACCAGCATTGTACTTCCAATCTAACAAAGATGAGATTTTTGTGTAATTATATACATATAATGATGTTTAATTATTTAATTAGGAAGATGAAAAGACGAAGCGATATTACATTTAAAAAAAACTTTAGTGGTACGTGGTACCAAGTAAATGTAAATGCCAAATGTACTGATGTTAAATGGGTGCGTATTTAGACAAAAGAAGAGAACTTTGGAAATAGCGTCGTTTTAAGCCCGTCGTCTTATTTTTAGTTCGCCAACAGTCCCTCGGCAACAGCCATCTGTTTTCTTATTAGGCCGCGACCTTCACTGTGTACAGGGATTCTGCTCTTTCTCGATCATATCAACCTCGTGGGATGGTAATCCATACCAATATTATAAATTCTTTCACGGCTACCTATTAACTCAAACTCAAGCTCAAACCAAGCTCTCCTTCAAGCGAATGCTGCGTAAGCATTTGTTTGAGAAGGTCGCGTAGATTTGGAATCCTTCATATTTTTTCTTTGCTTCGTGCGGCTGGTTTATGTATGTATTAGTTTATGTATGTTTATCTTTTATATATTTTGTATGTACGTTTATGTAAATTTATCCTCTTTTGAAATTATTTGTTATCTTCCTTGTATTTCTGTAGTTTCTTTCTGATGTTGATGCACCTACTCATTTTTCTTTCTTTTTGGCCTTATGGTTGACTGGTAGAGAATGCCTTTAGGCATTAAGTCCGCCAATTGTATAATTTTGTATGTGCTATGAAGTTTAAATAAATAAATAAATAAATAAATATTATCGTACAATTTTGTACGATAATATTTATTTATTTGTATGGGGAGAGACATAAGCTACTTTTATCTTGGAAAACTCATAGCATTAACCGGAAACTAAAAACATTGTTAATTTAATACACCCTTATCTAAGAAATATAAAATCTCTTGAAACTCGAACATTGAAATGTAATTACTAGCTTCTGCCCGCATGGCATACGGTTTTAGCGTTTCCGCGGGTACATGCTTTTTTTTCTGGATAAATCTGGATCTTCCCGCTGTCCCCATAGCAAATTTCATCCAACTCGGTCCAGCGGTTTGAGCACGAAGAGATAACAGAAAGGCAGACAGACAAAATTACTTTTGCATTTATAATATTAAGTATGGAATGAGTTTGGATTCATATTACGTTATCAAATGAATCACTTCCCTAGTAGTGCGATAGCAACTCTTAAGTAAACATAGGTTTAACAAAGCGTGATCGACCCAGTAGCGCGCGGCAGCCTATAGTGAGGCTGCGTTTCCACAAGAGATGTGCGAGGATGAGTTGCGAGGGATGTGTTTCTCATGAACCAATAGAAACACTTCATTTACCTATCCTCGCTCAGCGCAGCTCTGGTGGAAAGAGCTCAGCGGAGTGAGGATAGGTAAATTAAGTAAGTAAGTAAATAAAACACACACAAAAATCACAAATAATAACAACATACAAAGGCGAACTTATAATGACATATAAGGAATTTCTTCCAGTGTTCCTTTTGTTTCATGACAAACACATCCCTCGCAACACATCCTCGCACATCTCTCGTGGAAATGCAGCCTCACAGTTATACTCGTATCACAGAATATTTAATATTACTACATACAGAATGGCCACGGAATCACCCGCCTGAATCAAGTCAGCGCGCAACTTGCGCCCAACTCGCCCTTACCGTCATTTGTTTCATCCGGAGGTGGACAGTGAATCTTTGGCCCGTGTACTGGTGCGTACTTTTACACAGACGTCCTCGCACGCAAACATTGATACTTCATTCGAATTGTGTTCGAAATCGTGCTTTTATAGGCCGCGTCCGCCGTGTGACAATAATGTTGTAGTAGGTCTCGAAGCGCTAGTGGCGATTCACTCGCGGTGACCCTCATGGAGAAGGCTTTGAAAGACCCTTATTAAAGAAAATATACGAAGTAATTAAACCAGGTGAAACCCAATAAAGCAGTATTGCGCTGTTTATATACATCGGATAGGTCTATTTGGTAACCCTTTCAGATGAAAAAGCCTTTGTCTGGCGAGACCATTTCCTTTAGGTACTCCTTAAAGAAAAAAATGTAGGTTAGCTGGTCCAGTGTTTTTAGTTTTTTTTTTCATGTTGATAGGCAAACGAGCGCACTGCTCACCTTATGGTAAGGGGTAACTGCGGCCCATGGACACCGAAATCCTTTGATCCCCTTTTGAGAAACCATAAGATCTCGAATTTGTTGCCTATCCTGAGGCCTAAGATGGAGTAATGCCTCAGTTCCAGAAATTTCACCAGCTGCCTTAACCCCCTACCGGAACACAACAGTGCGAGCACTGCTATTTGGCGGCAGGTTAGCGGGGAAAGATGGTGGTACTTACCTCCCGGACGGACCTAGCAACCCCTACCACCACTAGCAAGCCCTACCACTATCAAATTTGCTGAATACAGGAATTTTTCATGTCTCCATCATGATTTCAGCCGAAAAATGTCCACTGCTGGGCATAACTCTATCCCATCGCTCGCCACTGAGGCCTATGCCACTCGCTTCCACCGGATTCCCGCGGCCTTTCACGAGGGCGTCGCTCCAGCTTGTTAGAGGCCTATCGACAGCTCGTCCGCCTAGATGTATGTTTTAGAGTTGTAGCAAATGGAAGGACATACATAATTAAGTACATCTCTCGATTCTTCAACTTTCATTCCATTCCTAATGCATGCTCGTCGGTTTAGGTTACTTTTGATCAGATTGTCCTGAACTTGATGCAAGATCATACACCTCGGTCTTTTATAACAACTCTACTTTTTGCCAGATAAATATCACCAAGTATTTTGAGGGTTCCCTGCTCAAACCCAATAAGTCGAGATACTTTGTTTTACAATTGTGAACTTTCTATGTTCTATGTCAAATTCAAATTTTATTGTCTTCTTAAGGCGACTTATCGGGTTTGAGCCGGGAACCCTCGATTTGTCTTCACTCATTCATCCTTCCATGCGACGAAAATCTTTTTTAATTAGGTAATTGTGATGCCCAATAAAGAACTCACGGCCTACCAAGGCTGTAAAATACTAATAAAAGCCACCCATGCGTTTCCATGACGTCACCGCCTGTGCTGTGAACGCACTGACGTCGTCGCGTGACGTCACCAGTCGACCAACAAGCCGTAAGGCCGTAACGCTGATCAATGTTTACTCAAGCGCGAGGTTAAATCAATTAAATAATCATTGGTAGGGGAGAGAATGATCTTCTTTATCTTTAATAAAACGTTGAAACAGAACGTAGACAAAATAACAAATTGAAACCAGTGTTTGAAATAAATCTTCTGTGTCGGACACTCGTTATAGGCCCGGTTCCTATATCCACGAAACGCCTCGTTTTGCCTACGGACGGTTGATTTTTGACATTTGTTCCATAGAGAATCTGTCAAATTTTAACCGTCCGTAGGCAAAACGAGGCGTTGTTTGGATATAGGAACCGGGCGTTAGTCGTTTTGATATTGGAATGTCTATTCCAATTTACTTTCGATTGCGTGATTTTTGCTAAAAGACATCAAAGCCGCTTAGGTGACGTCACCTAAAAGGGCAATAATTGCTTCATGAGATGACAAATTCTGTGATATAGACATATTTTAACTTGCATTTCCGCTTAAGATCTAACCAAACCATTCCTTACTTGGCGGAGCGCCGAGCAGTCAACAACCAAGATGCATCGGAGAGCGGTACGTACACATATTTTCTCATTTGCTTTCTGCATTTGTTGTTTTATGTGTTGTATTGCTTTGTTTTACATGACGCTTTGTTGAGATTTGGATTAAATTATACAGACAGCATTAGTGTGGTCTTAGCAATCTTGTCAGATTTTACGCGGAAATTGAAAACGAAATAGGTTGTTATCTTATTAATGCTAATGGATTCCCGAAAAGTAACGCCTGATTATATATATTAATAATACGCTATGGTTGAATAATTCAGTCCTACGGCCTCATTTTAGTTCGTAAATAGAGATATCGGATCTCCTATTATATCCCTAAATAACGATTTTCATGTCCCTATTTAGCATTATATTAGTACATAATTTAGTGAGCTACTTGGGGAAATACATCTCCTATTTCAAAGTTAATAATAATAATAAGAGATTTTATTCACCAAAAAGACAAATAAAGAAACGAGCAGTTGAAATTACAAAAAGATGGTGGCGAAAAGGATGGTAGACTCAGCGATAACGCTGTTTTTCAGTCTCCAATCACTAATCTAAACGTAGACTAACTTAAACTTGAAAATACTTATACTAGAGGCTTCCCGTTGAAAATTACAATCCCAATGTTAAGAACTCTATTAGAATAATGATCCAATGGAATCTACTCTGAATAGGGATATATTGTATTCATTTAGGTTAAAATTTAGGAACATGGAAAATCCCGTGTCCCTATTTATAGGGAAACTGGATGACGGCCCTGGAGCTTTTCAGTTCATTTGTATGTCAACATTGCTGTTGTAAGAGTTACGAAATCGCAAATCTTTGCAGCTACTTTAATAGGAAATTCTAAAAAATAGATTAACGAATAATTAATAAACGTTGAAATAGTACAATTAAACATCTGGCTCGACCCTGCATCACGTTTGAATTGACCTTGCCAACAATAAATACCTGTTGAATGAACCGAGAGGGTCACTCGGCAAATGGCAACATTTAGATCTATCGTTAAATTAAATAACGTTGTTAACTAACTCATAGGTAGTATTAATGTTTCATCATCATCATCATTTCAGCCGAAAGACGTCCACTGCTGGACATAGGCCTCCCCCAAGGCTCGCCACTCCGACCGGTCCTGTGCTACTTGCTTCCCGCCGGCTTCCCGCCGGACACCGGTTTCCCGCGACCTTCACGAGGTCGTCGCTCCATCTTGTTGGAGGCCTACCGACAGCTCGTCTCCCGGTTCGCGGGCGCCACTCGAGAACTTTCCGGCCCCATCGGCCATCAGTCCTGCGAGCAATGTGCCCCGCCCACTGCCACTTAAGGTTCGCAATTCTTCGGGCTATGTCGGTGACCCCAGTTCTGCTGCGGATATCCTCATTTCTGATTCTATCACGCAGAGAAACCCCGAGCATAGCCCTTTCCATTGCCCTCTGAGTGACTTTGAGCCTTCTTATGAGACCCATCGTGAGCGCCCACGTCTCGGAATCATAAGTCATCATTGGCAACACACACTGGTCGAAGACTAATGACGAAGATTAATGTTTCATTAGATACAATTTAAAACGAATTTTATATAAAGAAAGCTGTCTGTCTGTCTGTTACCTCTTCACGCTTAAACCTCTGGACCGATTTAAATGAAATTTGGTATGAAGATAGTTGGAGTCCTGGGAAAGGCTACTTTTCATCCCGAAAAAACGCATAATTCCTGCGGGAACACGATAACCGAATTCCACGCGGGCGAATTCGCGGGCAGAAGCTAGTTAATATTATAAATGCAAAAGTGAATTATTTTGTTTCCACTAAAAAAACATGTTAACTCTCATTCACCAAAAAATAATGCCCCCCCCCCCCCCTATATATGAAAAACTACCATTACTTTTTTCATTTTTTTTTAAATATTTTTTCAAAAAGGTACCTACATCACACTTTCTTATGTTATAACCTAAGGTAGTTTTTCAAGAAGTAGTTCTTTTAATTTTTTTATAACTGCTTTAATGTTATGCTTTTCATTACTTCTTAAATCATTATAAATAATACTTAGAACCTGGGACTTGTTTGTTCTCCTGCCATAATATTTTTTAACTTGGGGCTGCACTAGTTTCTTTAATCTAACACTTTTAGTATTAAACTTGTTCTGCATAAAATGTTTAATGTTCATAATAATTATACTACTAACAGCCTATTTGCGTCCCACTGCTGGGCACAGCCCTCCTCTCATCACGAGAGGGTTTGCGCTATAGTCCCCACGCGGGCTGAGTGCAGATTGGGGACTTCACACACATCTTTGAATTTCTTCGCAGATGCGTGCAGGTTTCCTCACGATGTTTTCCTTCACCGAAAAGATCAGTGGTAAATTCAAGTTGAATTTCGCACATAAGTAAACTTAGAGGTGCGAGCCGGAATCGAACCCCGACCCTCTTCATGAGAGGCGGTAGGTCGAACCACTAGGCTACCACGGCTTCACAATAATTATCCACGGCTATTAAATACTTCAAGCTAAACGTAGTCCAAATAATATCGCCGTTTAGTTTCAATAACAACTTTGCCTAGTCGAAGACTATCTCGATTTGCTTACAAAATAATGTCCCAGGGCATTTATAAGGTTCTATTCCAACGGCTGGTTAATATTTCGCTCCATTTAACCCAACAAGAAACACAATTAAAAGTTCAACGAAACTCCGGATTCACGTTTAAGTTTGAATCCGAATACCGCTTGTCGGTCGGTTACCTGAATGTGCACCTTACTAACTGCGGAATAATTTATGATTTGAGCAGTTAGTTTACTGGGATATAATATCCCAGCAGCTGCAGTCTGTCAAGGATTCACTTCTTAACAGAGCGCATAATTTGTGTGACCCTGAGTTTGTGGAAGAAGAACTGAAGCATATTCAGGAGGTACTGAGGTTGAATGGGTACATACCCATTCAACCTCAGTACCTCCTCACGTGCCCTCACTATCACCACATGGTGATGGTGAGGGCACGGCAGTCCAGAAGAAGAAGGAGGGAAAAGTGTCCTGATGTGCCTAGGCAATGTGCGTACTTACCGTATGTGAAACGGGTGACGGACAAAGTTGGAACAGTATTGAACAAATTCTTCATAAAGACTGTATATATGCCGTTATCTAGAGTAGCAGAACGAGTGGGAACGCCAAAAGATGTCTATATAGGTCAGACGATGCGGACCATCGCGGAAAGGGTCAAAGAACATATCGCAGCTGTTAAGAATCGCCAGGTGAATAAATCTGCTGTTGCTGAGCATTTGCTGGAATCGGGACCAAATCACTGGATAGAATTACATAAACCCAAGATTCTTTCCACTGAACGTCATTTCTACTCAAGAAGGATACGCGAAGCGGTGGAAATCAAAAAACATCCTAACTTCAATAGGGAGGATGGTTTCAAGTTATCGATGTCGTGGAATCCAGTGATCAGCGACGAGATGCTCCTTCGGATAAATCTGCGGACATTGTTAGTGTTGTGTGGCGGCCTGTTGACATTCCGAGTGACATTAATAAAAATCAAGTGCGGGTAGTTCGAACCACCCACGCGACAAGAAAAATATGCTGATACCGTCACTTCACTCTTCTCGTGACCACGGCCGTTGTATCGCGGCCGAAACGTCGAGGTAAAATATAAATAGTTTTTATGCGATTAAGTCCCGTTGATAGTGTGCTTAATATAATATCCCAATCTGAAATGTAGGTAATTTGAAATGGTAGTTAGGATAACCATACTTATTTTCAAAGGTGAAAGGTGTGTCTATTTATATCCATCAGTAAAAGTAAATGTAAAAAAAGGATAGCGATAGCATCGCTACAAAAAGTTGCCGCGGGCGAAGAGGATATAGGTAGATAAGTATGATTAATAAGATATTAAACACATTTTTATTTTTGATAACTGTTATTTATCTAAAGCTTGTTCGAACCTTCGAGTTGCAAATGGAACTACAACTACAATCCGTCCATCCGCAACTATATTACAGTTGCGCTAACTATCACTAATTACGGTAGAAGTAAGGTCGTATTTTGTGTAACCTACATAGAAGACTACCGCCTTATTTACCTCCCACTGCTGTTAGTAATCTGTGCCCTCTGCATGCGAGGCGGAGATCGAACCACTAGACCACCATCACCGCATTATAAGTAAAGTACCTTCAGATAGGTCGACGCCTTGAATCTTGTGAAAAATGCCACTAGTGGGGTGAGGGATGAGGCGCTGCAAGACAGGGTCCCGAGCTACATATTACGCCACCGTACTTAGTAGTTCGGGACCTCTTTTGGCATTAGTCCCATCGCCGGCGATGAGCGAGAAGCAGTTGACTAAAATCTCGCTCAAGGAGGAAGCAAAAGATATACCTATATCCTATTTGAGCAAAGAAGACACAATATATACCTCTAAATACATATATATATAAATAAATAAATAAATAAATAAATATCTTGGGACATTTCACACATATTGACCTAGCCCCAAACTAAGCAAAGCTTGTACTATGGGTGCTAGACAACGAAATAAATACTTATATAGAGAAATACATACATATATAAATACTAACATCCAGACTCGAGTACAAACATTCGTGTTCATCACACAAAGTTTGCCCCGAGCGGGACTCGAACCCGCGACCATCGGAACAGAAGACAGGGTCACCACCAACTGGACCAATCCGGCCGTCAATATATGTGTCTCTTTTACTGATACACGATCACGATCACTGAGACACGATGATATAATTATGTTTGTTATTTGTTTTTCATGAAAGAGAAAATAGTCAACAACTAATCGCTACCTCGCTCTTGACACTAGTCCCACAGTGTCTATCCCTCGGCTTCGTGGACCAGCTATATGTTTTATCAGACTGTGGTAAAACTCAGCAAATTGACTAGCTACTTTAATTACGTATTACTTATTAGTGACACAAATTCAACCCTCTTTCGGTCGGTAAAGAGTTTCTCATTGAATGTAGAGAGATTAAGGTTGAAATAAAGGCTATTCAAAGAGGCAGCTCGCCCGAAATTGGGCGGAAAATCGCTGCAGGCGCATCTGGTGAAGGTAATTGCTATAGTGCGTCATTACCGAGTAGGTTGCTGGAGTAATTAGAAAGCGGAGTTTATTATTATACTCTTTGCCGTTGTGAACGTCCCAGAGCTGATAGAATCATGTAAAAGCCCAGCCGATATAAGGAATTAAGTACTTATATCTAATTTTATGCTTCTAGGCCTAATATAGGATGCACTCTATAGCAATCAGTCTGTCCTTAAAGTAAATCATAATCCTTACCTTAATCAAATAAACAGAACAATAATCTGAAAATAATGATATTAGACAAGTTAAACTGCTAATTACACAGAAGGAAAAGAAGAAGTCGAGAATCATTAATATTAACTTAAATTCTTAAAAACATGGATGTTGACGAATATTTGTAAGAGAATCAAACTTGACTTCTCAACTAACGTGTTTGCAATGATGTAGCCGAAACGAACATTTTCCAAACCATTTGCTGCCTATTCGGCCCAAAGAAATACGAATATTGTTTACGGGTGGTAAAGACCGTATTTACCAATATTTTCCATTAGTTGCTCGTCCGTGTGGAATTTGGTAAGTACCTATGCGTTTTTCCGGGATTAAAAGTGGTCTATAATACTTATGTTGACTAGGTTTATAATCTACCCCCATACCATGCTAACCTGTAGTTTTGGAGCTTAGAATAGAATATAATCATATATCTGTTGCAGATAACATAATAGTGCGTGTGTACAAAATGTGTTAAAAACGAACAAGGCATGACTCGTCAAGTAGGTAGAGTGTGATTAAACCTTAACCTGGACTTGACTAAAAAAAAGGATAAGTGAAAGGACGGGGTATGAAAAAAATATCAGGCCGGGAACGTGTTCAGTTCCAGACTGAATTAGTCAGAATCGTCGATTGACCTGAAGGTCGAGTCCCTACGAGTATTTACGCTCGACCCGTTGAGCAAATAAAATTTCTTTGTTTGTTATTTGTTTTGACGTAGGAGGGACTTAAACTTGGTGATATGGCTATTGTAAATTTATTGTGACTGTTTTCTATTTAAAAAACACGCCAAAACTCCATAACATGTAGCTTCAGCAAGGATAGCATAAAAGCCCCAATGACAATCAAAAACGCCAACTTGATTCAACCATAGTTGACAGACTCGTCATCGTAAAATATGCATAGGAAAAAGTAATTTTCTCTTTTGTAATAAATTTAACGAACGCAGCTCAGTTGACGGACTGTTTGAATCAGCCCACCCTAAAACTTCTGTTCGCATCCAATTACATTGTCCGATTTTTTATTCTAATTCTTTTACATTGCTCGCTGAGGCCTGGATGAAATTCATGGAGCTGTTCCCTGTGGAGCGATAACACTCGTGACGTTAATGTCGGGCGGTTAACAGCGCGGATAAATTTGGGGTTAGTCCTTCGTATGAAATGTAGATGTAGCTTGGAACTGAAACCTAGAGGGTGAGGTTTTAGAGTAGGCTTCTTTATGACTTTTAAAAGAGGAAGGCCGAGGTGAATGTTTTTGGATCAAGTTCAGAATAATCTGATTACTTAGCTATATAAAGAAGAGATCAAAAGTACTCTAAGCCGCCGGCCTAAGAAGCGAAGGAGGCTACTCAGTTTGCCAACACCTATGGGAAAAAGGGCTTGATTTAAATGAATACATCTATGTATTACTGTGTTATTAAATAGTAACAGACCGCTAAAAAAATAGAAGCTCACTCTTAATCAGTAGCCCAACAAAATGAATATTTTTTTTACGGAATCTCCTGAATAAATGCATGAAAATCTAAGAAAAATGTCTTTGAAAATACTCCGCATTTTCCCAAAGGCCTTCAATAAGGGGTTGTTAATTTTGTATGTTTAGGGGGCTGAAGGGGGCTTGCTGGAGAGTCTACAGTCCAGGAGCCAGGTGAGTGTCTGCATTTATTTGTTTCCCTGAATTGTCGAAGGATTTTACCCAACCGGGGTGAATATTAGTAAATTACTAATATTCACCCCGGTTGGGTAAAATACAAACATACAAAATTAACAACCTATTATTGAAGGCCTTTGGGAAAATGCGGAGTATTATATTGCATGTCATTAAATGACATGCAATATAATAGGTATATGTCAATTTATCCAACGCCTGTGAACTGCTGTCAAGTCTGCCGTGAAACTTCGAGTAGTGCAAGTTTTGACATGAACGCTTCAAACTCATGTGTATAATTATAGTATTTGACAGTTCAGACATGATTCTGGTGAAAACTTGAATGCGTTCGAGAGTTAAACACCGTGTTGATATATTTTCGACCAAGATTGCTAGCCATGTCACAACCACGATCAAATTAAATTCAAATAACATACTGCTCTTTTAGTTTATTGTCAAAATATTCATTTAATACATTGAAAAATTCCGAGTCTTATCGCTGTTTACCTGTTAACTATGGTGTGGATTCTTTTTGTATTTTCCGTATTTTTTGTTTAGGTTCTGTTGGTGTTTTTTGTCTAGGTTATGATAGTGTTATTGTCGTAGTAGTAGTATCGAATTGTACGGCCGGTGGTACACTGGAAATAAAGCGAAAAGTGAAGGCAAGACAACAACAACAACAATACTGTTTTCACCTCACTGGCTCGAAAGTGGTCGTTTTGCAGCTTGATATCCGAGCGCAAAAGTTGTTTTTATCCGCTAGCGTGGAAAGTGTTTTTGAAATTCGAACGACGCATGACGCCACTGTCACAATAAAAAAACAACGATACGTTCTGAAACGCAATTCGTCGGGAGAGTTTTATTAAAATAAAGGTTCAATTTACTTAATATCATCATTAATAAAATTATATTAATAATACACCGTTTCAGATGTATTTCATTATTTCACTATGTTTTATCACAAAATTACTTAATTGTGTATATTTTAACTGTATTCAATGAATAATTGAATCTTGAAGTACGAGTAAGAGTGATTTGGAACGCAACCTCCGGAAAAAAAGCATTAAAAAAATAAAATAAAAAGAAAGTCTATATTATTTGTTTATTCAGAAAAGAACAAGTTAAAATATTAAAAATAAACTACAAATAGCATTTAAATTTACATAAATAAGAAAAATTAAAGCTAAAAAATAACCTAAAAACCTAAATGAGGGCCTTTCGGAAGGGTTCCCATCACGCAGGCAGCATTCCCTCGCTGTATGGCAATAGCCAGTCTTTGCGCGAGAAAGCTGCCGGCGCGAGGGTCTCCCGTTGCCTCCCTCAAGCGCTTCCCTAGCTCCCTGTGGAGCCCCAGCGCCCCTAAAAGAAAGTTGTAGATTGCTGGTTTTGTAATTTAGAATACCTATACGAAGTAATAAAGAAAATATGAGCGATCCTAGCGATGACGATACGAATTTAACTCCTCCAGAGTTAGCACAAACTGTACGTGACGCCGAACTAAGTCTTCTTCCCGAAAAATCTCGCGTGAGGTGAAAAATTTTGTGTTGCGCTCAGCAGCAAAGTCGTTTGTGGTCTCGTGCCTTGAAACCCTCGTTACACTCAGGATTCTATATTTGAACCACTCGCTTCGCTCGTGGTTCAACCCTAGAATCCTTCGTTCACTCGGGTCTCAATCACGCACTCACAGCAAACAACAACTTTGCAGCCTTGCATAACAAATAACTATTGTTGAACATCATCATAATAAAGAAAAAACACAGAAAATACAACAGGAATCCACACCATAGTACAGCTTGGTGTTACTACTGGGAATGAAGAACGAATAAAGCCACTTTTCGTGGAACCTGAGGTCGCTCCAGTTAAGTCTTCATAACACAATAAAACATACTATTTCATAATATATTTGCGTCTGAACATTAAGAAACCGTTTTATACCTTAAATACGAGAAAAAAATGACTTTCCAAGTGATAAATGACAATAAGTAAATACGCTTTAAAGACCTTTAGTCTCGCATTCTTCTTGTTTGGAAGACTTCCGAAAATTGGCATCGTCGCAAATAGCTGTCAAATATTTCGCTGTTTACATTATCTAATTTATGAATATTACTGAATGAAAACATGGATAGGTAATCGCTCTATGGTTGAATAAAACATTAAGTATGGATTGCAATAATTATCATAGCAATACGATTTTTTTTTTGTATTATGGAAGAATTTGAAAACTTTCCATCGCATTTTCCATGGATTTTAACGTAATCTTATCATTTGAATTCCTAACTCAGAAGTAAAAAACGAGATGCGTCATTAAACCATAAAATGATTACTTCTTTGTTAATTTAGTAATATTGGGAAATTAATAATAACAGCGAAACACTGACAGCTATATGCGACGTTGCCAACTTTCGGAATAAACCCTCTTAATAAAGGTTGGTTTACGTGCGTTTTATGACTTGGACTAATGAAATATGACAATCCAGGTAGTAAAATAATCGCAAAATTTCATACGTTTGAATGTATTAAAAGGTATGAAATTTTGTGTTAAGTGTGTAACTTCGACCTGCTTAGGAAAATAACTAAAGAACTTTGTTAGTCTTTTTACGTGATTTGGGTTCTAATTGGATTTTTTTACATAGTGCTAGTTTTTATATACCTACTTATAGATGTTTTATAGGTTATAGATGCATTAAAAAACGGTTTTATCCGTGAAAATATCAGGATTTAAACTATTTTTTTGAGCAGGGTCTCAAACTTCACGGAAACCGATTAAAAAATACCAAATTTCTTCAAAGGCGGTTGAGTAGTTTTGACATGATAGAATTACAAATAAACAAACACACTTTCACATTAACAATATTAGTATAGATGTCCTCAGTCCTCGGAGTTTTTTTTTCATACCAATGGTATAGGCAAACAAGCGCACAGCCCACCTGATGGTAACTGGCTACTGCGGTCCATGGACACCGAAATCCTATGATCCTCCATTAAGAAACCATAAGATCTCGAATGCGTTGCCTACCCTGAGGCCTAAGATGGAATGCCTCAAGAAATTTCACCGGCTGCCTTAACCCCCTACCGGAACACAACAGTGCGAGCACTGCTATTTGGCAGCAGGTTAGCGGGGAAAGACGGTGGTTAGAAAACTTGCCTTGCCTCTTGAACAATGTAAACCAAATCAGAGAGGGTAAATAAAAAGCAGCCACAATTCTGATTATCAGCTATGGAATCAAACGTTTCTATTTACCCTCGCAGTAGGGTAAATACATACCGTCGAACAGCAAATAATGTTGCCAAACACACTCCGAATCTATCTGGCATTATTAAATCGTAAACTTGGATTCTAGCTAAGCGTACAGTCTAGACAGAGGCTACAAGGTAACTATACGAGTATATAATTATTAATTATCATCGGAAAAGCTCTGTAAGCAATGTTAACCGGTAGATAATGTTTTATGGCGTTAAGTTCGCTTTTTAGGGTTCCGAAGTCCACAAGGAACCCTTATAGTTTCGCCATGTCCGTCCGTCCGTCCGTCCGTCCGTCCGTCCGTCCGTCCGTCCGTCCGTCCGTCCGTCTGTCCGCACTATTGCTCGGAGATGCTTAGGTCTAGAGAGCTGTAATTTGGCATGAATATGCATATTAGTTACGCTGACAAAGTGGTACAATAAAATTTTGAAATATATTTTTTTATAGGGTACCTCCCCTACTCGTAAAGTGGGGATGTAAATTTTTTTTCTTGCGTACCCCATGGTGCGGCATATCGTTGAATAGGTCTTAAAAAAATATTGTGGGTTTGTTAAAACCATTTTTTGATTAAGTGATGCGTTTGTGAAATATTAAGCTTTAAAGTGCTATTTTTTGTTAGAGTCACGTGTCCCCCCCCCCCCTGCCAGCTAAATGGTGGTATTTGGATGGCTGAAAAAAATCACGGTTGTGGCATATATAACGTAGTTGAAAGAAAAACTATCACAGCTAAGTAGGGTGTACAAACTTACGAGTAATAGTCGACAAACTTATAATGATGATTTTTCTCGAGCGGCAGGGGCGTCGGGCGGGCACGTCATACTCATACCACAGGCTAGCTAGATGCTAATAAGTCTTAGAAAGGTACTGTGGGCATCCTCAACTTCGGAACCCTATAATTTGCGCGTGGCCCGACACGCACTTGGCCGGTTTTGTATCAGTTTTTACTAATGTGCAATAAAGTTTAAATAATATTTAATATGTTGGGACATTTCATACAAATTGACCTAGCCCCAAACTAAGCAAAGCTTGTACTATGGGTGCTAGACAACGATGCTACGTACAACGGTGCTAAATACTTATCATCATCATCATCATCATTTCAGCCGATAGACGTCCTGCTGCTGGACATAGGCCTCCCCCAAAGCGCGCCACTCAGACCGGTCCTGTGCCACTCGCATCCACCGCGTTCCCGCGACCTTTACAAGGTCGTCATTCCATCTTGTTGGAGGCCTACCGACAGCTCGTGTACCGGTTCGCGGACGCCACTCCAGGACTTTCTGGCCCCATCGGCCATCAGTCCTGCGAGCAATGTGCCCCGCCCACTGCCACTTAAAGGTTCGCAATTCTTATATAAACATCCAGTCCAATAAATACATCATCATCGTCATCATTTCAGCCGATAGACGTCCACTGCTGGACATAAGCCTCCCACCAAGGCGCGCCACTCAGTTTACAAGGCGACCTTTACAAGGTCGTCACTCAGGTCGACAGCTCGTCTACCGGTTCGCGGACGCCACTCCAGAACTTTCTGGCCCCATCGGCCATCAGTTCTACGCTGCGAACAATGTGCCCCGCCCACGGCCAATTCGGTTCGCAATTCTTCGGGATATGTCGGTGACCCTAGCAATATATGTAATAAATACATAAATAAACAATAAATTTCCAGAGGGCGCTTAAAAGTTTCATATTGTAATATCTACCTAGACAGCGACGTCTATTATCGCATTTTACACTTTCTTCGGGCGTACGCTGATTTGTTTGAAGTTTGTCACTATGGTCGTATTCAGTTAAATGTGTTTTGACCGTTAAAGTGTCTTTGATAAGACATTATTAAGTACCCTTAGCTGCCGTTAAAGAAAGGAGACAAATAATAAACTATTAAATTCTTACTTGTTAAATAAGTAACTCCTACAAAATTGTTGTGCCTTTGTTGATAGCTGTAACAATTACTTTGTAATGTAACACTAGAAATCATAATTATGAAATGCAATAAAGAATTGTGTATTGAGTAATGCTCGCACTATTTGTCTTTACATTAAGATTCTGAGGAGGAACTTCTCTTCACAGGCCCTGTCCCTCCTCTATTCCTTTTACATCTCTACCTGCCGAAGAAGAAAACACGTTAACTTTTTTCTAACTAACAGCGAATTTCAGCAAAAGCAAGTCACTACTATAATAGAGGTTTAATTTCACCGGTAATTCAATCTTATTCTCTGGACTGGATTGAATTCTGGATCTGGACTTAGTCTGGACCAAATCGATCTTCCAATTTAAGTTCTTTGTATTCAAGCTTCTTGTTTGAAACTTTATTCTTTATAAATGTTTGTGACTATTTAATTATTTTTTTTTTTTTTTTTTATTACAAATGGGCTTGCGTTTGACCCTGATCACACCTGATGGAAAGTAATGATAGGGTCTAAGGTGGAACACGCTTACCCAGAAGATGCCTATTCACTCTAGACTTGAATACACCAAGATTATAGGAGCTGGGGAACACACACGCAGGGAGGGAATTCCATAGTTTAGCAGTGCGAACAAGAAAAGATTTAGAGCATCGCTTTGTACGACTCATGGGAAACTCAACCACATGAGGATGAAAACCCTCCCGTCGTCTAGTAGTCCGATGACAAAAGGTAGACGGTGGTATAAGGTCGTGAAGTTCCTGAGCGCACTCTCCATAATACACCTTGTAAAAAACCGACAGACAAGCAACTCTACGCCGATGCTCCAAGCTTTGAAGCTTGGTTCCAACGAGCGTATCGTCGCCAATCATCCTTCTAGCTCGACGGTCTACCGAGTCCAAAGCATCCAGCTGATACTTTGCAGAGCCATCCCAGAGGTAACTACAATACTCCATACACGACCGAACTTGTGCTTGGTATAAATGGAGCAACTGTTCCGGTGTGAAGTACCGCCGCACCTTTGAGAGGATGAAGAATTATAATTACAGTTTTATTTTCATGTAGTAACTATTCTTTTTACACTGAAATTGATTTCTACTGTATAACACAAATAGACATTAGGGCACCAAGTTAATCTTGATACTTTAAAATCCACTCTACTTTCAGCTTTCTAATTACGTTTCAAATTGATAAAACAATCATGGCCTCCTCCCTACTATTTTTAAACAACGCAGCTAAATAACCTTCAGCCATCATAGTAGAACGTGGTGGAAACATACAAGACTTTCCAATTCATTCGGATAATATCCCTCTGAAACCGTTGACTTGTGTGTCATAAAATCGGAGACGCAAGGCGCATAGTAAGTCGAAATTTGCAAGTAAAATGAAATATTTCCAGGGTTCACATTATTCCGGGAGAGGTTTACATGTAAGATGTGATTTACCGCTCGCGACTTAAGGTGGGTCTAGACCAAACGAGCGAATGCTCTGCCAAATGTGTTGTGTGTAAACAGAGATAGATCATTTTTCGTTTATTTTGCGAAGATTCTAAGAATGCTCGCTCGCTTGGTGTGAACGAGCGTGCGAACAGTCGCCTAGAGCGTTCTATCGTGTTCGGACGTGCTCGCTTCAAGAAGCGGTTTCTTCAAAGCGATCTAGTGCTCGAGGGATCTGACACTTGACCTATCGTTGTCAAATGCCAGGTGTATGTGGGATCCGACTTTTGAAAATTTTAAAAATACAGTTCTTTAATTAAATTCGTCACCCACCAACGTCTCTTCCTTTTTTCCTTTTTGAGTAATCGAGTCAGGATGAGAAATGAAGCACTTGCAATTACAATATCAGTCTCAGAGTCAGACATAGAGCACACAGTCCACGGTTACCCGACGAATGAGCAACGGGCAGTCGTTCGCCTGGTCTAATCATCTCTATAGCATAATAGTGCTCTAAAATCCTAGTTTTTAGGTTGCATTCTCACTTGTTGATATTCGTGTGGTGTAAACGCTGAACGCGTGTGAACGCTGGTAGTCGTGGTGGTCTAGTGGTTCAACCTACCGCCTCTCATGCAGAGGGTTCTCTCGGGGGTTCGATTCTGGGTCACACCTCTAAGTTTACTTATGTGCGAAATTCAATTTGAATTGACCACTGCGCTTTTCAGTGAAGAAAAACATCGTGAGAAAACCTGCACGCATCTGCAAACTAATTAAAACATGTGTGTGAAGTCCCCAATCCGCACTGGGCGGGGACTATAGCCCAAACGCTCTTGTGATGAGAGGAGGCCTGTACCTAGCAGTGGGACGCAAATAAGCTGTAGCAGTAGTAGTAGTTAGTAGTAAACGCTGAAAACGACCTTTTGTTTACACCAAAAGATCAAGAATGAATGCCTTGCTCTGGTTCGAGCTCTTTGTTAGTTCGGTCTAAACGCACCTCTTGAGCACGTGAGCTGGTATTTAATCGGAGTAAGACGAAAATTTCTAGTTCAAGTCAAGTTTACTTATAGCATAGTAAAATAATAAAATATGCTTCCTAGTAGGTAGTACTCCTCGATGTTGCCGTGCCCTTACAGGCTTATACAGGGCGTCATGTATACCCTTCTAATAAGTTCCACCTTTTTTATGTAAAGTTGCGACTTGAATAATTTTTACTTTTTAATGTTATTTATAATTTTTATATTCGTTTTATTTTAAGTATTATCACGTCATCTAATATTTCCAATGGATTATGTAATTGGATTCGCAATCCGTCAATAAACAAATCTAATATACATGTTCAGTAGGTCTAGAATAGGACGTAAGCTATTTTTCATGACCAAAAAGAATTCAAAGGCGGTACGAAGTCCGCAAGATCAGCTAGTTATTATTATATCATTAAAGGGAAACGTAAAAAAAAAACAATATATTTGAAAAGGAAGCCTTGGTAACCTATAATGGTTGAGCACCACCTCTTGTACAGAGGGCCGGGATTCGAATCCGGCTAGCACCACTAAGTTTACTTATGTGCGAAATTCAATTTGTATTTACCAGGAGCTTTTCAATGCTTGCTATTTTCATACCAAATTTAATTTAAATCGGTCTAGTCGTTAAAGCGTCAAGTGGTTACAGACAGACAGAGTTACTTTCGCATTTGGGTGAATGACGTATTTTGGTAATTTTCGTGGCGCATTTTTTTTTCTTTTATTTTATAAAATTGATAACGGATTACAGTAGAAATTAGAAGTATGAACCAAATGCAAAAAGAGGCACACTTTTGTGATGAATAGTTTAGCTACAATTCGGTGCCGAAAATTTTCAATGCACACAAATTACAAATGTGCCACACAAATTAAATTTTTAACTTTAGTGACATAAATTTGCTAAATAAAACTAACTTTTTTTTGACTTTTCGATTTGTTTGCATTCATAAAGACAGCACACGATATTTCTTGAAAAAATCGGTCATATAATGTAAATGAAAAAAATATTAAAAATCGAAATGCGTTTCTACAGACTAGTTCAATAGAGTATACAATAGAACGTACTGTTATTGTATTTATGTTGTTTTTTTAAAGATAACAAGTATAATTAAGCATATACAGTGCTCATACTGTCGAAATAAAACCTAAAATATAATTTGTGTGGCGCGATTGTAATTTGTGTGGACTAAAGTGGCACACAAATTACGCTACCCAAATTACAGCAAAAGTGCATTAATTTTTTTTTGTCGAAACCATTAGCTTTAGGTAAATGACGATAGGAATATTGATTCTCGATAATCTTAACTATAAAACACTTAAATAGACATCATTGTAAAAGAGTTGAACATGCAATATTTACTGGCCACACAAATTACCTTGAAGGGTGACCAAAAACATCGTGTCACAAACTATCCTATTTTTCTAAATTACAGCAAAGACTACGGGTCGACTGTGATCGGTAATCAAACGCGAACTAGTATGTCTTCAACGTAGTAACTTAAAAATGGAGTTAAAATAGCTCAATCAATCAGTAATCAGCAGGTATTTGCGAGTCATTAAAAGTTGTTCGCGCGCGGGACAAACACATTCCGATGTCTGTATTTTTAAATTATGAGTTTTCTGCATGGTGTTCTGCTATATAATATAGGCCAGGAAGAGCCCTTCTAAATCCTTTTTAGAGAAATGTATTACGACAATCACAGAAAAAGTTGTATTCATTTGTCTGAGCGAAACTACGCGTGTGACATACCTCACAGCTATGCTAATCGTGCATTTTCGGACATTCAATATTTTTTTTTGCGTATTAATAGCTCATTATCATTAATTACAGGCTTTGCCTCATCATACTTGATGGCAAAGAATACAATCATCTTTTTTTCGTTTTGGAATATAGCATATATTTTTTTTGCAAGCATGGGACATGCAAAAAACTCGTGTTGAAAATTCACCCTTATAATTTATTACGGATTACAAAGACTTTGACTCGCTTCGGCCATGGAACACATACGTCATAGCCCTTGTTTTTTTACCAAAGGTAATACAATTGTTGAACCATTACTACCATTAGGTACCCTCTCAACACAATTCTACTCAGTAAGTAAGTACTTGAAGCTAGAAAAATGCCAGTCAAGACACTTTGGGCACTTCAGAGAGAGTGCTTTTCTAGGAGAAGTGCTAAAATGGAAGGCGCCGTTTCTTTGTCATACGATAATTTATCGCGGGGTCCTAAACACAACGACTCATTTTGGCCACGCATTATTAATATTTGAAATATTCTATGTCACATTTTAATCATCCGTAGCCAAAACGAAGCCTTTTTCATATAGGAATCGGGGCTATGAATTCACTTTTTGGTAGAAATCAAGTAAATGATGGATCGCAGATGTATTTCTTAAAAGGGTGCTGAATAACAAAAGATCAATGAACCTAGACTATTGAAATTTTCATATACGTAGCTTATTATGGGATTATTGTAAATTCATTTATAAACGTACCCATTTCAAGCTGAATAAATTAAAATGAAGTTCGGCACTCATAATAGTTTAGGACCTGGGCGACCGAGCTTCGCTCGGGTGAAAATAGCTAAAACCGAGTTTTTTCAGACATGCTACCTAGCTAGATCGATTTATCGACCCCGTAAACACCTTTATTCCAAATTTCGTTCAAATCGTTAGAGCCGATTCTAAGATTGCTGGGATAAAGAAATAAATAGAGTATACAAGATTAGCGCGTTTAAATTATAAGATTAAGGGAATTAAAAGATCAAACAAATCGTGATACAAACCCGAAAAAATCTATTACGCACAATTGTTTCTCTTTAGATTAATGAAAGATTCATCTAAATCTGTTCTCGACTATTTAATGGAGTTTTTCCCCGGAGATACAATATCAAGGTGGATTAAACGTCCTTGGAGTCCAATAAACAGTGAGCAGGCAATTTCGAGTAAAACAAACGTCGTGCGAGAGGCCTGTCTGTCTTCTAAATTCAGTCGGCTTTTAACAGGGGTTCAACCAGACCGTTACAAAAATGTCTCTTATTTCGGCGAATCAGGTTAATGCGCCATTTTATGAAACGTAACGCGGCCATTTCAGAGGTAAAGTGCTACGTTAGCAATCGTGGTTGTAAGCCAATTTAATGAATATTTATTATTTGATAATAACGCAGGCTAGTATAAATGTTCTAACTACTTTGCAAAGGCTCTCTCTCATTTTTCCATGCTTTTCTGTCTCCTGCGACATCCTCATCAACATTTCAGCAGAAAAACGTCCACTGCTAGACATAGGCCTTTCCCAAGCCACGCCATTCAGACCGGTCCTGGGCTTCTCGCTTCCACAGGTTTCCCGCGACATTTACAAGGTCGTCGCTCCATCTTGTTGGAGGCCTACCGACAGCTCGTCTCCTGGTTCTCATGGGGCATCCACTTTCTCGAGAATTCTCCGGCCCCATCGGACGTCAGTCCTCATGGAAAACCATGGCGAAATTCTTCTCGTTCGTCCCACCATCTCCGTCGGGGCCACATATAACCGCAGAGCTGTGGTCGAGGCCTATTTTGAGGGGACCAAGTACCTAGTTGATACACTTGAGGTCAGCCCAGTCCTACAGTCAGCAGCAGAAGTAGATAAGCTGTCCAGGTGTTCAAAATGACCTACACACGCCGTTGACGTCTTAAGAATAAGGTCGTGTGTAGGTCATTTTGAACACCTGGACAGCTTATCTACTTCTGCTGCTGATTGTACAGTCGGCTGCAAAAGTGCATGGCCACGACAAAGTCGAGATTCCTCTGAACGAAGCGGTTCGGCGTCGTCGATGGCGTGCTACGTGCTACTAGCTACGTGAATTTCAAAAAGTCAACTGGCAGCGCCGTAAGATGGCGTTGTTATTTGAAAGCAACATAATTAAAACGTATCTGAACCTATATTTCAGCCACTCGTAACATGAGTCGATAGCTTAGTTAATTAGCGCCTTGGTGTAACGAAATGATAGACCGAGGATCGGTTCTGGACAAGTGACAAGATATTTTTAGTTTTTTTTCTTTTTTCAATACCTACTATTTTTTTCTGAACTTTTCATAAGTGGATTAAATTAATAATTGTTCTGTTATAATTATCTAAGCCGTGGTGGCCTAGTGGTTCGACCTACCGCGTCTCATGCAGAGGGTCGGGGGTTCGATTCCGGCTCGCACCTCTAAGTTTACTTAATGTGCGAAATTCAATTTGAATTTACCACAGAGGTTTTCGGTGAAGGAAAACATCGTGAGGAAACCTGCACGCATCTGCGAAGTAATTCAAAGATAGGCTGCAGTAGTAGTAGTATAATTATCTATAACTAGAAATAAAACAATATTCTTGGTTTAAACTAAATAAACTTTATTAATATTTTTAAATTCTATTATACGTGAATTAAATAAACATAATAAAAGTATATATTATTTCCCAAAAAATGCCAAACCAATAATCAATTACCAATACAACCAAGTAATTATGTTTTAAACAAAATAAATCTTTCCTCATTTATTTATACTTATACTTTATACGCAATTTGTGATATTTAGGCCGATCCGTTACCCAGCTGTTCGCTACATTCCATATTTAAGATACTTTTCATAAAAATAGCAACTTGTAAATGTTAAAAATACTATTTTTGGTTATATCATTATTTCGCATTTAAGTTTTCGTTTCACATATAATGATGACACTTCGCTGATCGCTCGATACAATTATTTTAATGCTAAAATAAACTATTCTTGATTATTAAACCGTGTTAAACTGAAAATAGCAGAACATAAACCATTATAAATAAATTGATAAGTGGCAGGGGGCGGGGCACATGGCTCGCAGAACTGACGGCCGATGAAGACGAGCTGTCGGTAGGCCTCCAACAAGCTGGAGCGATGACCTGGTGAAGGTCGCGGGAAGTCGGTGGATGCGAGCGGCACAAGACCGGTCGGAGTGGCGAGTCTTGGGGGAGGCCTATGTTCAGCGGTGGACGTCTATCGGCTGATATGGTGAAATAAATTGATATGTTTTAAGACGGTATTTTTTATACAAATTAAAACTTAAATAATAAGCGCTTTCAATTGTTTCTCGCTGTAGGAACGGCCTGTTTTATAAATAACATTTTATTGAGGATATAGCTTAAGTATTCATTTCCGAACTCGGAAAGAGGATTGAAGCTTCTCCACAATAAAAAAAATATCATTTATTATAGTCTGTTAGATAATTCGTGATATCGGATTGGGAAGGTTTTTTTTTACATTTTTGTTAAGATCTATATTTTTTTTTATCAAGAATAAATTGTTCTGTTACTTTAATGAAATTGTTTGCTGTGTTTTCTTGTGAGGAAGCGTTCTCAGGCTATTCATTATATCACTATCCAATAATAATACAATATCACACATGTTGGATATTTTATTCTTCACTATAGTTACTTACAACAACGACAGACATAGATGAATATCACATTTAATCTATAACACCCTGTTATTAGATATTTTATCTATTCATCAAACTGTTGAATATGATTATTTTAAAGTAAAACAATACTTACAATATTTGCAGTGATCACGTGCTCGTATCTTTGTTTAGTTTTTCTCTCGAATTATCTAACAGGCTATAGTCACTACTAACTTACTCAGGTATTTATACTTAAACTTAGCACTTATAACTTGAGTTTTACAGGTCTGATCACTTGTCAATAACTTTCAATAAACTAAAGGTGGTATTCCAAGACCCCTCTCGTGATGAGGGGAGGCTTGTGCCCAGCAGTGGGCCGTAAAATAGACTGTTGTGGTGGTGGTGGTATTCCAAGGCAAGGCACTGGCCTTTGATCGCGGCCGCGGCGATTGAAGCACGCGACCGTAGCGTGCATGGTCAGCTCCAGCACATCTACCATAGGGCGTACCCAGCTTCTCTCAGGGGGGCAAGCGCATATTCAGCTTCAGATCCAGGGGGGTGGATCGATTTTGTCGGGGCATTTTGTATTAGATCAGGGGGCAGCTGCCTCCCCAGCCTCGACACGATACTGCAAACCCTCATTACGAAGAGAACATCTGTTTTCCTCTGCAAAAATTTTCAGAAATATTATGATAATTTATGATTAAGGAATAATTATAAGTAGGTGATAGCACTTATAGAAAGCTAGGAATAAAAAAAAATACTTACGTTATACCGGTTCGACTAGCAATTACTGTAATCTTTTTGCATTGCAAAAGCTTGCTTTTTGCTTTGTTAGGTCGCGATCTTGTGACAAAGTCAATATTTCAACGAGAACTCATTATTAATGAAGTAATCCAACTATAATAAAAGAAAAACAACAGAAATAGGAACAGACAACGAGCTGACGTAATAACGACCAGTGAAGATTGCTTCTATTAAAACAAAAAAATATTAGGGTGTTTTCAAATGTTCAGTCTACCCTTTATTTTTTTATGCGTATAATATCTGGACATAAAATTAAATTGACGATAGTAGTAATGAATTTCAATGCCTCAGCAACATGTTTCGATGGTCGAGTGGCTTAGGACAGCTATGAAAAGACTACATCACCGAATGGCTCGGGTTCAAATCACCCGAGTGTAATTATTGTTCGGAGAAGATTTTTGTGAATGATTGTGAATTGCATTTGGAGTTTCACAATATTGACACTGAGCCGTGCTCGTGGTATTAGATCTCGCCATCTCGTGGTTTATTGAAATAATCGAAAATGCAAATTCGACATGAAGAACACTGCTGTATGGAATAGTTGAGGGAGAGTAAGCAGGTTTACTCAGTCACCGAAAATACCAAGTTCCAGAAAGGGAAAAAAATGTTTTATTTTTGTATGCTATGACCGATATCAGCGCCATCTAGTGAGAAGTTTTTAACCGAATTCTTAGATGAACTTAGATCAATGAACGTGCTCATAGATGGCGCCACTTAACGGCGGCATGCCATTATGATTTCCTACCGACCATGCACTTTTGCGGCCTATTGTACATTAGCTTAGCGGCTGTCAGGGCTACATCGGCGATTTGGGTTTCTGAGTATACTTTAAATACGAACGAAACTCAATTTGAATTCACCGCTGAGCTTTTTGGTGCCGAAAAACGTGAGGAAACCTTCAAGCATCTGCGAAGTAATTCAAGGATGTGTATGAAGTCCTTAATCCGCACCGGGCCCGCGTGGGGAAAAAAGGTCAAACCATCTTATAATGGACACCGTTGCAATCGAATACTATAGTATTCGGTTGCATTTGTGGTCAATAATTCATCGACAAGAACGCACTTAATTACAGTCCTACCTTAATTACCTTTAACGAATAAAATTATAAATACGAGTTAAAACGGTAGGTACAAATGTGAGCGATGTCAACATTATTAGTTGCCTGTTTGTCACGCCAAACAAGATGTCAATCTAGTGGATTTTTCTAAAAGGTGTGATCACGACACCTTGGTCACGACTTCGTGCGATCACACAGCAGTCCCCGGTGAGCTATTTCCTAATACATGACGTGTTTACAATACTCGCTGCAAAGCGGTTAGTTGGGGAAGTACGCAATGTATTAGAAAAACGTTCACCGGCTGCCGTTGTCGTTAAAAAACCGTAAGGCGAGTGATAGACAGGTCAAGGGTAACCAAATGATGCAGTCACGATTGTCGTCTTGAGACATTTTTCATCGTACGTCATGAGGACAGTAGGTTTTTGGGCTAAATGTAATTAAATCTGTTTTTTGGATAGAAATCGTAGAAATGGTACATACTTAATAAAACGGTGCCGGCTGAAAATGAGAACACATAAGTGTTGAGGCAGTGCCATTTAGTGCCGCGACAATTATTTCAAAAGCCGTGTTTGTGCTATGTTAAGTTATTCAACAACTTTGTACCTATTGTGTGTCATGTGAAGTGAATAAAGAAACTAGGTACCAACTTGGTACCTACATTTTACTTATATCAACAAGCCGTTTCAACATCAGTTCTGATAACTAGATACCTACTGACTTTAACAGTTTCTTCGTGCTATGTTGTTGACTAATCTCTTTGCTTTCCCCTAAGTTGCTTCATTATGATTAAAATGAACCTCTCTTTTTGTAAACTCAGCTAGAAGATTCACTTTTTTACATATTATATTTATTTCAATTGCGGGATAAATAAAACCGTAGAAGTTAATGGTGCGTATTTTGTGATGGACGTATCTGAAATTCGTTCACCGTTTCTGACAGCCAATATCAAGGGTAACACGTTCCTGTGATTCTTAACCTCGTAAGTTAAGGGGCGTGGAAAGTGAGCATTTATATTGCCGGGATAAATGGCAAATTGATAGTGAAAGGGATCAATAAATATTAATAATCTTATAATAAAAGTATATACATTTATAAAGAAGACAGTTACGTCGTCTATCTGAAACTTTTGCATAGGTAATTTAGGTTCAATATACCTATTTATAAGATTTAGAGAACGTATAAACTATACATTATATAAAATTTGTATAAGTAAGTACTATATATCCAGCGGACATCTTTCAGCTGAAATGATGATGACGGTGATAAACTAAAAGTATTTCTTAAAAAAGGGTAATCATTCTGTACCTACTTCTTTTATTGTCTTGAGAGAATTACGTTCGTTTATAATTTTCTACTAGTTTCTGCCCGCGTGGAAATTTGGTTATCGCGGTCCCGCGTGCCTTTTTCAGGATAAAAAGTAGCATAATGTACCACAACTACCGGTACCACAACTATCTCCATAAGTAGGTACCAAAGTTTATCTCAACAGTGAAGAAGTAACAGACAAAAAGAACGCGCCCGATCTAATTGAAAGGTTCCGTTTTTTCCTTTTGAGGTGCGGAACGCTGAGAATAAGCTAACAACTAATAGGAAATAGGCTAACTAGATAACTAAAACTGTGAGGAATTGGGATTAAGTGAAAGCATTTTAACTATCAATAATCACAGTTTCACAGTTCGCCTTTCACATTCCACTTTTGATAATAGCAGCAGAAACGTAGCAGAACAATAAACAGCTCAGCCAATAATTAATTTTAACAACATCTTCATAAAAATTAATGCTTATACTATAAGCAGCTACTAAAATATGGAACGTTGGCCGTAAACCTTTCAATGATGCATAAGATTTATAATGTTTTGCAAAATCTACCGGCGCTGGTGGGGTTTAGGTAAACATGGTACATCAAATACGCCTTACAAGAATAGAGGTTTAAATAACTCTTGCGATGAAGTGTACGACTACTCTATTTAAGTATCTGTATGTAGAAGGAACAAACTAGCGCAGGTCAAAGAAAGAGTTTTTGTTAGGAAATATACAATTTTAAATTAATGGCATCAAGTAATAGAGACACTAACACGTAAAATTCCCGTTTTTAGGGTTCCGAAGTCCACAAGGAACCCTTATAGTTTCGCCATGTCCGTCCATCCGTCCGTCCGTCCGTCTGTCCGCACTATTGCTCGGAGATGCTTAGTTCTAGAAAGCTGTAATTTGCCATGAATATGCATATTAGTTACGCTGACAAAGTGGTACAATAAAATGTTGAAATATATTTTTTTATAGGGTACCTCCCCTACTCGGAAAGTGGGGATGTAATATTTTTTTCTTGCGTACTCCATGGTGCGGCATATTGTTGAAACCATTTTTTGATTAAGTTATGCGTTTGTGAAATATTAAGCTTTAAAGTGCTATTTTTTGTTAGGGTCACTTGTCCCCCCCCCCCCCCCCCCCTGCCAGCTAAATGGTAGTATTTGTATGGCTGAAAAAAAACACGGTTGTGGCATATATAACGTAGTTGAAAGGAAAACTATCACAGCCAAGTAGGCTGTACAAACTTACGAGTAATAGTCGACCAACTTATGATGATGATTTTTCTCGAGCGGCAGGGGCGTCGGGCGGGCACGTCATACCTACCACAGGCTAGCTAGATGCTAATAAGTCTTAGAAAGGTACTGTGGGCATCGTCAACTTCGGAACCCTATACTTTGCGCGTGGCCCGACACGCACTTGGCCGGTTTTTCTTTCTCGTTCCGGTGGGCATTTTGGAAATCCTCTATTAGTGCTTCTGTACCCATGCCTCAAGGAACCAATATGCAAATATTCAGCATCCTACGAGTAGCATATTCGGCTGCGCGTTGTCATCATTCAGTCAATCAGTCAGTAATGGAAGGGTTTTATTATATACTAGCCGTTTGCCCGCGACTTCGTCCCGCGTAAACTTAGAATTTGCGTACCCGATGATACTATACATACTTATAGGTAATTATAGTTATAGAGGTATTTAGAAAACTTTAGTTTGACCCTTAGAAAACCCGTTCCCGTGGAAATATTGGGATAAAAAGTGCCTAGGTTATTGCCCGGGTGTCAAACTAACTCCATACCAAATTTCATCCAAATCGGTCCACTCGTTGCGACGTGAAGGAAGGACAAACAAACAAACATACACACACTCTCACATTTATAATATTAGTATGGATTCGTATGGATTTCTATGGATGGTGGGTGCTGGGATCATATCGTGAGCTGTGTTCCGAAATCGACAGGTTTCTATGAACAATTTTATCTACTAATAAATCTCTTGTTAATCTAAATCTAAAAGCAAACAATAACCAGTTCAAAGCGAAAATACTCCCAATAAATCAGAATATCCAGTTTACTAAATAACCGTTCTATCTTCCAAACTGCCCCTGGAGGTAATCCTCAAACGGGCATTGAGCCGCAGCGCTAATATTAAACAGAAAATAGGCTTTGATATAAAAAAGAAGAAATATCTACATTGCACAGGAGATTTGACATAAATAATGAGACGTCTGCGAGCAGAGAAACAGCAAAAGGGATTATGTTTAGGAGTACTTTGACAATTAAATAATAGCTTTAGCAATAATCCTTAAAACGATTGCGTAGGTAGTACTCTTATATTATAGTTTTATGCTGGTACTTTATTTGTATTTATTTTATTCATAGACAGATTTTGATAAAATACCGAAAAAATCACAGACATACTTGTTCTTTTTTGGAGTCCCCACACAGGCAGAAAGGATTTCTTGAGCATATTTCTTTCTATCAAAGCAAATATTGACTTCAATAAAAAGGTTTTCTCCCTATATACGTTTTTTTATACCTATGGTATAGGCAAACGAACGCACAGCCCACCTGATGGTAAGTGGCCACCGAAATCCTATGATCCATTAAGAAACCATAAGATCTCGAATGCGTTGCCTACCCTGAGGCCTAAGATGGAATGCCTCTGATGGAACGTATTTATTTCGTATCAGTTTTTTTGTACCAAGTCAATAATAAAATTGTTAAACCCAAGAATACCAATTTTCTCCTGATTTTATTTCTTAGAATTAGAAATATTTTAAGAATTTAAGGATTTCAGAACGACAACACGGTGATTTTTCCATCAATACTTAAAACATTTTCAATCCAAATAACATTTCTTTCTAATAATTACGAAATGTTTCAAGAAACTGCTCGGCCTTGCTTAAAGAAATCCTTTCTGCCAGTGCATGAAGTATATGACATGTAGAATGTAGATCACTGACAAGCCTTAGTCTGAGCTTTCTGATATTTTTCATTTATATATTTATCTTCATGTTTTCAAGAGCACTAACGAATATACTCTGTGGTGCCCACAAATCCATTGCATAACGGGGTACCCTCATTTCCCATAATGGACTTCCTGGACCCTTCTTATTTGCTTAATGTTAACCGAAGCCGGCATTAATTCTTACCATATGAGGGTGACCATGTGTTTGTGTTTGTGGGAAGGGCATGAATACCTGATCTTTATGCATTAAAATCTCTATGTATTAAGATAACTAGGGTAGGGACTTGTATATGTTCGTTCACCGATTTCTCCGAAAATTATAGACGATTTTTTTTTAATTCCAAAAAGTAGGTATACTCCTGAAGAGTTCTCTTATCACCAAATCTGGATCAGATGATGATATGGAGGAAAATAGAAGGAACACGTTTAATAATTTGATAGGCACGTATTATGCATAAATTAATGGTTGACAACAAACGTCCTTGTTGAGGTACCTTGTTAAATACGCTGCGCTTGTTAAGAGGATATGATATTGGTAATTTTTCCATACAAACGTTCTCGACATTTTCCTCCCTGGATTTAGATCAATGATTTTTTTTGAAATAACATCAATATCTATGGCATTAAGTTCACCTTTTGTATTAGTTTTACTAATGTGCAATAAAGTTTAAATAAATATCGTCAGTATCTGTGTCGGTACGTTTTGTTTTTAGTTATATTTTTGTTTTTAATAGAAATAGGTGACTCCAAACAGTGCTGAAAACGGCCCAAATGAATAGGCCACAAAGAAATGCGTGGCATACAAATACCACAACAATAAACGCAAAGATCAAAACGGTCAGACACAGATATGTTCTTTCTCATCCAGTTCACAAAATTTAATTACTTACGATTGGTATAATTTTGCGGGAGGAAAATGTCGTGAACTAAACCTCGATTTCTGAGTTTTTTACGTCGGATTTTTCGACAGAGCTACAGTTGTCCTTATGGAAACTTTTTCCGCTCCGCCAGTGCCTGCGAGACAGCAACATTGATTTAAATTTCTCAGATCTGAAAAGGGGTTCAACTCACATATCCTCTTAAATACCACGATTACCGTTACATTGGATTGTGATATGGATTACTTATCATATCTACATATATGTGTGCCAGCAGCTTAGTCCAAAACAAATAAAATGGCACGCCGTCGTTAGCAATCATGGCGTCATAAAGGTGCGGGTCGAATGGGCCTCCATTAAGGCATTCGGAGTTTAATTCAAAAAGGCTTTGTACACAAATGGACGCGGTTTGTCGTGAATTACGTTACATACGGAAAGGTCGTTTGAAATATGTCGGCGAATCAAGATATAAAAAGTAACATTTCCCGCTAGGTGCCAATCGACTGACTGTTCTCTATGTTAGATGATGTTAGTACCCACTTATCTATTTATCGTGTTGACACCTAAATACAAAATGGGTTAAGAACCGTATTAAGGAGTGGTAGACCATGGCTTCATATCATATCCAATGGACGGACTTAATTACTTATGTTAGTCTTTAAGGTATATGTAATATGGGTCTAGATGCCTGAAATAAAATTTATTATTATTATTAATTCGAGCTGTCACCCAAAGCAGCGTGCAGCGTTGTCGAACAAAGTTGGAGACTTATCTCCAGGGGCGCAGTTCAAATCGGAAAATTTACCACGGACTAGACAAGTATAGCACGACACAACTTAGAAGGCGCGCAGATTAAGCAATAATAGACTCTACGTTAACGGCTTAAGTGCTTCGCCGCACGCCTTCTAAGTTGTGTCGTGCTGTACGAGAGTCTTCTACCACGTACTAACGCAACCACGACCTCTCCGTCAAGAGTATAAGACCGAGGAGGAAGTAACATACTCGTATAAAGTTACACTTATATCAGAAACATAGAATTCGAACATAGAATGCGTACTCGCGCCTATTATAGCATGATATTTGATGATACCATCTAAATAAGAGCTTGCGAAGGTGTCGCTTCTTCAAAGTGTGTCATTATTTCCTCATCAACTTGGAGATGTTCATAAGATAAAAAAAATGGTACAACTCTGTTTTACGTCAACGGGGGCGGTGCCCGCGTTAAAAATCCGCTAGATTCGCTAATATACTTACTCCTACCGTCTCGGAAATGTCAATTGCCAATTCCCAAGGAGAAATACTTATTTATTAAAAAGAAAACCGGCCAAGTGCGTGTCGGGCCACGCGCAAAGTATAGGGTTCCGAAGTTTACGATGCCCACAGTACCTTATTAAGACTTATTAGCATCTAGCAAGCCTGTGGTATGAATGACGTGCCCGCCCGACGCCCCTGCCGCTCGAGTAAAATCATCATCATAAGTTGGTCGACTATTACTCGTAAATTTGTACAGCCTACTTAGCTGTGATAGTTTTCCTTTCAACTACGTTATATATGCCACAACCGTGATTTTTTTCAGCCATCCAAATACCACCATTTAGCTGGCAGGGGGGGGGGGACACTTGACTCTAACAAAAAATAGCACTTTAAAGCTTAATATTTCACAAACGCATTACTTAATCAAAAAATGGTTTTTGCAAACCCACAATATTTTTTTAAGACCTATTCAACGATATGCCGCACTATGGGGTTCGCAAGAAAAAAAAAATCCATCCCCACTTTACGAGTAGGGGAGGTACCCTATAAAAAATTATATTTCAACATTTTATTGTACCACTTTGTCAGCGTAACTAATATACATATTCATGCTAAATTACAGCTTTCTAGAACTAAGCATCTCCGAGCAATAGTGCGGACAGACGGACGGACATGGCGAAACTATAAGGGTTCCTTGTGGACTTCGGAACCCTAAAAAGGGAACATTAGGTAGTATCTTTTTTGCCAACCATCGCCATGAAAACTAAAGCGATATAATTACCTGGTCATAAAATTATAATGAAAGCCTGTTGGCCAGAGAGTTACTAATTAAATCAAAGTTATTATGAGTGAAGTACCTGAATTGAAACATTGGAACTCTAATTTAGCCTGCAGGGAAATGCAAAAGACATGTCGCAATCAGTCTGAATTAGGTACGTGACGCTGATAAATGGAACCGAAAGGTTTTGTCATTGCGTAGGTAATGAAGTTGTCGAAGAGCAGGGGAATGAGATTCGTGGCCTTTATTTGTAGGGTAATTATTTAAAAAAAGCCGTGGTGGCCTAGTGGTTCGGCCTACCGCCTCTCATGCCGAGGGTCGAGGGTTCGATTCCGGCTCGCACCTCTAAGTTTACTTACGTGCAAAATTCAATTTGAATTTACCATGAGCTTTTCGGTGAAGGAAAACATTGTGAGGAAACCTGCACGCATCTGCAAAGTAATTAAAAGATGTGTGTGAAGTTCCCAATCCGCACTGGGCCCGCGTGGGGACTATAGCCCAAACTCTCTCATGGTGAGGGGCGGCCTGTACCCAGCAGTGGAACGCAAATAGGCTGTAGTAAGAAGGAGTAGAAATTATTTTAAAATTGCGGGTATCTGATAGATGCAGGTATTTGGTAGTGATCCGTAAGGTCGTGGACGTTTTTCGAATGAATTTATAATGACGATGAAAATAATAAGATCAGTTGGAATCAAATTCACTTTTTAGTACTTTGTACGAATATCTTATTCTTGAGAAGGAGCAAGGTGAAATATGTACAGTCAGCAGCAGAAGTAGATAAGCTGTCCAGGTGTTCAAAATGACCTACACACGCCCTTAACGTCTTAAGAATAAGGTCGTGTGTAGGTCATTTTGAACACCTGGACAGCTTATCTACTTCTGCTGCTGACTGTAGAAATGAAGTTTTTGGCTTTCAAACATCTAATAGTAGGTAACATTTTACAGTAGTAGAAAAGTTTCGAGAAAAATGTACATATAAATATAACCTAAGATCTTTCATCTTAGTATAAAATATTTCGTGTGCTTTCGGGATTTAAAGGGATATTTAACTCACCAAAATATGTTCAGTCAGTGATGATTGGACGAGAGAGCAAAATAGTGTGATAGGATACCTTATATTTTATGCATTAAAAAAAAAAACATAATCTGACGTTGCAATTAATATTATAAAATTGCTAGAATCACAGTACCTAATTGAAATGTCCGGAATATCAGTAGCTTAATCTAGATTTAAACTATTCTAGATCATTTAAGCCAGAGAAGTGACTTGGCGTGCGAACCAATAAAACTGTCTAGACGTTCGACACTGTTAAATTACTATGTTTACTTTCAAGACACTTTACTTGATTAATAAGTATTGTTCTAAATATGCATTTAACCTTTTTAACATTAGTAATATGTTAATTAGGCTTCCCCCCCCCGATTCCCTTCATACCTTGATTCTTCTTCATACCTTCATGCCACACATACCTTCAAGTACACACGCATCCATGAAATCCCCGATTTTGAAGGCATGTAAGTACTGTACCTAATAACATGTTTATATAAGACTGTCACACGTACTAACAGATGTTTGGTAACATTTTCACGTTCTGATAATGGGTTCGGCAAATGTTGACATCGACTGATGTTAAATGGAATGACAAAATGCGTTCAGGTATTTTGGTTGTTAAGTAGACTTACTTAGCTCTCCAGTTGTGTTATAATTTATTTTTTAAACCGAAGGTAGCTTAAGTATATCTATAATGTTGATTAATAAATCGAATTACTTTATATTTTTAAGATTTTTTCCTAAACATGTAGGTATATAAAACTCGGCCGTTACCTAGTGACTAACTTATTGACTGACTGATGACCATGCACAGCCGGAACTACTTGTCGTAGAGAGCTGAAATTTGGCTTGTGGATTCCTTAGGAAGTGTCAGGAGCACTATGATTTTACTTTAGATTAAGAATTTCTCGAAATTCCTCCGGGAACAGAAGAAACGGGATATTAACTACATGTTAATGTTTATGCGTATAAACGAAGTCGCGGGCAAAAGCTACTTGATTAATATAAACGGTTTAATTTGAAACGTTAGGTATTGGGAAACAGTATACAAGTGTAAAGTGTAAGTGTGTGTTTGTGTGTGTATTTTTTACTAAATTTTATTCAGTACTTTTTGTGCAAAATGGAGGGAAAATATGAGAAATCGTAGGTACGCTAGGTAATAGGTGGTATTGTGCGATTTCGTTTTCTGCTAAGTTTCATGATATGAAATATCCATAGTTTCTTAGGTTTTTAGTATCAAATAATAATCAAATAACAATAAAAACTACTTTTGAATTAAGTCAGATTCCCGTGAACGGTTTTGATTTCTGTTTAAATATATTGCTTCTCGATACCTACCCAATAGACGACCAAAATTTTACATTCATTTGCGCAAAAAAGTAAAAGAAAGCCTAATAAAAAATCCATAACGCTAAATTGGCCTAAAGAACTAGGTCGTGCCATTTAGAGCCTCTGTTATTGCAGCCGGTTGTCACGCTCACTTCAAATTAAAGTCGTTCGAATCGCTTCTAAATTTAAATATTCAATTCTACCCCCTAACGCGAGCTTAATCGAAATAGTATTTTTCGCAATCGTGACATAATAGAGAGCTTTTCAGTCGAGTACCGTGTTTAGGCCACGAAGCTTGCTGAGTGGCCTAAGTAAGGTACGAGATTGAAAAGCTTGATTATGGCACTATTGTGAACAATACTTTTTGTACGAGTCCATTAAAATTAATAATTTAACTCATTAGTACGAGTATATAAGAAAAATAAATGTCGTTTGAATTTTGCTCTTCGTGGTAGGGCCTGTAATCTAGTTGGTCACGACGTGCATCTAGATGGCCATGCCGAAACGTGAAAAAGTATTTCGATCGTCTAGAGCGAATCGAAATAACTTATTTCGGTTGTTTCGGAAGTATGACTATTTAACGATGAAAAGAGTGACATTGCAGTATTCTCTATGAAATCTTAATACACATATTTCAATTGACGAGTACAAAAAGTAAATAACGATTGCGATGTTTTCTTTACAATTTTTGATCAGACAGATTTAATTCTTGGATGTCCCCCATGGAACCTAAAAACGAATACGTAACGTACTCGTCTACAACATATAAATGAAACAACTTATGACATTTAGAAGACAGATCACATTCTTTTATCCTTTATTGTTTAAAACCTGTTGATGAGGTAAACTATTTTATTTCAAATTTATGTCAATTTTGCAAGACGATATAAATATTTTACATACAAGATTTAAGAATTATTCCTTATTGTGTAGATATCTATTTTTACATAATCTACTTTGATTATGTAAAAATAGATATCTACACAATAAGGAATAATTTATCATTCCCTTTCATATTAATATTTAATAATAGCCCACGATCGTAGTTAAAGTATGTCACATATTATTATTTACATTTAAAATAATCATCGATAAAAATCGATTTCTCTTGAAAATCGCTTAATACGAATTAATACGATGCTCCTTAGCCCCATCACTATAAACATCAACTAGCAAACGTCAATTTAAAAATCTCTTCTTCTATAGGTAGCTTAGGAATGAAAAGTATTTGATGATAAAACTAAAAATAAACGAAACTGCTGTTTCACAAATTATACCAATTGCGAGGAAATTAACAAAATTGACATTTCAAAGTTCTTTTATTTATTTTAATCCAAAATTAATCTATATGCCATTCCTATTTATTTCGTAAAATTTTCGTCAAACTAAATTATGTATGTAATCACGCTGTGATGGTTTTACGGTAAGTTTGTGTACATACATACATATTCTGTACCTAATTGCGCATGTTTTCTCTCCACTACTCAAAGGTTAGCTGGAAGAAATTCCTTACATAGATAACCTCGCCTTTGTACATTTCTCCCTGTTCTGTTTTGTGATTTTGTATTACTGTGCTTTTGTACCAAGTGTTACTTAAGTGTTACATAAGTGTTACTTACCTTACTTACAAGTATTTTAACACTTACTTACATATCTTGCAAGTTTCATTGATGTTTGCCGCTAAACTGTTATATTGAGTCTTACTCTACCCGTACGTTAAGTTAGAAAATGTAGTGTGTTAAGACACTATCTTACTGCACAAGACAGTATCCTCCTATTTAATAACTCCACTGCATCTAGGTCGGCACGTGTTTCACGATATTGCTTCCGTATAAAGTCGGGTGCGGCTATATGGGACACATGTCACATTCGCCACGGCAATGTGCCGTCTAATCCATCGCAATAAGGTGGAAAAAGTCAATATCCGCCTTTGGAAAGGTTTGCAGTGCTCAACAATATGCCTATTACTTGGAATGTGACGTACCCTTGTAAGTTACACGGTTTATGTTTCTTGACGTGATAACGTCTTATGCATTGATGAGCGCCGGCTGCGCCCACGAAAAATCTTGACGCAATAGTAGCATTGTAGCGTTACGTGACGTTAAAACGTATGAAATTATCGTCCGTAAGCCGACTTTACAGACAACCAATTTTTTCTGAACAATCGCAAACTAGATTGGCAGTGGGCGGGCCTCATTGCTCGCAGAATTGTTGACCGATGGAGCCGGAAAGTTCTCGAATTGTGCCCGTGTACCATAAGAAGAGTTTTCGGCAGGGCACCAACAAGATATAAAGCGACGTACCTGACCCATTTCTCGGGAATAAGGATGGATACTAGTGGTACAGTTGACGTTAAACAGAATGGGGTGCAAAAGTTTAAACACATCTTTGATATCGACCGTACAGGACCAGTTTGTCACTGGACTATAGCCCAAACCCTCTCGTGATGAGAGGAGGCCTGTGCCCAGCAGTGGGACGCAAATAGGCTGTAGTAGTAGTAGTAGAAGGACCAGTCTGTGTGGCAAGCTACAACAGCAGACGTCTTTTAGCTGTTTTTTCATGGTTATTGTTTGATAAATAACATAGGCCCTCTAATGGAGGTGGTTTCTGTGGCCCACGGATATACATGTGTAGTAATCATATCAATGCGAATGAATGCTTCGCCAACCCTGAGGACTATGCTGGACTGCCTCTAAGCTGATAAAATCACCGGCTCTATTTCCCCCTTACCATATGACACGACACGCATATTACGGCGAGTGACATATTATCTGCGCCTATCGGTGCTAGCAGTTGACCAGGACCACTCTGTAAACAGTGCTGCACCGAGAGAGAAGAAGAAGATACTGCACTGCACTGCTATTTGGCTTCAGATTAGGGGTTAAGAGGGGGCTACGAATCTATACATATTGCCTACAAAGAAATATAATTTATTCAGCTAACACATCAGAATCTGGGCACTTATGTCATTATTTATACATTTTTATGTAAAAATACAGTACCTACGTATACCGTAACCACACCGTAACAGACATAATACTTTTGAAGTTCTTCGAAATAAACAAATCTATATATTATCCGTTTAATTTGATTTATTCAATCACTTACGTAAAAAACGTTTGCATATTTCCTCGTTTAATACTGAAATGGAAGACCGTTGAAACCCGAGAGACGTTACGCTTTCAAATACAAAACGTCCCAAGTCTCTATTTATTGTCTTCTATGTATTTACTCGATGATAATAATGTAATTACTTTAATTTCGCCACTTTAGAATACCAATTGCTTGCCAACTAAGAAACGATCGCACTGCTCAGTAAATTTTATGTTTTTTTTGTCTAAGGTTAACGTGACGATATCTCGTTAAATTAGAATCTATTAAATCACTTAAAAAAAAAGTATAAACATATGTATATTTCACAATTCTATCAAAGTTTATAGTAATGTAGAGAACGAATAGTTATAAGTACTTTATACAGATAAAATAATACCATTACAGTACGACACAACTTAGAAGGCGCGCGGTGAAGCACTTAAGCCTTGACGCAGAGTCTATTTTTGCTTAATCCACGCGCCTTCTATGTTGTGTAAACCTGTACGTATGTGTAAACATCCATTAATCAAGTAATTCTAACCGTTTTCGCCAGTTAACCAAACAAAGTTAGACCCAAGCGGGACTGGAACCCGTACCTTTCTTGGGTAGAGTCACTCTACCGCCATTGAAGTAATCCATCCATCTAAATAATTAAATTACGTATTCTACATTATGTATATGGAGCACCACACAAGTCTATTTACATCCCACTGCTGGGACACAGGCCTCTCATCACATATGGGTTTGGGCTTAAGTCCCCACGAGGGCTCTGTCACACATCTACGTTCATGTTTCCTCACGATGTTTTGGTTCTCCAAAAAGCTCTAACTAAAAGTAAAAGGTGCGCGCGGGTTTGAACCCGCGACCATCTGCATGAGAGGCGGTAGTACGCAACCACCACGGCATCGTTAGCATGCAAAACAATATAAAAACATTACGTATAAACATCATATGTTATAAATAGCTATTTATTACACATTTCATAATAACAGGTTATGTAACTCACGAAACAATCCAAGTTGTCCAATTCAATATAAAACTATTGCGAGACTTCTCGGCTCTCAGTCTTCTTTATTGGTTTACAAACACGCTGAAATTGGCTGTCGAAACATACGTAAGTACATACCTACCTAGTAATGGAATATACTTGTAACCTAGCTTCTTCGTCCGCGTGGAATTCGGAAATAGTGTTCCCGCGGGAAATATGTCTTTTTCCGGGATAAAAAGTAGCCTATATGTTGACCAATCTACGACTTGATAGTTTCTTTTAATTTTCAAGTTTCAGACGCCACTTCTTCTACAGACTTATTATTAGTCATCATCATTTCCATCGATAGACGTCCTGCTGGATATAGACTGAGGCGCGAAACTCAGACCGGTCCTGTGCCACTCGTATCGACCGCGTTCCCGCTATTATTAGTAATTAGTAATTATTAATAATAATTAGTAATTATAAGTAATACATAAAATGGTAATTCATTATCGAGATCAGAAGTGTAGAGTAATCTAAAGCTCTCTCCACACTTGAGGTATACTTTTTACTATACTAATTCAATGATTTTTTCAGAAAATTGGCCACATTGATTACGGGCACTTTAAGACGTCAGACGATACACACACATTTACAAGTGTATAGACGTCCTCGCATGCACACAGGCATTGACACTTAATTTCATTCGTCGTGTCCGCCGAGTGCTATAGATTAAAAGTTTCAGCCCGCGGAATCTTTTATTTCAAAATGGGACAAAATTGATAAAAGTATGCAAAACCGTACCACATAAAATGTCCAATTGATCTGGCCCGGATTAGACTGTAATTAATGTTTTTAATGTGTCATCATTAGGGACCCATATTTCCAACGCTTGTGCGGAACATTTAAAGCTTCCGAAGTTATGAAAAACTCGGAGGCAGGCTCATATTAGGTTTGCGAAGTTACTTTTGCCGAGTACATTCAAACGTTAGGTTTTTGGTAAGGGTAATTGCCAAGTTTCTGGATTTCTTCGAAGGCTCCGTAATGTATATGCCAATTTGAAAGTTTTGAAGCTAAAATAGCACTTTGGTGAGTGAATTCTTGTTTGTGTTCGACAATGGGGTTCTTTGGGCACCGCGCGTTAGAACCTTCAACAAGGTAAAATGAAATGAAGCATTACTCTTACCTTACACAAAATTGATATACCAATATACTACAGATCAGAAACCGTAGCTTATTCTTCTTGGCATTTTTGTAATAAAACCTAGGGCTAGGCGTCAAAAGAAAATCATCATCATCATTTCAGCCGATAGACGTCCACTGCTAGCTGGACATAGGCCTCCCCCAAGGCGCGCCACTCAGACCGGTCCTGTGCCACTCGCATCCACCGCGTTCCCGCGACCTTTACAAGGTCGTTACTCCATCTTGTTGGAGGCCTACCGACAGCTCGTCTACCGGTTCGCGGACGCCATTCCAGGACTTTCTGGTCCCATCGGCCATCAGTCCTGCGAGCAATGTGCCCCGCCCACTGCCACTTAGGGTTCGCAATTCTTCGGGCTATGTCGGTGACCCCAGTTCTACTGCGGATATCCTCATTTCTGATTCTATCACGCAGAAAATACATTTTCTTTAAGTTGATATAGATCTCAATAATTATTCTCACGGCAGCAAAATGGTTCGAGGTACTTACTACATAGAGGAATATAATTTTTTTCTTCGTCACCATAAAAACCGGAGATATTTGCTCTTAACCTTCACAGTAAAATGGTCCTTATTAGTGCTGTTTCTCAGCGACCCACGAACCAATATTTCAAACATATGTAACACAATTATGGCTCCAGACGTCCAAAAATAGTGAATGTCAAGTCAGTCATTGACTTACATTAGCCAACATATTTTCATGAGATTTTTTTACCAACATCGCCTATAAATCTTCAAAAAATATTATCTGCGAGTAAACTTTTCAGACTGAAGTGCCTTTGGCTAGAAAGTCCAGTTTTATGTAAAATATTTTGTTACAGACCTACTAAATAACGATTTCTACTAAAAACAAGCAATGATTGATTGTTAAAATTGAAACAAACTCAATAAGTACTGTAAGTAATTATGTTTCATGAATAATAAGGTAGGTTAGATGACTGGGGGACGGGACGTGAGAAGAATTCGCAAAAACTTGACAAGTTTTTACTTAAACGCAGTAACTTTTCGATGTGATTGAATTAAAGTACCTAGTTAAATGTTTATTTGACTTTTAGGTCACTTTCGAAAAACTTTTGCTGTCGGTACCTACAGATGAATAACAACGATTCGTTAACTAGTACTTATGAATAAAATATTATGCCTTTTTCTTAACTAAGTAACTACTTAAAAATGCTTAAGGAATGACGAAAAAACGAACGCGAATAAACCATTTGGCATTATGTTCGCCATTTGTACAACTTTCTTTTATTTTGCAACAATGATCATAACCATTAATTATTAAAGTAATTATTAAAAAAATGGATGTCAAAAACATACCTGGAGATGCCGCAGATCTTTGAGGTACGAGTAGGTCCCTGTAAAGAAAATTGGTCGCGTAGGTAAATAAACATTCGCATCAACAAAATTGTTCTTACGATCTAATCATTTTCACATAACAATGTCGAAAACAATTGGAAAAATCCAATTCTTGGGCGAGATCAAGCGGTCAGGTTAAAAATAGACATCTGAGACGTGTCCGGGCAGCGGGAAATGAACAGGAACTTGCCAGGGCGACAGGAAAATAAATGTCACACATCTGATAACCTTATCATTTGGAAATATTATATATCGATAAAAATATCTCAGTTGCATTGCACTGAAATGTCTATCCAATATTACCAATACCTATTATAAATGCAAATGTTACTCTAGTTTTTCCGAAAATTTCAGTAAGTATTCTTATTCTTGAATTTCGCACTTAAGTAAACTCAGAGGTGCGAACCGGATTTGAAACCCCGATCTTCTTCCTGTTCGAGCGGCGGTAGTTTTAACCACTAGGCTTCCAGTTCAGTATTTGTTATGGATGTTGAAAACTCTGTTGAAAACAGAGACACAGCTTAGATACAAAAACAAGTTGAAAACAGACGAAGTTATCGAGATTCACACTTCAGTGTACAACTCCAGGCGCTTACTTTGGAAATGGAAAATCCTACCTCTCTGCAAGCTTTACGAGTATTTAGAGCCAACGCTAAAATGAATACTCCCTGCGTTCAAACGGTAGTTAATTGACATAAAATAATGTGCCTCCTAAGTCAACAGCAAAGTTGCTACCATCTCCCCATAAGTAATTTTGATATTATCGATTTGGCTTTCGTGCTCTTAGGACGTCTTTATTAAAATTAAACCTAGTCTCAAACTATGCAAATTCTGTACCTACTAGACAAAGATTGTATGTACCCTTTGAGCTTTGTAGTTGTAGAGCCACAAACTTTAATCGTCCAGAATATTGAGGCCATACAAAATGACATAATGAACCCTAGCAATATAAGTCTAACAGTTACCAACAAATTTAACGAGGCAATACCCGATCTTCGAGTAAATTCCATAACTTTTGTAATAACGTGATTAAATTCTTCCAATAACATTTATCAAAGGAACCAGCCAAGTCTTCAGAAGACACACAAGATCAAATGACATTTCCGAAAACCTCCAAGAACAATTTAATTGAAACTGAAAGTGATTTTGATGTAGATTAAACACGTTTGATCGCGTAACACGAAATCTAAAACGTAATAAGATTGCTACCCAATGAATTTGGGATTCGCCTATGTATTAAAAAATATGAAAATAAAAAAAACCGACTTCAAACTTCGGCAGCCTACAAAGTCGGTGTCAAGTGAACCGACCCAAACTGACGACAATCTTACAGTGAACTTCAGTTTCCTAACATGGCATATGTCTACAATAGGACGTAAGTCTCACTGTAGTATTTGAAATTGATGCCAATACACGTGCTAACAAAATTTGAGGAGTTCCCTCAGTTTCTCATTGATTCCATCATCAGAACTGAACCAAATTAAAAGAAGGCCAATCCGGAGTTACCATCTTTCGATTAAAAAATGAATCATTGAAATCGGTTCAAAATTGACGAAGTTATCGCGGAACATACATACAAAAAAAACATACAGATGAATTGAGAACCTCCTCCTTTTTTCGCAGTCGGTTAAAAATAGGGGTAAAAGTAGACTCAAGGGTATATTAAGAACCTAAGGACGTTAACATTGGAATGATGGCTCGTAAGAGTGAATTGAAGAATATAGTGACGGTATTTTTATCATTGTATTTATAACTAAAACTAACTTGACTTAAACTATGTACCTATTCAATCATAATGTTGGTATACCATTGAAATCCACGCAATTTTGTCGTACACGCAATTTTCAAGCTAGGGAAGTTTTGAAATTATCTTATGCATATTAGATGCTTTTTGTAAAAATGCAAAGCACAACACGAAAAATCGACTTCGAATGTTATTAAAAATCTGTTTTATGGTGGTCCCACACTGGCTGTTACAAATGTTATATAACGTTATATAACAATGTGTGACAGGGACAGCGTCATAGTACTGATATTGCGCTGTCCCTGTCACACATTGTTATATAACGTTATATAACGCCAGTGTGGGACCACCATTAGAGTCTACAACCTTATTATTTAAGTAGTCAGTAAAAACTGAAGCTACTTAAATAGAAAGGTTCTCTGGAAGAGATCGCTCTTTAGCGATAAGACCGTCTGTTGTGACCCTTCTTCTTTGTTCTTTGTATTTACTTGTGTAATTGGTTTTTTGGTGTTCAATAAAGAGTATTTGTATTTTATTGTAGTAGTAGTAGTAGACGAGCTGTCGGTAGGCCTCCAACAAGATGGAGTGACGACCTTGTAAAGGTCGCGGGAACGCGGTGGATGCGAGTGGTACAGGACCGGTCTGAGTGTCGCGCCTTGGGGAAGGCCTATAACCAGCAGTGGACGTCTTTCGGCTGAAATGATGATGATGATTATGTGATGTAAGTATTTTCGGTTTAAATTTTAAATTAAATAACAACTAACGCGATGGCTCCACTCTTTCAATGTTCAAATTCTGATAAATTTAGGTAATTGAGTACATATCTTCGAACCGTGTGTTAAAGGGAAACGCATCTAAACTTCAACCACTGATTCAGAAAAACATATAAAAAGTAATCAAAAAGTAATTACGCATTGTATAACGGAGAACGGAGTTTAATGGTTTAACGACATCGTAAGCTGACGAAAATGTCTTTAATTATGTCACTAAGGGACTCTAACGAGTTTTTGAGTTCGGTTTTAACGGAAATTGTTTCTAAACAACTTGTTCTAGAGTGAATGAAGCGCAGAAGGAATCGGCAAGTTCAAATTCAAATGCGGAGTCTTGAGAATTCACTTAAAAAGCACTTGTACCAACGTCACTAAATCTGGGTTAAGAGGCTAACCTGCGGTTTTATTCGAGTCCATAAATAGGGATATGGAATTTCCCATACTACCACATTTTTTAAGGGACAAATTCCGGAATAGTCCATAGTAGTAGTCCACATAACCCGGCAATGGCTTAACTTTTCGTAGTTAAAAGAAACATCGAAATCAGTTTAGTATTTTTTGTTTATCCCTTACAAACAAAATTAACATCGTATCTATCCTCTTTTAATATTGCATTATTATATTACTCGTATTAATTGCTCGCAGGACTGATGGCCGATGGGGCCGGAAAGTTCTCGAGTGGCGCCCGCGAACCGGGAGACGAGCTGTCGGTAGGCCTCCAACAAGTGAAATTAATAAAAGGTTTTAATTTTTATAAAAAAACGAGAAATCTACATGCGAGTTTTTAACTTGCCGTGTTAGTGTGTCTGTTAAAGTCAAATATCGGTGAATACGAAATAAGACTGCCGTTCCATTGGACTTGTTGTAAGTACTTGACTATCTTTGCGTGCGTGTCAATGCTGTATTATGAATACCTAATATCAAGGTTTTTTTTTAATTTTTGAGAAAAGCACTATATAAGCCTCGGCACGTGAAAGGCTTTGCAGGCTTCGTACATATTAAAGGGCCTCGGCAAAGCCTCGGCCCTTTAAACCAGTACTCAGCCTGCAAAGACCTACTTTCCCGGCCACGGCAATAATGTACTATTATTTAGCTCTGTAGAGCGGTACGAAATGATGGCGGAGCGTTTGGGTGTTACTCGTACGATATTTATGAAGTGCTGAAATTATAACTGGATTCAAAACAGACTGCCTGGTACTACACTTAATCTATTTATATATGTATTTTGCTATCAAGACGGAGTAGGTACGTGTTGATTGCAAAATATGCAGAGTCGGTGCTAGCGCGTTGATAGGACGCGGGCACAATCTCCTTATCCCCAAGGAACCTGTATCTACTACTACTACTACAGCCTATTGCTGAGCACAGGCCTCCTCTCATCACGAGAGGGTTTGGGCTATAGTCCCCACGCGAGCCCAGTGCAGATTGGGGACTTCACACACATTTTTGAATTGCTTCCCAGATGCGTGCAGGTTTCCTTACGATGTTTTACTTCACCGAAAAGCGCAGTGGTTAATTCAAATTGAATTTTGCACATAAGTAAACTTAGAGGTGCGAGCCGGAATCGAACCCCCGACCCTCGGCATGAGAGGCGGTAGGTCGAACCACTAGGCCACCACGGCAACCTATATCACCACGGAGGAAACGCAAAACACTAATAGTGTTTTATGTAATAACTAGCTTCTGTCCGCGACTTCGCCCGCGTGGAATTCGGCTATCGTGTTCCCGTGGCAACGCGGGATAAAATGTAGCTGTGCGCTCGTTTGCTTATTCCAATAATCCTTTGCCAGGACTCTATCTCCACTCCAAAGGCCATGCCAGGATAAGATAACCATTCAGCTGCTCGCGTGCGCAAAAATGGCGCTATGACTTTTGAACATAGAACATATAATTGGCAACCGTAGTTGCTAAAAGCTGTGATATATGTAATAGAGGGTAGATTTTCATAAGTTGATATTTTCGGTGACGGGTAGGTTAAGTTCTCTCTCGTATTAAAACTGTGAACGAGCTGACGTGTTTTACTGGTGAAGTCCTCAAAAAGCATCCCTTGGAACTGATAAACCGCATATCTCTTAGTGGCGACGAGAAGTGAACGTTTTCACGCGTAAACATTGTGTTTTGGTGTATTTAGTGACTAATAGTGGGCAGTGAAATGTCGGTCGGGAAAATAACAGCGTTCGACTTGAACAAAGACAGTTGGGATTTATATATAGATCGACTGGAACAATATTTTATCGCGAATGCAGTAAAGGATGACGTCAAGGTTGCAACCCTTATTACCGTTGTGGGCAGCGATGCTTATGAATTGATGGTAAATCTATGTACGCCGGCGAAACCCTCTACAAAGACGTTCAAGGAATTAGTGGCGATTATGCAAGGTCATTTACAACCGAAACCAAGCGTTTTAGCGGAAAGGTTCAAATTCAGGCAAAGAATACAGAAAACTGAGGAAGGTATCGCTGAATACATAGCCGAGCTAAAGCGAATGTCCAAAGATTGTAAGTTTGTAGGAGATAACCTAGCAGAAAATTTACGAGACCAATTTGTGTGCGGCTTATTAAATGAGAATATAAGACAGAGACTTTTTACGGAGGATAACATACAATTCGAGAGAGCTTTTCAAATCGCAGTAGCAATGGAAGCGGCGGAGACCGACGCAGCGTTAGTAGAACGAGGTACCAGTGCCAGGGTGCAGAGCACGGCGGGTAATGCATCCGCACTTCATCAGCTGAGGAGTACTGCGAGACAGAAACCGGCCTCGAACCGGGTGAACCACGAGAACAAGCGCCCAGCACGAGCGGGCAGCGTCGAGGGCGCGAGTAACAGTGCGGGGAGAAGCGGGAGCGGTTGGAATTCGAGACCTCCCAATTCGGACAAAACCAGGTGGTCTTGTAAGGTTTGTGGAGGCCAACATATGACGGAAGGTTGCAAGTTCAAGGAGTATGTTTGTCGAGTTTGTAACAAAGACGGTCATTTGAAGAGGATGTGCCCCAGGGTCCAGAGTGGCGTACCCATGCATCGAGTAGAGGAGGAGCAGGTATTGGAAGAAGATTCATGCAGTGACAGTGACGAGGTAAACAATTTTTCAATCGACTCGAGCCAGTTAAAAAAGTATGAACCATACATTATGGAAATTAATGTTGATGGCACCTACTTAGCCATGGAAATTGATACAGGTAGCACTATTTCGTGTATAAGCTTGGACTGTTATAAAAAGATGTTCTCACATATGAATATTACAGAAAGCGATTTAACCTTACGGTATTACACAGGTGAAATTGTCACTCCAATAGGGAAAATTACACCTTTGATAACCTATGGAAGTTATAAAGAGTATTTAGATTTGTATGTGGTAGACAGTGGAAAGACCAACTTATTAGGCAGGCAATGGTTGAGAGAATTACATATTAAGTTACCCATCATACACTGTCATAATCTCGAGAGTGAGGGGTTTAATTTGGAAAAATTTAGTTCCAGTTACTGTGAAGTGTTCGACGACGGCCTCGGGAGGTTCACTGGCGGCACCGTGGGCTTCCACCTGCGCGAGGGCGCGCGGCCGGTGTTCCTGCGCGCGCGGCCACTGGCGTACGCGCTGCGCGACCCGGTGGAGCGCGAGCTGGAGCGGCTGGTGCGCGACGGCGTCATCACGCCCGTACAGATCTCTGACTGGGCTACCCCGATCGTGCCGGTGTTGAAAAAGGACGGTACGATTCGCATTTGTGGCGATTTTAAATTAACTTTAAACAAGTCGTTAGAAGTGGACCATTTTCCTTTACCTCGGGTAGAAGACTTGCTAGCTAAGATGCATGGTGGGGAAAAGTTTTCGAAGATAGATTTATCACAGGCATACGCACAATTTGAATTAGACGATTCGAAGCAATATACAGTAATTAATACACATAAAGGGCTCTTTATGTATAATAGGCTTATTTATGGCTTAGCATCTAGTCCCGGAATATTTCAAAGGAAGCTGGAACAGCTATTCGCAAGCATTCCCGGAGTAGGAGTATTTTTAGATGACATAATCATCACGGGACCAAATGACGTCTCACACTTGAATTCGTTAAGAGAAGTGTTTGATAGGTTAAAGCAATATGGTCTCAAAGTTAAAAAGAACAAGTGTACTTTCTTCGCAGATTCGGTAACATATTTAGGGTTTTTAATTAGCAAAGAAGGAGTACATACCTGCGCCGATAAAATTGAAGCTATCAAAAAAGTAGGTGAACCAGGAAATGTATCGGAATTGCGAGCGTTCCTAGGTCTCGTCATGTACTATGCTAAATTTGTACCTAACATTAGCACTATTTTAGCGCCTATGTATGAACTACTTAAGAAAGACGTTACCTTTAATTGGAACCAAAACTGTAGACATGCCTTTGACCAAGTTAAAAAACTGCTTATCTCTAGTGAAGTCTTAGCCCATTATTCACCCAGCTTACCTCTGATCCTCACCACGGACGCGAGCGGCGTGGGGGTAGCCGCAGTGATATCCCACGTGACGCCGCAGGGGGAAAGACCCGTGGCATACGCGTCACGAGTGCTCAGCACCGCAGAAAAGGCATACTCACAAATAGAGCGGGAGGCGTTAGCCATAATATTTGGAATCAAGAAATTTCACCAATATCTTTATGGTAGAAAATTTGTTTTGCGTACAGATCACAAGCCGTTAGTAACGATATTTGGGGATAAGGCCGGTATACCGGTGATGGCGGCAAGTAGGATGCAGCGCTGGGCGGTGTTACTTGCCGGCTACGATTACAGTATTGAGTATGTACGTAGTGATAGAAACGCAGCCGACGCCTTGTCTCGATTACCAGTAGGGTACTCTAGTAAGAAGGAGAGTGGCCGTTCTATTCGGTCATCTGAAATGACGTATTTGAACTTTATACAGAAATTTTTGCCAGTTACGAGAAAAACCGTACAAGAATGCATAGGTAAAGATGAAACCCTTAAAAAAGTTATGTTGTATTTACAGTCAGATTGGCCCCAAGTATGTACAGAAGAAGCGATGAAACCCTTTTTCACACGTAGGCACGAATTATACATAGATGCGGGATGTATAGTTTGGGGTTATCGCTTAGTAATCCCTAGCAAATTACGGGATACCTTACTGGCGGAAATCCATGTAGGCCACATGGGTATCGTGAAGATGAAAAGCATAGCGCGTAGCATCATGTGGTGGCCCGGCATAGATGCGGCCATCGAGAGCATGTGCAAGCAGTGCGCAGTCTGCACGGCCGAGGGCGTGGCGCCGCCGCGGGCCGCCCCCCAGCCGTGGCCGTACGTGACAGAGCCCTGGAGCAGATTGCACGTGGATTTCCTGGGCCCTTTTCAGGGACACACATTTTTAGTACTAATTGATGCGACGTCAAAATGGATCGAAATTTTTAGAATGCCCAGAACCACTGCCGGAGCAGTCATCAAAGTCTTGCGCGAAACATTTGCTCGATTTGGGCTACCGAAGGAAATAGTGTCTGATAATGGTCCGCCATTCTGCAGTAAAGAATACGCGGAGTTCATGACAATGAACGGTATAAGGACCATTTTCGCAGCAGCGTATCATCCATCCTCGAATGGAGCGGCAGAAGGAGCGGTTAAGCTCTGTAAGCGCGCCATTAAAAAATCACTACGAGAGGGTTGCGATGTAGATGCAGCGCTACAGACTTACCTCATGGCGTACCGTAATGTAGACCATGGCACCACGGGCACGTCGCCCGCGATGCTATTACAGCACCGGTGCTTGCGTTCTCGGTTAGACTTACTTAGAATAAATAGGCAAGTAGAGGATCGGGTCTCATCAAAACAAAAGAAACAGATAGACTATGCAGGAGGTAAATCGAGAGAAGTAAAGGTCGGTGACTCGGTCTCGGCTCGAAATTATACAGGGGGAGAGAAATGGATACAGGGAAGTGTTAAAGAAAAAGTAGGCTCGCGCAATTATATAGTTGGTAGGGAAGATGGTTCATTTATTAAACGACATATCGATCAAATTAAGACACGATGGTCAGGTGCGTCTTTTGATGTAGCCAATTCATCACCGGCCGATGTTTCGGAGACAGAACCTGGATCGGACCCAAGCTTGTCCGAGGTTAAGTTGAGACAAAGTGATGCGTCGCCGTCGCCGCCACCGCCGCCGCCTCCGGCGACACCGCCGCCAGTGAACACCTCGAGGCCTAAACGTCAGATAAAACCAGTACAAAGATATGGGTTTGAATTCGATTGATGTGTACCTTTTAGATATACCTATAAGTAGATAAAACGATGAGTAACCCATAAGGAATAATGTCCACTTTCTAGTTTGTTAAATGTTGTTGTAACTAGTGTTAAGTCAGTAAGAGGGTGTGATATATGTAATAGAGGGTAGATTTTCATAAGTTGATATTTTCGGTGACGGGTAGGTTAAGTTCTCTCTCGTATTAAAACTGTGAACGAGCTGACGTGTTTTACTGGTGAAGTCCTCAAAAAGCATCCCTTGGAACTGATAAACCGCATATCTCTTAAAAGCAAGCAAAAATGGCGCTATGACTTTGAACATAGAACATAGCATTGGCAACCGTAGTTGCCAAAAGCAAGTGAGTGGCTAAGTGAATCTGCCCCCAGCGAGTTTTGGCTTGTAATTTTTTTTGATGATGTAGCTTTATGCTAGTAGCAAGTATGCAAAATATTAGCCCCCAAAGATTTTCAATATTTTTTTCTAGCAAGTCGATTTTGTCGTGCGTCTCATATATTGAGCATATACTCGTAGTAAAGGTTATTACGACATCAATTATAAGACACATTGCCATACAAAAAAAAATATGGCAATGTGTCTTATAATTAATGTCGTAACCTTTATATAGCTTATCCTGGCATGGCCTTTCATCCAAATCGATCCAGCGGTTGAAGCGTGAAGAGGTAACAGACAGACAGAGTTACTTACGCATTTATAATATTAATATGATCATAATTATTTTAAACTAGGAAATCGTTAACGTAACATAACGGAAGTGTCTGTAAAAATAATTTTACCCGCCAGTCGTTACATTTCGACGTACGTACCGTTTTAAAAATACACTGAATTATGTTCCATCATTTTGTAGCCGCCTGCGTAAAATATGATGCGATCTATAAACCAGAGCGTGGGCGTTGTCTTACGAACAGAAAGTACATAGCTGTAGTGCAACCAGAAAGTGCTTTTTAGAGTTAAAAAATTAGTTGTCTATAAAGTCGGATTACCGAAGACAATAAAGTCACGCTTAGGCCGATCGTGCCTCTCTATCGCTTGTTCCACGCTTTCGCTTGCACCGTAACGTTACAATTGCGTCATGTTTTTTCTTGGTTTACACAAAATGTGAGCATTTTCTGTTGCGTGAAATTTACTGCACTGCGAGAGTTATCTATTTGAAGATTTGTGAATTAATTAAGTTATATTTATTTAATATTATGTCAAGCGAAGCCGTTTTGAAAATAGATAGTTTTAAACAATAATTTTAGTTTATTTCTTGTACTTACTTCAATGTGCTAACACAATTTAATATTTTTTCATTAATTCTATTAATTTATTAATATTAATTTAACCTCTAAAGTCGTATTAAGTATGTAAGTCGTATTTTGTTTTTTTTTGTCTTATGTTATTTAATAAGTCATTTATTAAGTTTCGAGTATTTTTATACTATTGTTTCTATAAACTGACATCTAATTCATTATTTTATTGACGTCCTTTTGAGGTAAGGGAAACTTTTTATACCAATACTACGAGTATTTAGTGTAAATCTCGGATTTTTTCCAGCAGTTTTGATATCAAGTGCCGAAGCTGTTCAAATTTAGTTTATGTTGTGTGAAAACAATATTATGCAGATGCTTCTGAGGGCGAACTTTAAACACGCGCCTGCGCGTCGTACATACTACCTGCGGTAACTGGCCTAAACTGTATTTAAACGATTTTCACTTCAACCTTATTATATACTACCTTTGTACTTAAGGCTTTATTACTTTGATAATAATAATGAGTCTTGTTGCTGTCGAAGAATTGCGAGCCTTAAGTGGCAGTGGGCGGGGCGCTTGCTCGTAGAACTGACGGTCGATGGGGCACATCACATTGCTAGTAGAACTGACTTCCGATGGGGCCTGAAAGTTCTCGAATGGTGTCCATGTACCGGAAAATGAGATGTCGGTATGCCTCCAACTAGATGGAGTGACGACCTCGTGAAGGTCGCGGTAAGTCAGTGCATGGATGCGAGCGGCACAGGGCCCTGTCGGAGTGGTGAACCTACGAGCTAATACAAGCAATGTGCCCCGCCCATTGTCTTGTCATTATCGCAATTCTTCGAGCTTTGTCGGAACCCTAGTTCAACTACGGATATCATCATTTCTGATTCTATCACGCAGAGAAGCAACAAGCACAGCTCTCTCTCCATTTGGATGGATATGCAATGGCAAATCCATCCAAATTTGCCAATGAAGTGTTAAAAAAATACACACATGGTTTCTAGATATACAGCTGTGTCCCTCGAGATGTAAAAAAGGTTAACGCCGAGAAAGTTTTTCCCAGATAGAATGCCCCTGGGGAGACATCAGATGAATATTTTGACAGAACTTACTAGGTTGTAGGTTACAAGGACTGTTAAGGTGGCGAATTTAGTTGAAGGACTGGCTTTATGTGTTGGTTTTAAAATTCAAACGTTGCATTGTGATAACAAGTGGATGAGAATATCTGTGCGCTCCAATGCTCGTTGCTCATGGAAATCCTAAGCGATTTTTAATAATCTTTGTAAGAAAATTCTCTCCTGTTTTTTCCAGTCCTCTCTGTAGGTGCCGCCTATGGTTTCTATGGAATTTTCGGGAAACAGGATTTTAGGAATGCGATGGACGTTTGAAGCGTAACTTTTATCCGCATATTCGTTTTCAGCAACTGTCAAAGGTCGCTTTGTGCAGGACGGTTTAAACTCAGTGGCAAAGCAGACTATGTTTTTTTTTTGCCAGGAAAAATGCACTTTTGTGCACTCATCCGTGCGATAGTCAATACAATTTCGTTTGAACTGTGCACCCGAATAGTTACAATATTTTTAAATATGTTGAGATGCAAATAATAATAAAATATTGCATTTTAAGATTGTGATGATGCTTCGCATTTATTCATACACCACACCTACTCATACATTTTGGACTCAATTTCAAAAACCACAGAAAAGCTCTTATTGCAACAAAAGCCAGTAAAATGATATGATTATAAAAGTTGGAACTCAATGCCACTCAATCACACCTTATTCGATAAGCAAATAATGTTAATGAGACATTATATTCCTGATTAAAGTTTTTATCCGGGTGTAGTAAAAAGTTAGTGTAAAGAAAAATAAAGACACATCTGTTGCTCGATCTAGATTGTACTGTCTCCATGCAAACTGTACTGTACAGTGTACATACATGAATGCATTGTCTAACATCTGATGTCAAACCAATAATCCAATATTAGGTACATGCACTCACCATGTCTTCGACGTGTTCTAAAATTACTAACTACCTCATTAGTTGATCATACTCAGTATGCGGTTAAAAAGTCTTTTACGTCACCCATGACCGTGAAGTGTGATTTTCTGCCCGCTACGCGGAGTGAAAATCTCACTTTCTGGCCAAGGCTAGACGTAAAACTTTTGACAAACCACGGGCGGTAATTCGTAAAGCCCCAGATCGCATATTTATTACCCTCACCTTCGGTTCGGGTCACAAATACCTGCGATCTGGGACATTAACGAATTCATCGCCCTAGGTTTGTAATGTACTATTATTACAATCATTTTTCAGAACACAAGGCAATAAGGAGATAATTCTCAAATTCAAAAGGGAAACAATTTAGACTAGGTTAACAAAGCAACGGGGGTACATATAGTTTATCTTAATAGGTCACAAAGGTCGTGTTTGTGTGTATGTTTGTACGTTGCAAACCGCAGTAATTATCCAGCCTGCCTCGCGCGTTATTAAAATAGATTAGTCTGATAAGCCTGTTCAGCCGGTACAGTCAATGTCAAAAGTACATGATCACTTTTTTACTTTGCGCAAAATGTTTTGATCACTTTATAAGATTCGTTTTTAAGACAGCACTAAAGCCGCCCGTAAAATTAACATTGTTGAAATTTTACTATAGTTATAAAAGAAGCTAAGCCGTTTTTGATGTGCCATTCCAGTGCCGTTACTATACTGTCTGGGATCTTTGTTATAAAATTATCTTGATTGCTTGGGAAGCAAAGTTTATTGAGGGTACATTGTTGAAACTGGATTTTATCGTTACTTTTCAATTTTAGCAATTGGCTTCTTGAATAACAAGTTAAATCAGATGCATATGTAGTGAATAAATATTTTCCATCTGATAATTAAATTTGGTACCTTATTGATTGACAGTTCGGGTCTAGTCTGTAGTTGTAATTTGTCGAGAATGGAAAACATTTATTCACTTCTTACAATAAATTTGTACTTTTTATTGAATGTTGATACGTAGATTTCATATGGAATAAAAAAAAACTGTCATGTGACGTCATAATTTACCCCCATACCTACACAATGTTGTGGCAACTCGACTTGTAGTTCTAGAGTTAAGCCCAGACAAGCATACATAAATGCTTGTCACGGTCACGTGACTTCTACAGATATATTTATTAGTATAGATTTAAAAACATTAAAATATAACACAAAGGCTGCTTTGATTTGAACATGAATAATACAAAATACTTAGGTACCTAAGCAAGAATTTATGTTTCCGCAGAATCCATATTAATATTATAAATGCGAAAGTAACTCTGTCTGTCTGTTACCTCTTCACGCTTCAACCGCTGGACCGATTTGGATGAAATTTGGTATGGAGATAGTTGGAGTCCCGGGAAAGGACATAGGCTAGGCTTTTTATCCCGGAAAAGCGCATAGTTGCCGCGGTAACGCGATAACCGAATTCCACGCGGGCGAGAAATTAGTATATTAATAAAAATAATCTCGGCCACTTACGAGACCGCCTGTACGTCTATTGTCACAGAGATGACGCTATCAACGTTATCAGTTCCCGGGATTTGTGAGCACCATGTTTTGCGGCAGCAATTTTTGCCGAAAAACGAGAAAAGTTGCAGCGATGGCGGAAAGGGGGAAAAGAAGCTTGAAAGTGGGAAATAAGCGTTTTTTTGCTTATCTTCGCACGTGATGAATTGACTCATTTCTGTCCAGTGAACAAATGTAGCATATATTCTTGTAGGAACCCGATATTTTATAAAATCATTTTAAATAATAATGTAGATAACTATATATCGAAATGTCCAAAAAAGTCCTCATAGGAAACATTTATTTATTTTATAAATTATTTTTTACCAAACATAGGCTCACTAGATTAACTCGGTAACCAATTGAAAAAAACTGTTAATCCTTTGCCACGAGGCTACAGACAGACACACAGAACCACATGTCAAACTTATAACTCATCGTATTCGCCAGGGGGTGCAAAATAAACTTCACAGTAAGTAGTCATCTGAATGGCTCTAAGTTTCCTAGTTACTTACCACTAAAAAGTAAAAAATAACAAATACATTTATACGGGACTCCAACTATCTCCATACCAAATTTCATCTAAATCGGTCTAGCGGTTGAAGTGTGAAGAGGTAACGGACAGACAGACAGACAGACAGAGTTACTTTCGCATTTATAATATTAATATGGATTCTACGGAAACATAAATTCTTGCTTAGGTACCTAAGTATTTTGTATTATTCATGTTCAAATCAAAGCAGCCTTTGTGTTATATTTTAATGTTTTTAAATCTATACTAATAAATATATCTGTAGAAGTCACGTGCCCGTATTTATGTATGCTTGTCTGGGCTTAACTCTAGAACTACAAGTTGAGTTGCCACAACATTGTGTAGGTAAGTCTTGTTTGTTTGCTTGTAGTTGTGTCTGTTAAGACAGAGTTACTTTCGCATTTATAATATTCGTATGGATTTAAAAACATCCGCTACAGACTTCGTCGTTGAATTAAATATATTTATAAATATTAGAAATTCTATCACATTTTTAAAAAAATCACACAATTTTATCACATTTGAACTTGATCATTAAGCGCACACTGGACATTACTACTACTACTACTACAACAGCCTATTTACGGCCCACTGCTGGGCACCGGCCTCCTCTCATCACGAGAGGGTTTGGGCTATAGTCCCCACGCGGGCCCAGTGCGGATTGGGGACTTCACACACATCTTTGAATTACTTCGCAGGTGCGTGCAGGTTTCCTCACGATGTTTTCCTTCACCGAAAAGCTCAGTGGTAAATTCAAATTGAATTTCGCACATAAGTAAACTTAGAGGTGCGAGCCGGAATCGAACCCCCGACCCTCAGCATGAGAGGCGGTAGGTCGAACCACAAGACACATGACACACTGGACATTAGAAACATCTTAAACCAACTTAGACCAGGCATTCTCGTCATTTAAAATAATCTTCTAAAAGTTAGTCAACGACGTAGGTTTTGCTGGAACAAGTTCAAGGTGGAACAGATGGAGATAAAATGAATGGGTTAGATAGGAAAATAGATTTAAACCTCGCGGATAAAATATCTATTCCAATGGAAACTTTCTCAATTACGACTACGTTTCCATAGATTTTGATATGAACTTCGTACATTTTATATAACTTCTAGGCTCATTTTAACTGCTTGTTTAAATTCCCTGTCTGAATCCGGCATAATAGCCTACTTCATTCCACTGCTGGATACAGGGCTGGTGAGGGTTTGGACTATGGTCCCCACGCGGGTCCAGTAGGTACGAATTGGGGACTTCACACACATTTTTGAATTACCTACTTCTCAGATGCGTACACCTTATCTCACTATGTTTTCCTTCACCGGAAAAGTCAGTGGTAATTTCGAATTGAATTTAGCACACAAGCAAACTCAGAGGTGATAGCCACATGAGAGGCGGTGGTCAACCCACTAGGCTACCGTGGCTTCAAAGGTTTCGAGGGTAATTATTCTGTAGTTGATAAATTAATATCAACCCATTATCGAGTATTTAATACATATGTACCTATTTGTGGCAAGCTATGATGATTTTACCTATCGGGATCTGAGCTAATACAATTGTTCAGTACTATATTTATAGTGAACATGTCAATTTATTTTGATTAAAGATTACATTTTTCAATGATACAAAATAGTCAGATGGCACCTTTTAATTCCTGTCTCATGCCGCTCATGCGAGTATAGACTGTATATACTCGTGGAATACATAATTGACAAGTAAATAAGAACTAGGTCACAGCTCTACCTTAATATGGCTCGATTTAGTACGACGAGGTGGAAATCCATAATGCATTGCATTAGGAGTGACAGTTGTAGATATATTATATTGCACAATCGATCATTTCAATTTTATACAGTTTGGAGCAAACGGGCGCTTTAAGTAGTGATAGGCAATCACGTGGATTAATGATGATGGTAACAAGGTGGATAATTACAGTTCATCTACGTACCTACTGGAAGTCTGGAAATGAAACGATTATTTTATTACCTATAGCACTGCACCATTTATTAGTGCCTTATTAGTAAACTGATGTTGTGTCGCGCAATACAACCAGTTATAATCACACATTTTCGCAATAAAGGAGAATAGTTTATAAAATTTCAAACGATCAATAACAAGGTAATAACCGTTCCACGAGTGTTATCCGATATCTTGACCGTGGGATAAGGACGCGAAACATTTAACCGTCTAACCTTTTCAGAGAGCTTTGACCCACTTTGCTCGCTCGAGACCTATCGACGATTTCACTGATTATAGGTACACCTTCAAAAGCGATACGTTAACTGGAGATTGAGTTTTGATCGAATGAAACGTTGAAGCGGGTTACTCTTTGTCAAGGGTTTATCAAAAAAAAGGGCTCATACTTGAGCGCTTATAGGGACTGCAATTAGCTGTCGTCAAATACATATTTGCCACAGTCTCCACAATAAGGACAATAAGGCCAAGGGTTCAAACCTCACTACTTGAGGAACTTGACCACTCACTATAGTTACGTAGTTACAAATGTGCGAAGCGAACTCAAACGTTTGTAACAAAAGTTTGTAGGTACTCGAGTCATGGTCGAATGGTTGTCTAGCACCCATAGTACCCATAGTACAAGCTTTGCTTAGTTTGGTCTAGGTCAATTTGTGTAAAATGTACCAAGATATTTATTAATCATTTACCTGTGTGACAATTCAAAGTCGTGTATGAAGTTATGGCATCCGTTTTGTCGTCATTTAATTATCAAAAGCATTTTAGCCCACTTTGAAATCATAAATTTACTGAAATATCCGAATCTAGAAGATCAGTTGTCAAAAAAGGTGATTGTGAGTAACTTCCACAACTTAAAACAAATGATCACACTTCTGTAACTTACTTGATTGAACAGTTTACCTAACTGACCTTCGCTGCGCCTAGTTGTGGGTGCTTGCACATAAACCTACTCGTAACTTCAGTTTATGAGGTTTGCAAACGCATTTAACACCAAAGCTTACGTGGTTAACCTAGGGGTGTGTACTAGGTATCTACTGAAGTATTTATGATATCAAATGGGTACCTAATGTCTTACAAAGTGTGTGAGTCAACGAAATCAATTCGTTTTATTTGGTTGTATTTAGAATTCATATTAAACACACTACAAACGGGACTTAATCGCGTAAAAAACTATTTATATTTTACCTCGGCGTTAGTTCGTTTAGAATTCATGTATGCGGGTTTTTTGATAGTTATACCTAGTAATAGTTTTTACGAACGTGAAAGTTGACATCAATATTTGAATTATTTATAATATCAGTTAAACGATTCCTAATGCTTTTAAAATGAGACTTGTCGATTACTTACACTAAAAGCTTTTATTTCCAAATATAAGAGTGAAAACGAAACATTATAAGTACTCAAGTTTTAAAATCTCAGATATTTAGAGAAATATTCCTTACTAGCTTGTGCCCGCGACTTTGCCCGCGTGGAATTAGATTATCGCGCTCTCGCGGGAACTACTTTTTTTCCGGGATAAAAAGTTGCCGATGTCCTTTCCCGGAACTCCAACTATCTCCATACTAAATTTCATCCAAGTCGGTCCAGCGGTCAAAGCGTGAAGTAACAGACAGACCGACAGACAGACAGAGCTAGGTACGTACTGTCGCATTTATAATATAAGTACCGATGGATTAAGTACACTTGATAGTGCCTGCTGCCCATCGTCAATTACACAATTTTTGTATGTTATTTTCTATGTGCAGTTCTAATGTACAGTTTCCCATCCCTCAGCTACTGAATATGACATAATTGTACTTTATGCACCTTCTGCTACAAGTGTTCAATATCTAAGCGCTGTATAATGTGCATACTATATCGTCCGTATGACAAAGCGGCTGCTTTACATAAAATATATTGCCTTTTTCTACATAGTGCGAATTTACTGTTCCCTTTGTAAATCTAAAGAAGGAAAATTGACAAGCTCCGTAAAAATTACGATTTCTTGTTTTGGTGCAATTTTACTCCACGTGTCACCGACCGTGAATAGATTTTGGTCCTAGCTGGCTCTGTTGAGTACATTCTGTTGAAAAGTCCTAATTGGTCCATAAATTAACCGAATGCGCTAGTGAGGCAGCTCTCTAGCACATTCAAGGGAATTTACTTTCGCAAAGTATCAAAATCAATACAGCGACTCTATGGCTCTATTATTAGAGTTGTTGTAAGGTATAAATATTTTGGCTGTATTCATATTTTTGCCCTTGAATCTGCCAAGCAGACTAAAAACTGATGTGCTGTCGTAGACTTTTTGTCACACATTCAAAACGTATGCATTTCGAGGACTTGAGAGCAAAAATCTTTCTACTACTTCATGAAGCTAAACAAAAAGCCATGTTCGGTTTTAAAAATACTATTAGTTAAAAATGTTTTTATGACAAACATAATAAGCGCCAGTGAAAAAGTTTAGTCTTTGACACAAAACTGAAAGATGAACAAATGAAATATACCAAGATTCCAATGCATTTCACGAGTCGCGATATTTTCTGCGAGCTGACAACCCTAATCCACGTGGCCTAGACCCGTCGATATTGTTTCTCATACCCCTTATCAGCGAAACGTATAGGCGATCGTTTGTCAACCCTATTTCGACCTAAAATCGTGCGAAATAAAGTAATTTATTGCAGTTAGTATCGCGTTCTGGAAACGAAGTGTTCCCTATTGGCTGAATTCCATTTCAACTCGGGGGAATATTGGGACGTTCCGTTTGACATCTTAGTCTAGTTCAGCTTTGCCTTGCAATTTGTTTAAAGTGACGTGCAGTGGTGGCAAGCCGTGCTAACCTAATGAATACATACATAGGTCGGGGGGTTCAAACCCGGCTCTCTCTACTGAGTTTCTTTATGTGCGAAATTCAATTGGAATATTGGAATTTACTACTAAGCTTCTTATGTTTTTTTTTAAATATGAAATGACATAAATTTTCCCTGTAAAATTTCGATTTAGCACCTGCTCATGAAGATTTCGCATTTCACAACGTTTTTTATTAAGTTAAGAGAAATCCGTCAAGTATTTTTACAAGATAATTGATCCAATTGTCCGAACGGTATAAATAACCAATAGAGATCAAGGAAGAGTGGCCACTTCAGGTAATCCCCTACGAGTGTTTGGAGGAGGAAAAAAGATGAACGACTTTAACAAATAAATCATAAAATAAATATCGTCGGATGGCGAATTTTAAAGGAATATCAGCTACAAAAATGATTTTCACGAATTATTGGCTCGTTTAACGTTTGATTTAGTGCTTTGTTGTCGTTTCTGTATTTTTTATTACAAGTTCTTTTAGTACATTAAACGATAGGCTCAATTGCCCTAACTGAGCTATTTCTACTATGAATAGGTATAAGGAATATAAGTTATAGTTGTCACTATCATAACAAAATGATACTTAATTATGACCCACAGCTGGTACAGATTTCTTCTCATCTCTGGAGTCTCTTGCTAGGCCATAGTCTCTATTTAGGCCCAATATTAAATAAATACTGGGATATTCTGGGTTCCACTCATATCTCTGAACTAGCTTGCAGAAAGAAGCGTTCAGATCTCATTTTCATTCGGCTGGTCTTTTGCAAAAGCGAACGGGACCCAAGGATCTTTTCAAGTCGAGAGTGACCTATCTCTCGATATTTAAGCATGTATAAGATACCTTTAACCACATCGTCACTCACCATCACGTGAGATCATGGTCAAATGCTTCCTTATAATGAATAAATAATAAGTATCTCTGTTTATTATTTTAACTGTTAAAACCTCTACGAAGTACTTTTCCCCAGATATCCAAAACCGCATACTTCCTCACTTACCCAACACCGCAAGATGAAATTGGTAGTCGATAAAATAAAGTTTATGTTTCCGAGGAAGTTATACAAACTAAAAATATTAATATTTATGTTCGGACGTTACCAATTTATGAGCTAATTTTATCGGTGTTTTACTAAAGACCTGTAAAATCGAGCGAAGAGTCAAGCTCAAGGAATTTCCAGCACTCAATCTTGTATGTAATCCGTTTATAAAACCGGAAGTTCAAGCCTTGTTATTTATTTTTAAAATTGGATTTTTTTTTATAGACATAGACATTTATTTCTCAATATCAAATTACAGCATATTTTACATGTCAAAATAAGAGAATTTCACATTGAGATCGTCATAGAACATCCATTAGGATTTTATTGAAGTGAGGAAATTATTGTGTTTTCAAAATGGTCAATTCAGTAGGTACGCTGCGTTATCCTGCTTGCCTACTAATCGACTTTGGGCTGATTCGTCCGGGGAAGTACCTCTTGAAAGCTTGAAGATGTGTTTCATACGATTATCTCTTTTCTTCTTTTATGAAGTAAAACCAGCAGTACCCTATCGAAGAAAAAACTTACTTAAAAAGGAACACACACACACACAAATGTGGAACAAAGAGATGTAAGAAAACTGATCGATGTGTAAATTAGATTACATCGATACATAAAACACACATGAAAAAAAGAAGAAAGAATATAAATAAATATCTATGAGCACCAAAAGGACCCGCTCAACATTATGCCGCAGATACCCGCGACTTTGATTTTAAGGGGCACTAGTGGCGACACGAACGCAAACGAAGCAAACAACTTACACTATATACATTTAAAACTATGCATATAAAGAAATGCGAACAAAGCAGAGTCAGCAATATGTTTTACATCACCCTTGGCCATAAAGTGGGATTTTCTGCCCGCTACGCGGAGAGAAAATCTCACTTCTTGGCCAAGGCAAGACGTACAACTTTTGACAAACCACAGGCGGTAATTCGTAAAGCCCTAGATCGCATATTTATGGCCCTCACCTTCGGTTCGGGCCACAGAAACCTGCGATCTGGGACATTTACGAATTCACCACCCTAGGTCTGTAATGTACTATTGTGCCTGCCGATGCACCTGCGTTATCGTTTTACAACCCTCCTTTAAGATAGCAATTAAACAATAAATGTTGGGGATGGTCTTGAAGTGCATTTTCACCATATTAATTGACACGTTCTATACATAGGTATCCATTACATTTTAGCGTGGAACAAAAGTCTAATTACCAAACTAATGGCTCACTGCCCGATCTCCACGGACCAGTGTAACTAAAACCATGGATTTCATTACCGTTTTCCCGATCCCTCCATTTTTCATTGGCACTGGGACACGAGATAGTTCAAGTTTCGCTGGTTTAACGTAGGTATATCGGACGACGTATGGACTCGATTTTCTAGATGCAGAAATTAGGAATTGTTTTTGAACAGGTTCAGGACTAGTTATTGGCTGAAATTATACAAATACAATAACAATTTGTTTATTGAAACAGTGAAATACATGTGAATATTACAAAGAGAACACTTAAATCTGACATGCATGACACTGTAAAATATTATGGTGAAAGTAACGTTGTCTGTCTGTAAAAGCCACGATATTTTAATATTAGGTAAGTACTAAGTTATTAGAGGAAGCTACCTTTCGCCTGCAGTCTAGTCTGGATGTAATTTCATATTTAATTCACTTCCCCCTTTTCCCACTGCTGGGCTAAGTATAAATGTATAATACAATAATTAACCCCTTCCGTCCTACCTCAAAAGTCCACTCTCAAGGACAACCTGATGAAATCTCTTTGGGTACCTAATTAGTTACTCTTACAATGCGGGTTGAGGGACTTGAGGGTGAAAAAGGTCTTGAAGTTGCCGCCGGAAAACAAAGTTTCAGGTCATTCATTAACTAAGAAGCCAACTTAAGAATAAGTTTCATTTCCCTTTGACTTCTGTTTCTCTTAATTTGCTAACGATAATACGTAAGTTGGTAGTGACTTGGTCGTGTTGTTTCTAGCGAAAAATTGTCTTTCACGAAAGTATTCTACAAATTGCTTTGTATAAGAAAATGTAATTTTAATAGTATCATGTGCTACTTAAACATTACTTCATTGATTGTTTGTTGTAAAACTGGAACATAATTGCCATCAATATTGACGTCGGATGGGCTTAAAATCAGCATTAGCTGTGCCCATACCCTTTTTCCATAGTAAATGCCTATGATTATTTGTTAAACTACAGAATGCCTATGTGAATTGTTAAACTAAGGAATGTTACATGCTAATATGGAGAATAAACGAATTTATATTTTATACAAGCTACAAATTGAGTGTGAGTAAATTAGGTATTTGAACAATGATATATACTTACTTAAGATTCTAAATATTTCTTTGGTGTTTTACTTTAGCATCAAATCTAAGTACCTAACTCCTTGAGTATTTAATATTGTATGCACCGTTGAACTATCTTATAATGTACCGGAACAAACCCATTTTACTTCCCACTGCTGGGCACATGCCTTCTTTCATCACCAAGGGGCTATTAATCCCATACGAGTCCTTTAGGGATTAGGGACTTCACACAAAGTCATCTTTGTAATTCTTCAAGCAGGATATTTTCAAGCAGGAAATTAAATTGATCCTATTCATATAAATTAGTTTAATTACCTACTCGTTATCCTCTCCCATTCTTTTTATTATTATAGCATATAAAGTGTCCCACTGCTGGGCAAAGGCCTCCCCTCTTTTTCGCCACTCTCCTCTATTTTGTGCAAGCTCCCGCCAATCTGGGTGAAATGCGTCCAAGTTGTCCCGTCATCTCCTTTTGGGTCTCCCTCTTCTCCGGCAGCCATCTCGTGGAACCCACTCTGTGGCTTTTTTGGCCCACCCTTCCATTCTTATTATTGTTAAAACCTGAAGTTTATCTCCTGCACAAACTGAACTGATTTCGAAACTTGAAATTCGACTTTAGTTCAAATATACCTTATTTTGCTTAAATATAGAGGTAATGGAAAAATCCCTCAGGATTCAAGAGAGGAACCAGTCATTAAAACTCTAGCATTTTTACCGATACTGCATTTCCTACGGGAATCACCGACTAATAGCTTAAGAGAGAACAAAAGTACTTACGTTACAACCAAGAACATTTTTTAAAATTAGATATTACTTAATTAGGTACCATTATATTTCTGGCGGGAGCAGTTGAATATAAAAATGGCAAAAAAATATCTCCTTTAATTATGTCAAGAGGGTTTGGGCTATATAGTCCCCGCGCGGATTCAGTGCGGATACGGGTTTTCACACATCGTTAAACCTACTCCAATACGCGCTCAGGTTTCCTCACGTCGTTTTCTCTCCGAAAAGCGCGGTAGTAATTTTTAATTATGTTTTGAAGTCTGTCTGACCTCGGACCCGCGTGAGAGTCGGTAGTAAAGACCGTTTGTGTAATCGTCGCTTAGATTTTTTTTAAACTTTCAGTCATTAATGTGTTCTGATCTTTTTTCTTTTTTTTCTCTGTGTTTTGAACCGGGAGACACGCTGTCGGTAGGCCTCCAACAAGATGGAGCGACAACCTCGTGAAGGTCGCGGGAAACCGGTGGAAGCAAGTAGCACAGGACCGGTCTGAGTGGCGAGCCTTGGGGGAAGCCTATATCCAGCAGTGGATGTCTTTCGGCTGAAATGATGATGATGATGATCTTTTCCGTATAGGTACGTAATGAATTATTGTCTTTCTTTCTTTTTCATTATAATCGTCAAAGGAGAGTGTATAAGTCAATAGCTACCGTATCCCCTAAACTAATTCACGTGTCTACTGTCGGTAGCACGCCTGTCTCCGTCACCTTGATAACCGATAACGCGGCAGAACTCATTACTGCTGATAGTACAGCGGATATTTGCGTGACAGTCGATTCGGCTCAAACCCACACTAATCCAGTAGGTAACTTTATAACATCAGCGTGTCCGTCAAATAGTTTTGATTTTTAGCAGGCTTGTTTATGATGTTGGCCTAATGTATACTTAAGCCAAGTTTGTGACCCCGAGCGCCGAACGCAACTTTGTCATAATTTCGCGGCTGCTTCTCTTAATCTTAAAGGACTAGTTTTTCATAATTATTTCTTAGAAAATTTGTTCAGAAGCCTAAATTTGATATAATATGAGTCTCTGTGTAGTTTCTGAGATAAAGCTTTTCAGAATTCAGCATTTTTCAGAACTTCGCAATATTTTAGAAGTCATCGAAAAACTGTAGCAGGCAGGATGTTTTCCAATTACCTCCGACGGAGAGTGCTAGTGTTACTCGTTACGAATGCTAATTTAAATTCCCGTTTTTCTCGCTCCCGTAGGAATTTTGCGGAATCCTCTCTATTAGTCTCCTACACCCCGCAAGGAACCTATATCCCAAATTTCAGCTTCCTGAAACCAGCAGTTTCGGCTGTGCGTTGTTTGCTAACTATAGCTCAAACGTGGCAGTTGTTTGGTGGTTACCCCAAAGATCATTTGCTGTATGTAACGCACAGCTGAAACAGCTGATCGTAGGAAGCTGAAATTTGGTATGTAGGTTTTTTAAGAGGTGTAAAGGTGCACCAAGAGAGGATTTTCCAAAATTCCTAAGGGAACTAGAAAAACGGGAGTTTAAATGTTAATGTTTATGCGCATACGAAGTCACGTTCAAAAGTTAGTTGGATGTAAAAATACTTGGATATAAATAATACAGGTGGCTCTAATTCTTGACTCCACACGAGCAACACTAGCATACTCCGTCGAAGGAAATTGGAAATACTCCTTCTAGAGCTGTCTGACTTCTAAAATATTGCAAAATTCTGAAAAATTCTGATTTCTGAAAAGCGTTATCTCGGAAAGAATTGGGTGGACAGAGACAGTTACACTAGACTCATATTATAGCAAAAATAGTGTTAAAAAAAACTGAGAATATATTATCCAAATGCACAATGTATAATAAGCTGTTGTCCTTTAGGGTTAAAATCACCAAATTTGCGTTCGGCGCTCGAGGTCACAAACTTGGATTATTCATTACCAACCTCATAAACAAGTCTGCAAAAAATCAGAAATACCGAATTTGGCGCATTCTACTCCATACTTTCAGACGACAAGGTTACTGGATCACACCACAACAGCCTATATTTAATACAAAGGCTTGAAAAATTACAACATATTTTTTTTTTACGAAGGCGTAATTTGAAAACCATTTCGGTATCTCCGTCTAAAAGGATCGTCGGATAAGAAAGTTTCAGATTAATTTTGTCCATTACTTTTAGAAAAAAAAAACCGGCCAAGTGCGTGTCGGGCCACGCGCAAAGTATAGGGTTCCGAAGTTGAGGATGCCCACAGTACCTTTCTAAGACTTATTAGCATCTAGCTAGCCTGTAGTATGACGTGCCCGCCCGACGCCCCTGCCGCTCGAGAAAATCATTGTTTTTTTAATATTTTTATAAGTTGGTCGACTATTACTCGTAAGTTTGTACAGCCTACTTAGCTGTGATAGTTTTCCTTTCAACTACGTTATATATGCCACAACCGTGATTTTTTTCAGCCATCCAAATACCACCGTTTAGCTGGCAGGGGGGGGGGGGGACACGTGACCCTAACAAAAAATAGCACTTTAAAGCTTAATATTTCACAAACGCATCACTTAATCCGAAGAAGCCGTGGTGGCCTAGTGGTTCGACCTACCGCCTCTCATGCCGAGGGTCGGGGGTTCGATTCCGGCTCGCACCTCTAAGTTTACTTATGTGCGAAATTCAATTTGAATTTACCACTGAGCTTTTCGGTGAAGGAAAACATCGTGAGGAAACCTGCACGCATCTGCGAAGTAATTCAAAGATGTGTGTGAAGTCCCCAATCCGCACTGGGCCCGCGTGGGGACTATAGCCCAAACCCTCTCGTGATGAGAGGAGGCCTGTGCCCAGCAGTGGGACGCAAATAGGCTGTAGTAGTAGTAGTAGTAGTAGTAGCATCACTTAATCAAAAAATAGTTTTAACAAACCCACAATATTTTTTAAAGACCTATTCAACGATATGCCGCACCATGGGGTACGCAAGAAAAAAAAATACATCCCCACTTTACGAGTAGGGGAGGTACCCTATAAAAAATAATATTTCAATATTTTATTATACCACTTTGTCAGCGTAACTAATATGTATATTCATACCAAATTACAGCTTTCTAGAACTAAGCATCTTCGAGCAATAGTGCGGACAGACGGACGGACGGACGGACGGACATGGCGAAACTATAAGGGTTCCTTGAGGACTTCGGAACCCTAAAAACGTGTTTTAGTAATACGCAAAAGGTGACGGCCAAGTGACGTCATATAGCTCTTTATCTCTACGGATGACAATTGTTCATATCCATCGGGATTTTTCAGGATTCCCGAGATTTCAACGAAATTCTCGTAAATATTAAAATGTAAGAAAATAGAAAAAGCCGGCGGTACTCTAAACTGCCACGCTTCGAATTCTGAGTAAAACATTTTGAACAGATTTTTTACATTATTCTCTCTTAAAGGAGAGAGAATTGAATTTGTTGAGAGGCCGTCAAATTTGGCCCGAAGCTCGAATTAGGAAAAAAAGAGAGCTTTTAATCCGCGTGAAATATGATGTAATAATTGATAGGCAGCTTTTATCTAGATAAGTAATGATTTTGTTGAATAACAATGTACTGACATATTTATTAAAAAAATGAAAAATCCCGTGAAAAAGTTCGAGGTGAAAACAGCTTATTATACTTTGTGCTATTCCCGTGTACGGTTCATCAAAACACGTTCAGTTGTTATAGTACGAAAGCAGTACGAATCAACATCCATTGTCAATCCTTACATCTACACAGACAAACTTGCTGTATTAATAAATAGTAGATAGTTCCCACGTAAAATGGCTGGACAGTTCTTCCACCTAAATCAGTAGGTGCATACCTACCGTCACGACTTAAATGTAAAATTGTTTACAAGACGTTTATAAAGCAATAGTAATTTAGGTAAAAATGAAATAACAAGATTTGAATACATTATTTCCATTTTTTATAAACATTGTTAAGGCATTCACTGCCACTTCTGTTTTACGAACGTTCGCCAGGTGCCACATCTGTCATTAAGGCAACATTGCAACGCACATGTGCGTTCAAGGCACTGCGGGAAAGTAAGCAAAACTGTCGTCGGTGGCAGTGAATGCGTTAACATTGACCCTCTGTCTGAGACTATATAGCTATTCTAATTCAGATGAAATTTTAAAAGGTATGAGAACTGGCTGAGAAAATAAATTAATTTTAAATTATCAAATAAAAATATCAAGCGGCTTATCTTCTAGTGAAAAACACTTACCTGTCCCGAATTTCCCAATCGAAACAAAAAAAAAAACACAGACAAAAATCACTAGGGAATCAAACACGATAAAAAAAGAACCAACACAAAGCACTATCACATTAAAACTATATTTGTTTATGAAAATGTACGGGTGTTCGAATCTTCCGAGCGAAATCGCCACCCCGTTTAAAACGACTGCTCGCGGCGACGTTCGCGAGAAGACTGGCTGTGCTGAAACTGATCCCCCCTTTGTCGTCTTGGGAAAATTTCAGTGCACTGTATCGGTTAACCTTGGTGGTCTAGTTCTTCGGAGCAATTGCTAAAGGATGTTTCGCGGAACCATACGATTGGTTAAGGCCGGATTTGCATGTTAAACTCTACGGTTCAGTATTGATATTGATACAGTGTCCTGTTTACACGAGGCTCGGCCTTACGTGATTTAAATGTGTTTGGTTAGTATTAGATTAATTAACGGTAAAGTTTCAAACGGCCTATCACCTGATTTCAGTCTTACTAAAATTAACATTTCCGGTAAAGAGTAGAGATTAAAGTCAATGACTGGTAAAAAAGATACTTTGGCGAAGTATTTCTTAGACTAATACCTGTATATATATATTATTTATTTATTGAAAATTAATAAACCATACAGAAATAAAAAAACTTAAAACTAAATCATTTTCCCGCAAAACTACTTGTATGCAGTTTGTCTGCAGTATTTCTTAATTGGTTGTAGTTACTCCATTACATAAATTATAGTTAGCGATATTTTGACCCACCTTCACCAGAAATAGGTTTGTTATGTTCTTTTACATAGGTACAATGTGTAAAATATTTATCAAGTGTGTTTGTTTCTTTAGCGACGTCTATAGACTAATCAGCTCGATGGATTTAGCTAACAAGATGTCGTTAGTTTCATCTTAATTGTAAGAGTACGTAACCGTGGGTAGGTACATCAAAAGTTTATAATTTACTTACCCGTTTTTAGTTTCATACATAGGTATCTACATCCATATTATCCATATTAATATTATAAATGCGAAAGTAACTCTGTATGTCTGTCTGTATGTTACCTCTTCACGCTTCACCAATAGTTGGAGTCCCGAGAAAGGACATAGGCTACTTTTATCCCGGAAAAACGCATAGTTCCCGCTGGAACGCGATAACCGAATTCTACGCGGGCGAAGTCGCGGGCAGAAGCTAGTAATTTTATAAAGTGACTACTTAGTCACTATATTCTTATAATAGGTACTTACCTATTATAAGAATATTCTGAAGTTTCAGTTTGAAGTAAGTCGTTAATTGAAACTTTGCTCTATGCTAAAGTTGCTGTCGAGGATTACTCAACCATTGTGCACGGCACTAATGGACTCAATAAATCTCGGGGACTTCGAGACTTTCTATAAATATCGATGTTTAGTTGCTTTCAAAGTTATTTAAACTTCACCGATAGTTTTCGCGTGAACACTTGAGGCATGAAAATCAAGGCGAAAAAATAATTAAGGATTTAGGTACTTACTTACATAAATAATGAACCTGATTATTATTATTATTATTCAGATTTAAATTTTTTCTCTCCTACATTATCAGTTTTTGTTTTAAAACATAAAATATTAAACCTACTTGGTTATTGGTTATAGTCATAAAATTATAGAAATGGTTTTACCCTTATAAAATATTGGTATTACAGGTGTACACAACTTAGAAGGCGCGTGGATTAACCAAAAACAGACTCTGCGTCAACGGCTTAAGAGCTTTGCCGCGCGCCTTCTAGGTTGTGTCGTGCGGTACTATATTTATGTTTCAAAGATGCCTACAGGCATCGACACGTAACTTGAGCGGTGGACTTGGATGCGCAGAATTCAAAAATAGGGTCTCATCGGCAGAGGGGCGCGGGACGCAGGGGGCGCTTTGTTGTACGCGCACGCTTATTGACCCTTCAGTCGTAAACATGCCCAGAAATCTCCTTTACTTTTGCTCACCGCTCAAGTTATGTGCCGCGACCTGTACTAGTAGATGCGTTCCGACATTTAGGGATCTGCGGTTGTAGCCTCCATTCGAGGCTGGAAACTATATAATTGTATATAGATAGTAATAGTTATAAAAGTACTGAAAAAGTGGGTCTTCCAGGGTCTCAAATAATCACCATAACAAATTTTATCCAAATCGGGCCAGTCGTTTCGACATGAAGGAAGGACAAATAAACAAACACGCTTTCACATCTATAATATTAAAAAGTTGGAAGTATGGATCTAAGTATTTATTTCGTTGTCCACATACCTAATAGTGTGAAAAGCCCCAAAACATTTATATGTATATTTATTTACGATTAAAGTATACATGCCTAATTTCCTCAATTGAATCAGTTCAAAGCAGTTTTAGTCTACCTAATGTATAACGGTTGCGAAAAACAGACAGAACTCATCATGAAATCCAGATTCAGACTGGGGTAAAATTCTGTTTCAGAGGCAAGCGTCAAAAGGCGCCCTTTGTACGACTCACGCGAGACTTGGCTTGTGACCTGGACGTCGTTATGCAGGAAGAAGTCTTTAAAACTACCGTGTGATCCCTTAAGAAAACTCAATAGAGTGTATGTGGTAGGTATTCCATAGAATATATTTTACATGTAATTTTAAATTCTATTATTAATAACAAATAAACATACTTAACGGAAACACTGGAGATACTTCGAACCCACGACCGTCGGAACCAACAAAGTATCTAGGAAGAGAAATTTATTTCTAGTAAGTTTCTCATGTGGCCAATCAATATATTATAAAAAAAACGTTACTGACTAACTAATTGACTGACCGATGACAATGCACAACCAAAGCTCTGCTACTGGTCGTAGAGAGCTGAAATTTAGCACGACGGTTCCTTGGGGAGTGTAGGGGAGTACTACGGATTACTAGAGGATTGTTCCAAATTCCCAAGGAACGGGAAAATATGGGATTTTTGAATGTTTTACGCGCATACGGAGTCGCGGGAAAAAGCTCGTTTGTTGTAGAAAATATTTCATACTTAAACCTACTCATATTTGTAGGTACTTATAATCATTAACATCCACTGCTAAAAGACTGCTGCTACCCCCTGGTTTTCCGAAAATAATAATAATATATATAATAAATATTTTCTCTCTCTCTCTTCTCAACCCGTATCTACCCACTGCTGAGTTGAGGTCTCCTTCAAATTTCTCCTTTTCTCCCTCTTTTGTGCTGTTTTCATCCACCGCGTCCCAGCAATCCCCACGATGTCATCTTTCCATCTTGCTCTTTGACGTCCAACGTTTCTGTGCCCTGTTATAGGTATTCCAAAACCTTTCTAGTCCACCTGTGGTCTTCACTTCTTGCTAGGTGGCCCACCCACACCCACTTCTTTCGAGTGACTATATAAATATTAGTATCAGTTAGTATAAGTTAATACAGGCTAGTGCTTTGTTGGATCATCCCGTCCTACCATCGAATCGGGAGGCGAATTTGCTCACCGCGGCTGACTTCTATGCCGTACGTTCGTGCAATTGGAGTCACATTTATTATTCGACGTTTAAAATGGAAATGAGAGCTTTTACTACAATTTAATTGTCACTCTTAATTAACTACAAATAAATATTTAAATAACCTTAGTTTCTGACAATGGAATATTACCTACAAACTAGTTCTTCTGCCCGCGATTTCGACCGCGTGGAATTCGGTTAACACTTTCCCGCGGGAACCATGCGTTTTCCGTAATTAAATTTAGCCTTCATCCTTCCCGGGACTCGAATTTGATTAAAAATATATAAGTTGTGTTTGGAACTTTTATTACAGCTTAAAAAACCACTTGCATGCCCATAAACTCCAAACTATATACCTATACGTTATATATCGTACTAACCTGACAAGTATTAATTAAAAATCGTGTACTATATGATCCGCGCAAATACCTACGTATAAGTAGTAAAAAAACGTATACATTTTGTGGAAACTTGAGGAAAACCAAACAATATAGATACTTAACGCTCACAAAGCTAAATTGCTTACCTATCAACGACAGGGAAACGAATAAAGAAAATTAGGAAGTACTTATTATTGATTTATGTTCATCGTATTGACAGCTTCCTTTTCGGGGTCCTATGGGCCTTCAAGAGAGTCAGTGTTGTAACGGGGCTGTCGCTTTGACATACTTAAGTAGGTAATTTATTTATGTCGATCTGTTTTCACGAATTGAGGGACAATGCGTCGTTCTACCACCGGCAAAACTGTAGGTAGGTACATTTGCATTTGATTAGTAAAGTACATCTCCGCCAGCAATGAAAAATTACAGCTGGCATAATCCGAGTCATCACTTTGCTAATGGAATTAATGGAAATCTCCCATTGTATGAGTCCCTTTCGGATTATATGCTGGGCTCAACAATAGACTGTTCAGTTAATGTAACAGGGTGTCATAGACAACAATACCCATCTATCGGCTAAGTCTGGTCATTCATGAAATTGAGCATATGAGATTGCTTATGTTAAGTCACAGTGCCAGGAGTTCAGTAGTTTAGATAATTTAATTGTTGGTACTTATTCGAATTGTGGACGAGGCACATTTCTCGCAGACATGATGGCTTGGTTCTAGAATGTTCTCGAATAGAGTCCACGCACGAGACGAGGAGACGAGCTGTCGGTAGGCGTCCATCAAGATGGAGCGATGACGTGGTGAAGCTCGCGGCAATACGTTGGATGCGAGCAGTAAGTACAATGTCAGTTTGAACGGCGTCTTGGGGAGGCCTATTTCCAGCAGGGGATGTCTTTCTGTTGAAATGATGATGATGACTAATATTTACTGCAGATGTTGTTCAAAAAATTGCTTATGGCTTGTATTGGTTAGTCAAAAGGGGTGAAAATAAATTGTACTTAAGAAAAGAGCAATCAAAGTATTTTTTATTGGGAGAGAAATATGCCTAAAATGGAGACAATACAGACTAGAAATGGAAAATAAAAGAGAAAATGCCTCGTCTCGTCAAGACCTGACCGGCACAGGATAGAAACATGGCGTTTACTCCACCAAGCTTGCTCTTTTAATAAAAGAAGGAAGAAAAAATGATTTTGTCGTAAAAAACTGGGTAGAATATCATCTAATTGATTAAACAGTGAAGTTACCTCACGTTGTCAACGTATATTACGCGTTAATCAACATTCGCAGGCACACGTCACCGGTTTTGGGGATCAATACCAATAGAACAATGCCTCCAGTTATCAGCGGGAGGTGCAGATCGGTGCCTGAAGCTTGGACTAAATCACAAGCGAAAAGCGAGAAAAATGAAAATGAAATGAATGAAGCGAGAAATGAGCTGGCAATTGTTACCACGACCGCCAGAACAGTCACTCTCTCTTTCAACTTTGTACCATCTTTATTATTGGAATCTATATGTATTTGTCCGCCTTTTGTACTTTTTATGATAGTGCAATAAAGTTTAAATAAAAAATAAAAACAGCCTATTTACGTCTTTGGATTACTTCGCAGAAGCATGCGGGTTGTCTCAACACATTTTACCTCACCGAAAAGAAAAGGTCAGTGATAAATTCATATTGGATTTACAACTGACACTAGACTATCCGTCTCCCGCGATAACCCGCGTATGACCCATTTTTCCCGTTCCCGTGAGAGTCTCGAGAAATCCTCTCTTAGCCGCGCTCCTCTACACTCTACATGAAACCTACACGCCAAATTTCAGGTTTCTGCGACCAGGTGAGTAGTTTCGACTGTACTGTAAGTGGTCATCAGTCGCTCAGTGACAAGGGAGTTTTTATTTAAGAAAATATATAAGTGTTTATTTCAGTAAAAAACTAAACTACATTTCTAAATACTTAACTACAATCTTAAATATAAAACGATTTTTTTTAAGTTAAGGAGTTGCTGCGGCGTTTCCTTATATTATTGTGTTGTATCAACTTTTGTTAACCGACTTCAAAAAAAGGAGGAGGTTCTCAATTCGTCGGAATCTTTTTTGACAACTTATTTTTTACAAATACAGCATCAATATTGCGCATCTCCTCATGAAATCGATGATTAAAGGTAGCCTATGCATTAAATCAAGGGTTTTAACTGAGTGTGTGGTTCACCGTAATTGGTTAGGTAAACTGTTATAGCGTGACATAGTAATAGACATCCAAGCACTCGAAACTTTTAGATTTATAATCTAAATATATAAAACTCAAAGATGACTGACTGACTGACTGACATAGTGATCTATCAACGCACAGCCCAAACCACTGGACGGATCGGGCTGAAATTTGGCATGCAGGTAGATGTTATGACGTAGGCATCCGCTAAGAAAGGATTTTGCAAAATTCCCACGGGAAAGGGAAAAATCGGGATTTTACTTTTTAATATTTCTGCGCATACGAAGTTACGGGGAAAAGCTAGTTTTAGAATAAGGATGTACAGCTAAAACAGCAAACGCTCTGCTCCGTTTACTTGGGCCATACGATGGCAGCAAAAACACAAGTTTAATCCAACAGAATTAGTGTAGATACCAATTCAATAATTAACGTGAGCCAGTGAATCGAGGTATTATCGGATAGCGATGAGTTTAGGTAAAGTCGATATCTAATTAAATGTACAGTCAAGGGCATTAATATGTATACACTTTTGGACCTTAACACAACGGAATAGGATGAAAAAGCGTACACATATTAATGCCCTTGACTGTACTAGCTGCTGCCCTCGACTTCGTCCGCATGGAATTAAGGCATTCCCGCGGGAACTATGCTTCTTCCGTCATAAAAAGTAGCCTTCCCCGAGTCTCAAACTATTTCCATATCGAATTTTTCTTGATATTACATTATTTTCACGGAAACCACCTTCATAACGAATTTTTTGTACTGATATGTTTTTTTTTAAATATTATAAAAACAATTTCGAAGAACTACGAGTCTCGGTGTTCTATTTTCAGCGTCAAAACTACTTTTCAAAGGTTTCGCAGATCTGTGAAGTTTGCAAAGTTCTCGAAATAATTTAACTGGTTGAAAAGCATTAAGTTCTGCATTTGCGTAACAATAGATCAATTTAAACTGGGGATATCTGTGGGACATCAAATCCAGTAGGTAAGGTACGTAGAGGTCACTTTGAGTTATCATAATACTTACTTAATTATTAAAAGTCTATGGTATGGTACTAACCCAGTTTGTTTTCTTCATCTCCACTATCCAAATGTTGTCTAGTATAGATCGCTATTTAGCGATAAAACCGCCTGCTTTATGCCATAATTTTTGTGTAATTACGTTTAACTGTACTGGAACATGAATGTGTCGTGTTCAATAATGTGTATTGTATTAAAGTAAATAATATAAATAAGCCAGTAGCTGTTTATCGACATCGATCATCGCTAACGCGCATAATATCTACGATTTTTTATAATTTTGTTAGATCCCTTAGGCCCCTTGCACCAAGCTGGTTAACTTCGGGTTAACAGCTTAACTCAGATATTTGTATGATGCCGGTTTTGGGAGGTTAGCGGCTTGGTGCAAGTGAGCCTTAAAAGTTTAAATAATACAAGTTTGCAACTCCGAGAACTTTGTGCCACCAGAAGGCCACCAGTGTGTGTGTGGCCCACGGGTTTTGGTCAACCCCATAGTTAGGAAAAGTTAGGTAGTAGGGTGGGATTATGTTCTTTTTTCTTTTAAGTTCAAGCACAGGTTCAAGTGCAGTTTAGTCCTCCAGATATAGGATCAGCGCAGCGCGAGTGGAAACTGCTGAGCGCGCTCAAACTGCTTCTAAAGGGCTTAGCACCGCCACAGACAATTCAGCTCGGCGTTTATAAGATCCAACCGCTAAGAAACTAACAAAATTGCCTACTTAAATGCTCACTACTTCGTCTTAGTAGAATTTTAAACTTAACTATAATGGTATGTTTATATACACGGCGTTCAAAAAGACATTCACAGGCGCACGAGCACAGGTTCACGGGCACGAGCGTACAAACAGGCTGTTTTTGAATGAGCTCGTGAATAAGAACGTGAACGCCGTCGATCGGTCGGCTGTCGGTTTTCGGCAAAGATCAAAGATGAATTTGATCTTGCTCGGGTGTTTACACGGTCGGCGTTCAAAACGACATTCAACTGGCACGTTCACGAGCACGGGCACGCGCATATACTCGTAAACGTAGCATAACATCTTTTTACACTTATTTTCATTGATAGACTTGAATTTTCATGTTGCTTTTTAGTGTGCACTGGGATTTCAGTGTGATTTTTTTTTTGCTTGTAGCGGTTATGACTTATTTGGCGTTTGTTGATCACTAAAAAAATGTTTATGCTGATGAAACTGATGAAGTGACCAAAGTATCGTAGAATACGTTAAGTAGTTATCAAAAGTCATATGATTTAGTTAGTATAGTGATGGTTCAAGAAATTTAGTAAATATTGTCGATATTTTAATTTAAAGACGATAAGAGCCGGCTGTTTCTCGACGTTACGGCATCGGCACTCGCTGTTTAACCCAGCTATATCACGGCAGCTCGCGGCACGTGTAAGAGCGACTAAGTCTTTATGCCTCCGCGTAATCTACACGTAGCCGCCCCGCAACGTAGTGCACTCTTTGTTATTTGCAGCTGAGCTTAACGGAGCTTCTTAATATCTATTTTTGACATGATCAATTCACCGGTCTCGAAGGGTATTGGAACATTTAGAACCCAGTCTGCTTTTAACATTACGATGACTTAAGATCAGAGGTGGAAACTCTTTCCGCACTCTAGTCGGCTGAAGGATGGAAATTGGCTGAAAGCATTAAAACAGACACCCCCTTAAGCCAATAGATTCTAAGCGTCTGATCTCTTTTAGACTCCCTAGTGCTATTTAGTACGCCACTCTGTCTTTTTTTTTCGATTCTTCATCATTTCAGCCGAAAGACGTCCACTGCTGGACATAGGCATCTCCCAATGCACACCGTCATCACTCAGAATGCAAACACCCATTAAATATTATCTGCCTTTTTTTAGACACAAAAGTAACATACCTTTCAATTCATACTCCGATTAAACGAAAAACATTCGTATTTGTATGCAATACATTTTAATTTTACTTAAGGACTCACTTAAATTTAAACGAAAAGACACCCAATTTGGGCTCTACTGAATATGTACAGTCCGATTAGTTTTGGCTTAAAAGAAAATTGTTTCAATCCAGAATAGCTAATTATAATTAAGTATAACAGCAGTAGAACCGTTGATAAAATAAATAAATTAGGCAATAACCAACAGTACACTACAATGAATAGGTAAGTTGCAGCTTTTTTACCAAAAAACTGCTCAGCAGTTTGGCAGATGTTATTTGTAGCGGCCTGTGTGCTCGTTTGCCAACCTATTCCATAAATAATAATAAAAATCTTTCCACGCCATAACCACCACAGTAGCTTATTACCGCCCACCGACTCCTGCCACTCGAGAACTTTCTGGCCCCATCGTGCCCCGCCCACTAATAAATTAAATAATTTATATTCTTTGTTTTCATCGTAAAAAAGATAATTTTATATTGTTCCTTTTATAAACAGTTTACCTGTAGGATTTGTTTTTAATCTCGGTTAATTTTCATTTTTAATGGACAGGATAATAGAGAGATTCTTTAGAGATCTTAAAGGCTTTATTTAATAGCTTTATAAAGAAAATTAAAAAAAATACAAAAGGAAAATGATTATGAAATTGCTCTGTACCTAATATTTATGATAATTTATACCATTAGGTTTTTTGTTCGAGACATTGCATTCTCTTCGTCTTAAGACACCACTTGTTTTGTGCCTAATAATGATATGCATTGTATATGTATATTTTAATAGCTTCTGCCCACGACTTCGTCCGTGTGGAATTCGGTAAGAGAGCATTACTGCGGGAACTCTGCGTTTTTCCGGGTCAAGTCCTTAAACCTACCCGTGTTATGGTACCCCAATACCATGTGGCAGTTCTCGAATTATACGTAACTATTCCGACTTTTATATATAATTTTAAATAATAGTTATAAGTTATCAAGTTGTCGATAAAATACGTAAGTAAGATAATTCTTCTAGTTTTAATTGCTCTTTAAAACGAATGACTGGTTTGATTGAGGTTATGGATATCTTGATTTATCGTAATTATAATTAAGTATTTGTAAATAAATGAAAAACAAAATGATCACGTATAATTCTTAACCTTAAGTATTTGTAAATAAATGAAAAACAAAATGATTACATATAATTCTTAACCTGTACAGGACATTATGATACAATCAGTATTTAAAAAACGGTTTACCAGTGAAATAAAAATTGCTCAAAAATAGGAGCTCCGTAAAAACTGAGTGTGATAAAATGTATGAAATATTACTTACATTTCGAAGTTTACTTTGGATTTATTTTATCAAGGCCATCTAAAGGATTGACAAGTGTGATAAATGATACTCCTGTCAGTTACATTATAAGTCTTCACGTCAGTTTTTTCAAGCCATTCGTCTTTGAAATTCTTTACTTTTTCCATCCTTCAACTCAATCGTAATTCTCGCTAGAATAATACTTTAAAAAACTCTCTATAAGTACTCAATTTGTTGATATAATCAAACCGAAAAAAAGCTTAATTTACAATCGTAAAATTTTCGTGTATAAAAATAGCAAAAGGCCAAGCAGGATTTAATGCTAGCACATCCTGAGTTGCGACCATTTCATAACCAGCCACCATACAATTACGCACTACGCATATGCAATATCATTTTGTTTTTTCTTCTGCCTTTAATTCTTACGATGTTTTATCTCTTTTAAAGAAGGTTTAAGGAAGGAATGTTGGGTATGAATCTTGAGTTTTTTTTTATTCACCTATATTAAAGGCAGATAAGATTATATAGCCGAAAGTATCAAAACGGAAAACAATGGTTTATCTTTACGTTAAAAAAATAATTTGTTGGCCGGACAAAAGCGCCGAAAAATAAATAGGTACCTATTTAACCAAGTATGAAATTCATTCGAAAGACTAAGAAAAAAGTTCATGACAGCAATAAAAAAACGTTTCTGAAGAAGTAATAACATTTTTTACCAGCCTAAACAAAATAAGGAGGTTTTCTAACCACACTTTTGATTATTAAATATTTTTTTACGAAAAAATGTCGCTGAAACATTGTTTCGGTCAATTTAAATGGAAGTAGGTACTTAAGAGGGTTTATCCCGAAAGTTGGCAACGTCGCACATAGCTGTCAAATGTTTCGCTGTTTTTATTAATTTATCAATATTACTGAATTAAAAAAGAAGTTATCATTCTATGGTTGAATGACGCGTCTCGTTTTATATTTGTTGGTTAGGCATTCAAATGATAAGATTACATTAAAATGCATGGAAAATGCGATGGAAAGTTTTCAAAAGATAGTACTTGCGTAATCCTAAAAATTTCATGTTCCTAGGATAATTGTTGCAATCCATACTTAATGTTTTATTGAACCATAGAGCTATAATTCATATTTTCATTCAGTAATATTCATATAAATTAATAAAAACAACGAATTATTTGACAGCTATTTGCGACGTTGCCAGCTTTGGGAGTAAACCCTCTTAATGCCTTACAGGTGAAAACGCAAAGCCCATCTAGACTTTTGCTTATTTTCACTCACTTATAATATGTAATATTATGTAATTAAAATCACTTAGTTTGCCGAAAATTGTATAAGATGTGATACAATACCAAATGAACGTAGGTAAACTAAGTTTTAGTACTTAAATAAATTATTCCAGCCTAAATCTAGTTGAGGCTAACTTTGTTCGTGAGCCTAACTCCATTACCTACGCTGCATTATACATAGATTACTAGCCGTTGCTCGTGACTTCGTCACGTGGAATTCGTTAATAGCATTCCTGCGAGAAACTCTGCATTTTTTCGGGATATAAAGCTATGTTGACCAGTGTTATAAACTACCCCCATACCAAATTTTGTTGCAATCCGTCCAGTAGTTTTTGAGTTAAATCCGGACATACATACGTGTAGACAATTTTTCTAAAAATCGTTCTTTTGTGTTCAGTATCGTTTAAGTATTATAGTCCCCTCGACTTGATAGTTTCTTTTAATTTTTAAGTTTCAGATGCGACTATTTCTACAGACTTATTATTAGTAGTATATACCTAGATAGTATGGACTAGTATACCAGTAGATAATAGTATGGAAGTGAGTATGGATAGAGGTGGTGAGGTAGCGCTGAAATTCGACACTATTCTATTAGGCGATATAAGAATATCTATCTATAAGAACAATCATCTCTTAACTCCGGTACCTACATCAGGGAGGGGACCGGAATCAAGACACGAAGAGATCTTCAAACTAGTTCTGGGTGGAAGCTAGCTAAGGGTAGGTTAATTCAAACCGTCCGTCAAAGTTAACGTTAACGTTAAATATTTTACTATGGGATAAAATGACGTTTCTGTATGGAATGACAGCTCAGCGGCCATATTTAACGACCAGCAAGTCCGTCAAGTATGCATGAATCAATTTATCCTAAAAAAACTGACTGCCGACCTTCATTATGAAGAGACGGCAAAATAAGAAAAAGAAGATAGGAACAATCGATTTGTTTTATACCTACTGGTATAGGCCAGAGAGTGCAGTCCAAAGGTTTTTTTTATAAAAATTGGTGACTTGTAAATATTTTATTGAGACCCCCATTTGACCGGTTGTTTTTTAAAATATTCTGTAAATTACCTTGAAAGTTAAGTGCCGTTACCAGGGCTTTAGCGGTAGATTTATTAAACACAGAAGGGTTGGCCAAATAAATCAACAAGCATTAATAAATAATCAGCGGACTAAATGTATCGCATCTTTGGAATGAATTTAAAATAAGATGAGGTTGTGAAGTAACTGTTTTACGAGTGCTTACTACCACTACAGTATTTTTAGTTTGTATTATTCGTTTTTCCGTGATAAAATGCCTATTTTCCTTCCCCAGAACTCAAACTATTTCCATATCAAATTTCATTTAAATTGGTTCAGCTGTATAAGCGTGACAGACAGCCAGAGATACTTTTGAATTTTTAATATTAGTATGGATTGACTAGCTTTAGCCTGTGACTTCGCCCGAGTGGAAATCGGTTATCGCGTTCCCGAAGGAACTATGCGATTATTCAGGATAAAAAATATCCTACGTCCTCGTGACTCCAACTATTTCCATATACCAAATTTTATCTTGATCGGTGTAGCTGTTTAAACGTGAAGAGGTAACAGACAGACAGAGTTACCTCCGCATTTATAATATGTACTTATTAGTAAGTGGTTAATTGTAAATTAATATTAGGTCATCCTCACCGGGTCACCGGGAGACGAGCTGTCGGTAGGCCTCCAACAAGATGGAGCGACGACCTCGTGAAGGTTGCGGGAAACCGGTGGAAGCAAGTAGCACAGGACCGGTCTGAGTGGCGAGCCTTGGGGGAGGCCTATGTCCAGCAGTGGACGTCTTTCGGCTGAAATGATGATGATGATGATGATTAGGTCATCATGTCAGCCGAAAGACGTCCACTGTTGGACAAAGGCCTCCCCCAAGGCTCGCCACTCAGCCCGATCTTGTGCTACTTGTTTTCACCGGATTCCCGCGACTGAAAGTAACACTTAACCAGCTTAAAATCCACTGGTAAGTACAAAATGCCCGCGCGCAGGCTCGCGAACAAATGATTGTAAATTGCTCTCATATATTTTCTTCAACCTAGAGAAGTGTTTTTCCGCCATTTCTCCCCACTATCTAATGGACCTCTTATATTAAGTTCTTACAGCGGTTTGCAAATTACTAACTCAGTTTATTAACACTAAATGTCGGTAAATTTTGGGTCTTTTCATCTCCCAGCGCCGCCTTGCCGTTATTGTGTGAGCATATTTTTTTTACAGTACTAATTGCATCCGCTACACTCCATATAAATGGAATCTTAACTGCACGCTAAAATATTATGGTGTATAAATACGTGCACGTGTATGCTTGAGTGCCTGTTGCGTGATTGTCGCAAGCAAAACCTAGTAAGTAGAATATTTAAAAAAGTGTACCTGGAGGTTTTGACCTGCCGCCACTTAGACCTGTATGTCTATATCACTTCAGAGTTTCACTATCACTAGCACTCTTGAATTATTGTGTACGAAGTTTAGTTAAAATTTCATAATTTAAGCTTTCTGGTAAATAAAAACGTCAAAAAAACTGCGCACGTGATGCATTTTTTTAAAGATTGACAAACATCGATATGCCGCAAAATACCAAGATCATTGTTGTGCTTTTATTATTCTACTAACAAATAAAAACCGGCCAAGTGCGTGTCGGGCCACGCGCAAATTATAGGGTTCCGAAGTTGACGATGCCCACAGTACCTTTCTAAGACTTATTAGCATCTAGCTAGCCTGTGGTATGACGTGCCCGCCCGACGCCCCTGCCGCTCGAGAAAAATCATCATTATAAGTTGGTCGACTATTACTCGTAAGTTTGTACAGCCTACTTAGCTCTAATAGTTTTCCTTTCAACTACGTTATATATGCCACAACCGTGATTTTTTTTCAGCCATCCAAATACCACCATTTAGCTGGCAGGGGGGGGGGGGAAACGTGACTCTAACAAAAAATAGCACTTTAAAGCTTAATATTTCACAAACGCATCACTTAATCAAAATATGATTTTAACAAACCCACAATATTTTTTTAAGACCTATTCAACGATATGCCGCATCATGGGGTACGCAAGAAAAAAAAATGACATCCCCACTTTACGAGTAGGGGAGGTACCCTATAAAAAAAAATATTTCAAAATTTTATTGTACCACTTTGTCAGCGTAACTAATATGCATATTCATGCCAAATTACAGCTCTCTAGACCTAAGCATCTCCGAGCAATAGTGCGGACAGACGGACGGACGGACGGACGGACGGACGGACGGACGGACGGACGGACGGACGGACATGGCGAAACTATAAGGGTTCCTTGTGGACTTCGGAACCCTAAAAATTGATAAAAAGTAGCCTTTGTTATTCCTAGGGTCCCAAACTATCTCCATGCCAAATTTAATTTTAATCCGTCCAGTCGTTTCGACATGAAGGAAGGACAAACAAACACACTTCCACATTTCTAATTCTAAGTAAGGATTACTATGGATGTTAACGATACACTTATTATAAGAACACTGCACACTGCGCACAGCCTAGAGAATTATGTAGGCAATTATGCGAGTTTATAAGAAAGCATCTCATTATTTTTTCCCAAACGAAGCGGCCAACAAAAAGCCTCAAAGCTTTTTCAAACAATGCAAAGCTCATTATATGCGGTAATATATAATAACCATTTTTCTTTTGTTAACTGAGTTAGATTCGGGATTTTTCTTCAAAAAAAGATACAATTGTAACTTTGTGATTAAATGATTTTTTTAATACGGTTCCCCGATAAGTAAACATTTCGATAGGTACATGTTTAGCGTGCTATAAGTTTGTCATTTACAAACGAGCGCTTTTTGATTTTTGACAGCAAGTGGTCGTGCGAAAAAATATTTTTACACACTAGAGCTGTTTGTTCTTAGAACTTGGTCCTGTGGTTTTTTACTTTTTATATCTTTTTCATTCCCTTTGCCTTTGCCCAGCAGTGGAACTGTTGGCAACATTTAGTTTTAATATTCATTAGTATGGCAACACTCTGCATCACCATCCTCCATAGCAACAAGATTAACGTGTAATTGTTCCCTGAATTAATACAGTTATTAATAATTCTATTGAGTTTTATCTTCAACAAAACCAGCATCCCACTGCTTCCAACAGGGACACAACGGGCTCCTAATGATGTATTTTTTTTTTTAATTTCACATTCAGGAATCACTATATAAAATTGTATTTAGCAAATAAGCATACTCGTCAGTTTCTGAGCTTGTTTTCTTAGACCACGGCTTATTCTACAACTACTCAGCTTTGAGAGCTGTAGAGTGTAGACCTCGCCCCAGGCTATTTGTTTACATTTTCAAAACCCTTCGCGCCATAAATTAAAAAAAGAAACTGACGCGACAAATAAATTCTGTATACATATAATTTTGGAACCGGATCACAAAATTTCACGAGAATCGGTTAAGAAATGTGACTTGTAGAGGAGAACAAACAAAATCCGGAAATCCGGACATACGAAAGCATTTTTGCCGAAACAGAGACGCTTCGCTCGCTCAGTCAATTAAAAAAATAGTTCACAAAAATATTGATAGGTATTGGACAGTATTTTCAAAAGATTGTGAGTTATAAAAGAAATTTTAATCATTCATTTAATGTTTAAAAGTATTATTTTTTTACCTTAAAAGTATGTTACATTACACTATTTCTTTGGATGGCAATCCGATACTCAAGCTGCGTTCAATAAAAAGTTACTCATTTGACTTTTTAGCCAAGTAACCAATTACTTGTCTCCTATTTAAAAGATTCATTTAGGTACTTACCGCGACAAAAGAAGGAAAATACATGGCACGCTGGCCAAATTAAAAACAGGTTGTCATGCCAAATGCCGTATTTTACCGTTTCGAGCGTGATACACCACACAAGCGTGATACAGCTCACGCTCCTGAAGCCATTGGAGGTAATATTGGGAAGAAATTTAATTTGTCAAGTTTTCCCATTTATAGCGTAAACAAAGATTTCCCGGCGTGTGGGATTTCTGTTTTAGATAACGTAACGTATTCCATTATTGAGCGAGTGTTGTGTTCGAAACAGGTAAATAATAAAGTAAAGGAATTGTTTTCTTTTTATGATCGTTGAGGGACTCAATATGGGCCGGGATCCGAAAATGGCGAAGTTCTTGAAATTTTTCCGTAGTTAAGTAATACAAATTTGAATACGTGAAATCTTCATCTACTTATCAGACAAAAAGTGTTTTTGAAGATTTAAGGAATTTAATATATAACTTTAAACGAACCCTAAATAATTGATATGCCGACACTGGGCTGCTGGGCACAGGCCTCCTCTCCCCACGAGAGGGTTTGGGCTAAAGTCCTCACGCGGGCCCAGCGCGAATTGGGGACTTCACACACATATTTGAATTACTTCGCAGATGCGTGCAGGTTTCCTCACGATGTTTTCCTTCACCGAAAAGCTCAGTGGTAAATTCAAATTGAATTTTGCACATAAGTAAACTTAGAGGTGCGAGCCGGAATCGAACCCCCGACCCTCTGCATGAGAGGCGGTAGGTCAAACCACTAGGCCACCACGGCCTCCGTTAATCTAACGTTATATTATTAACTAGCTTCTGCATATAATTCGGTAACAGCGTTCCCGCGGGAACTATGTGTTTTTCCGGGATAAAAAGTAGCCTATATGTTGACCAGTGTTATAAACTATCCCCATACTATAAATCCGGACATAGATACATACATAAAGACTAATTTTCTAAAAATCGTTATTTTGTGTTCAGTATCGTTTTTAGTCCCCTCGACTTGATAGTTTCTTTTAATTATCTAGGTTCAGACGCGACTTCTTCTACAGACTATACATATTATTAGTATAGATTGCGAAGACTAATGAAAATGCAGACGGCACGCTGACTGATGGAAATTGGTAACCTCCGCCTGTACTTACGTGAAGATGATTATTTCTTTGCTTGTTCGTTTGTCTGTCCTAAAGCCGTTAAGACGTGGTAGTCTAACGGTTTGATCTCTAACGTCTCTCAGACCCCTAGGGGCGGGGGCTCGAGTCCGGCTCGCACCTCTGAGTTTACTGTGCGAAATTCAATTTGAAAATTACCACTGAGATTATCGGTGAAGGAAAAAAACGTGAGGGAACCTGCTTGCATCTGCGATGTACTTAATTCAAAGAAGTGAAGTCCCCAATCCGCACTGGCCCTGCGTGGGGGGTAATACCTATAGCCCAAACCCTCTCGTGGTGAAAGGATGCCTGTGCCCAGCAGTGGGACTCAAGTAGACTGTTGTGGTGGTGGTGGTGGTGTTCTATATTAAGATCTCATGGACTGTATTCCAGTTAATGATGATGATGATGATGATGATGATGTCCTCCCAGACGTATCCGTCGACGGCGACACCCTGGCAAGTTTAGTAAGTAGTTAATGTCTAAGCCTCTATTGACCTCTACGAGCATGGGCACGAACGTGACTCGCAAAACCAAATTTAGTTTTGAAAGTCCGGCTGCAAGAGGTACAGTAAAGTTCTCCGTTTGTGTCATATGTATAGTGATAGGAAGGCTTGGGCTGCGTTTTTCGTAACTGACGTTTGGCGTCGAGATCTTCAATCCGGGTGCGTTCAAAGTCAGTAATGCCTTTTTCGACGGCATTTCGCCAGTAGTAGTAGTAGTTTCCAGTTAATAGTAAGTAAGTAACACTTTATTGAACAAAAGCACAGTAATAGAAAATCAGAAAACAGAATAGGGACAAATGTAGGTACTAAGGTGAGCTTATCCCTGTAAGGAATTTCATTAGTGTTTCATTTTCTAAAAGAAATCACGAAATTAGCTATGCGTACTGGGGGTAGGTTTCATTTTATAAACAACACGAGTTATTTGGGTTCCATAATGCGGCCACACATCATCGTCAGGGGTTGTGGGTATAACGCAAGCAATTTTTCATTTTTAGGAATTCGGCGGTAGGAGGACGTTGGCGTTTTTATCGTAAATGATAAAAGAAAAAGAAAGAAAGAAAACATTTATTCATGACATTACACAACACACACACAAAAGACAAAAAAAGAGTAACATTTATACACAACAAAAGTGTTCTGGCCTGTCACGAAATGGTCCCAACTCAGCTTGTGCTAGCATTAAATGCCAGCAGCGCTGGTCTTCCGTTGGGGCCATTTGGTGAGACCTCGACCGGCTACACACGGTACACTGAATACTTACAAATTATCTTATTAAATGATGTCTTGTAGACATTGTGAAATACCTACTGTAGTTAAGTTGTGGAATTACTTCTTACTAGCTGTTTTTAGTAAGTAAGTATGCACTAAAATACATGTCATTCATCAGATCCACTTATAACAGGGATCTTGTTGATAATATTAGATGCCACTTATGAGGGGTCACCGTATAATAATAATAATAATAATCATTCTTTATTGTTCTATAAGCAGACTACAATGGGGGAGCCCTGGAGACTGTGTTAGTTTTCACTGTGTTACAGTCTCCAGTTTGTGCCCTTAGCTTAGGTGAACAGTGAAGAACAATATGAGTGCTTAAAAAGTATACATAAACAAACAAGCAAGATTAAAATATGAAATAGATTAACAGAGTTATCAGAAACTGAAAGATTAAGAAGCATAACGAAGCGTATCATTTTGCTTTTCGCCGTATAAAATCTTAAAATCTAAATCTTATAAGTAGGTACCTGTAGTATGTTTATTACTTTCTCAAACATGCTCGGAAATGTTCGTGTTACTTTCAAAAAAAGAAGACGCGAGGCTGTCCATTTCCGGCCATGGCCAGCAAAAACATTATTGTCGTGTGTGTGTTTTTTTTTAATTCGCTTGCTATTTGAGTCACCTCTAGAAACTGACAAATCCATGGAGGCAATAAGTACAACTTCGATTTGGCAATAAGCCAAATCATCCACGATCATGGAAGTAGTAAATACTGATGTGGGGTAAGTGCGCCTAAATTTATTTCGCCCCTATGCCTTGTAAACAGCCAACTACTAGTTGAGTAATATTTATAGGTTTCGATTTATTTATGCTAGGCGCACTTACCCCATCCTGGCGCACTTGCCCCGAAACTGACAAATCCATGGAGGTAATAAGTACAACTTCCATGGCCAAATCATCCACGATCATGGAAGTAGTAAATACTGATGTGGGGTAAGTGCGCCTAAATTTATTTCGCCCCTATACCTTGTAAACAGCCAACTACTAGTTGAGTAATATTTATAGGTTTCGATATATTTATGTTAGGCGCACTTACCCCATCCTGGCGCACTTGCCCCGACTGACCTTACGTATTTCCTCGCTGTTTGAGAAAAGCATTATATATACCTCGGCCGCAATTGCGATTGCCGAACTCGTACTAATAGAAGGCTTCGCTTCGCTCAGCCTTCTAACTGACTCGTCCGGCAATGCGCTACTTGGCGGCCTCTGCAATAATGTACTATTTTGTGTTTGTTTCTTCTGCACATCTTAGTACAGAGCACCGCCTACCAACCTAGTTTGTTTTTCTTCATCTCCACTATCCAAAGGTTGTCTGGTAGGTATCGCTATTAAGCGATAAGGACGCCTGCTGTATGCCATACCTTTTTGTGTAATTACATTATGTCTACTGTTCCTTGATTGTGTAGTGTTCAATAAAGTATATTGTATTGTATTGTATTGTATTGTACCTGTTTTATATAAAAACGGTCGGAAGCAGAAAGGGCAAAAGTACACTTTTCATCCTCATTTCTCTGTAAATAAGAGTGAAAAGTAGATGCATATTTTATTAGTAATTGACTGTACAGGAGTACAGGTAACGTACAAGTATAAAATAGGTCTTTTACCTATAATTTAGGTTTATATAGGCACATAAGCCTAAATTTTATAAAAGACCTTTCCTCAAAATTCCTCAACAGGGTATTTTCATTAAAATGTCTACGGGTTTAACGATAATATTCCCAACAATACTTTGGACTCTTACCTTAATTAACTGAAGACATTAAACTACGCAAGTCTAAGTAATAACAATAAGTTATAATTACTACAGACATTTGCTCGTCTCGTCTCCATCAATTGTCATTACTAAAATGACACCTCAAGGAACCCCTTAGAAATATACTTACCTACTACGCGGAGTTATATGCACGAGGCGCTGCTTCGCCAACCGTAGAGGAAGACGGATTGGTGCTAACTTTTGGGTACAAGACGCGGTATTAGCTTCGCATATAGTTTGACATTTTGCATAGGGTTAATTTTGCAATTTTTTATACAGAACCGCGTGGTGATGGTGTAATATTTTTTGAAAATTCACGAATTGCGGCGACAGTTAGGTAGAATAAGTACAAAAAAAAAATGAAAACTTGGTGAAGGTCGTGGGAATATACTGTAGGGCCGATTTGTGTGTATTTGGGTCATATTTGGGTTGATCCGAAGCCGTGGAAGCCTAGTGGTTTGACCTACCGCCTCTCATTTCGGGGGTGTGAATCCGGCTCGCACCTTTGAAATAATTTATGTGCGAAATTGAATTTGAATTTACCACTGAGCTTTTCGGTAAATCTGCGAAGTAATTCAAGGATGTGTGTGAAGTCCCCAATCCGCATTGGGCCCGCGTGGGGACTATATCCCAAACCCTCTCGTGATGAGAGGAGGCATGTGCCCATAAGTGGGCCGTAATAGGCTGGGTTGATCCACTATAAATATGTTTTACATCACCCTTGGCCATAAAGTGGGATTTTCTGCCCGCTACGCGGAGAGAAAATATCGCTTCTTGGCCAAGGCAAGACGTAAAACTTTTGACAAACCACGGGCGGTAATTCGTAAAGCCCCAGATCGCATATTTATGGCCCTCACCTTCGGTTCGGGCCACAGAAACCTGCGATCTGGGACATTCACGAATTCACCACCCTAGGTCTGTAATGTACTATTATTTACAACGTATATTTCCCTTCTACCTCAATTTACACTCTGTAGTAGTGAGTGTAAACTGAAGCAGAAAGGAAATACGGGTCACTTCTAATTGGTAATACAAAACTGTTGTAAAGAGTTTATTGCTTTAACTTTGTTGTTAATAATTAGCTTAAGGCATTCACTGCCACTTCTGTTTTACGAACTTTCGCCAGGTGCCACATCTGTCATTAAGGAAACATTGCAACGCACGTTCAAGGCACTGCGGGAAAGTCAGCAAAACGCACATATGCGTCGGTGGCAGTGAATGCGTTAATATCGTTAAATGTGATTTATTTAATTGAATTATATACATAGATTGGAATAGGTTACAAGGAAATAGTTATTTGTTATGCAAGGCTGCAAAGTTGTTGTTTGCTGTGAGTGCGTGATTGAGACCCGAGTGAACGAAGGATTCTAGGGTTATATCTAGGGTTATTCTAGGATTATAGAATCCTGAGTGTAACGAGGGTTTCAAGGCACGAGACAGCAAACGACTTTGCTGCTGAGCGCAACACAAAATTTTTCACCTCACGCGCGATTTCTCGGGAAGAAGACTTAGTTCGGCGTCACGTACAGTTTGTTCTAACTCTGGAGGAGTTAAATTCGTATCTTCATCGCTAGAATCGCTTATATTTTCTTTATTACTTCGTATAGGTATTCTAAATTGCAAAACCAGCAATCTAAAACTTTTTTTTTAATGTTTTTTTTTTTTTGGAGGTTGCGTTCCAAATCACTCCTACTCGTACTTCAAGATTCAATTATTCATTGAATACATGTAAAATATACACACATTTAAGTATTTTTGTGATAAAACATAGTGAAATAATGAAATACATCTGAAACGGTGTATCTAAATATATAAAACTCAAAGGTGACTGACTGACTGACTGACTGACTGATATAGTGATCGATCAACGCACAGCCCAAACCACTGGACGGATCGGGCTGAAATTTGGCATGCAGGTAGATGTTATGACGTAGGCATCCGCTAAGAAAGGATTTTGCGAAATTCCCACGGGAACGGGAAAAAAACGGGATTTTACATTTTAATATTTCTGCGCATACGAAGTTGCGGGAAAAAGCTAGTTATTAATATAATTTTATTAATGGTGATATTAAGTAAATTGAACCTTTATTTTAATAAAACTCTCACGACGAATTGCGTTTCAGAACGTATCGTTGTTTTTTATTGTGACAGTGGCGTCATGCGTCGTTCGAATTTCCACGCTAGCGGATAAAAACAACTTTTGCGCTCGGATATCAAGCTGCAAAACGACCACTTTCGAGCCAGTGAGATGAAAAAATATTTATAGTTAAATTAGCAGTATTAGACTTAGTAGAGGGGTTAAGTCTGGGATATGTGTAAACATTGATTTGTATTATCAAGAACAAGTCACCCAGTAAGTATACTTAGTTAAAGTTATTGTAAATAACAAACTAAGAGCACTTAAGCTAACGCTAAAACTCTAAGCACTTTATATCTTTAACAATGTTTGAAACGTAAGCAAAGCCAGACCCTGCCTAATTTCAGGCTATAAAGGAAGTTCAACCTGGAACCTGAGAAACCCCTTTGCTGTAATGACGGTATCAACTGGAATAGGTACTTACCATATTACCTACTCATGGAACTCACGATACCCCATAGGATATTTGTATATAAAGGTGGACAGTGGCGCCACGGTTACTGAACGTGTAACTTGACAAAACTGCACATCGGGCTCACGGCGGACACGGCCTATAAAAGCATGATTTCGAACACAATTCGAATGAAGTGTCGATGTTTGCGTGCGAGGACGTCTGTGTGCGTGCGAGGATGTCTGTACACTTGTAAAAATGTGTGTACCACTACACGAGTGATCCACTCTCCATCTCCGGTTAAACCAAATGACGGTAAGGGCGAGTTGGGCGCGAGTTGCACGCCGGCTAGATTCGAGTGATTCCGTGGCCATTCTGTATGTGGTAGGTTAAATATTCTGTGCATAGAGTCCAAATTTGCTGTACAAACCGGGTCAAAACAAAATGTAACGCATTTGTCATACTGTAGTCACTTTAGAAAGGACCATCATATTATTTCCCAACTTATTTGTGCAGGCGGAAGACTTTCGAACTAAACTCTGTGCCATGTTTTTGAAGTGATTATCGACAATGGCGCCAAAATGTACCTGCATTTAATTTTGAAAAGGTAATGAGGTTAAACAAACATGCATTTGGATGGGTGAAGCCAGCAGGTTAGAAACAAGCGTTAGTGCGATTACTGGTTTTAATTAATCAATTTAAGAAATGAAAATCTTAATTTAATTTAATTAATTCAAGTGCCTTAGGTGTCCATGCGCCGCAGTGATCGCTTACCATCAGGTGACCTGTGTGCTCGTTTGCCTACCAATTACATAAAATAAATATAATTCCGATCCGCTTAAATTGGATAGCAACATAGCAACTAACTCTTGCATTATGTTCATCATTTACACGTATACCTATATAATTTCAAGCATTACACGATGTAAAATTAATCACTCTGGATACTCCCAGCTGACATAATCGAGTAAGCTCATCACTCTAACTTGGCTGGACCCGAAAGTTGGCGCGTGAAATATAGATGACTTCGCCACATGTTTATTAGTTAAGCTTCCTCTCTTCAACATTCCTGCCCTTGCAAAACTCGTATCTTAAGGCATTATACAACTTTAAATTTAGTCCTGTTACCGCTCTGTACGGTTGTCTCTAGAACGTCGCAAACAAACTAGTTAGTAGATATGTGAGGTTTGGCTATGTCACAGTGAGACACTTTGTAACCTATAACAGTAGATATAATATTATAGTTCTGGTTTTCCCAGAGGCTCTTCTTAATGTTATTATCAAGGCACTAAGCTGTAGCCATTTGACAATGTCGTCCTCAAATACGAGTAGAAAGTTTTCATCCAAAGCTAAATTACGCTTTACCAGATATATATATGTGTAATATAGATACATATTAAGTATCCTATGATGTTCGCTGAGAATAGAAAAAAATAGCTTTTTATATGACGAAAAATATAGTTTCTTAAACTGCCCGCCCTGAAGCCCTGAAGGTTGTGCGCTAGCTTCCTACTTCACGATATATTACAAAAGTTAGAAGTAAGAAGAAAAGTTAGAAGTTATATTAGAAAGTTAGACAAAAAAAAGCTACGATGATTCAAGGACAGATGTAATGATACTGCTTTCCGTACGGCTTCGGGACGGAGCCTGCCTAATCGAGTCACACGCAGATAATTGCTAATTTACCAGCTGATAAGGCAGTAATAAGATCATGGAATCATTTTGTGTGGCTATTGGTTTTTGGGATCGATACTCAAGATTATGAATAAACAAAAGACGAGAGTTATCCTCGTTTCCTGCCGTCAGCAAGAAAGAAGTTTATTAGCAAAGGCCTCCCCTCTTTTTCGCCATTCTCCTCTATTCTGTGTAAGCTCCCGCCAATCAGGGTCAAATGCGTCCAAGTTGTCCCGCCATCTCCTTTTGGGTCTGCCTCTTCTCCGGCAGCCATCTCGAGGAACCCACTCTGTGGCTTTTTTGGCCCACCGTTCCGGTTGCATCCGCCAGACGTGGCTAGCCCAGTCCCATTTGAGCTTGGCAGTTTTAACACCCACATCAGCAATTCCCGTTTTGGAGCGCAGCTCGGTGATTCTGATGCGATCAGTTCTACGAACACCGAGAATGCTGCGCTCCATTGCTCGTTTTCAAACCTTGAGTCGTGACTTTTGAACTTCAGTTAATGACCAAGTTTGGGCGCCATAGGTTAGAATGGGCAGAATACAAGTGTCGACGAGTTTACGCTTTAGACACAGAGGAAGTTTGCCCTTCATTAGCGTTTTCATGGACCAGAAGCTCTTCGCGTTTTCGATCCGGCGATCGATTTCCTTGAACTGCCTGTTTTCGAAGGATACTATCTGGCCCAAGTAGATGTATTCGTCGACATATTGTAGTAAGAAAGAAGTTATTTACGTTATATATATACTTAACTATCTTCTGCCCACAACTTCGCATTCCTTTTCGTGGAATTCGGTTAATCACATTCCCGCGAGAACTATTAGTTTTTCCGGGATAAAAAGTAGCCTATGTCCTTCCCCAGGACTCTCCAGTTTCACCGTTTAGAGGTAAAAGACACACAGACAGACCGAGAGATACAGAGTTACTTTCGCATTTATAATATTAAGTTTGGATAGTGTTCAATATGTAATTGAACACTATCGATAATCAACCGCAATGAAATGTACTGTGTATAGGGTTTTCCATACAAAGTGACCCGATTTAATTGCGCTTGAGTGTAGTATGAACAGATAGTCTCCACATATGCACATGTCGCGCCTCTTGCCGTCGAGTCGGAAATGGCTCCCACACGAATTCATAATGCAGTTGTACCTATCTGCTGTTGCCGTTTTCCGTCTGCCACTGTTGTCGAAAGTCTACCTTAACACTCAAGGCGTTTTAATAGCCCTTAATGTGACGGTCTTATCTGAAATCTCTCCTGTAATGATATTCCGGGCTCCTATAACAGTTAATGGCCGTACGGCAGCATAATTGTTTTATTCCACAGCTGTAACATAAGCGTAATGGCGCCACGTTTTGCACTGAAAAGTGAGATTGTGTGAACATTGGGTTAATTCCTTGTCTACATACTTAAGGCCCATTAAGTTTAAGATTTTGTTAAGGTGTTGTTTACTGCAAAATGGGCTCCTTTATTTCCAACGTAAATCCATTCTCACGTCACGATAGCAATATGGTTATAGGTAGTATTTAAGGGTTTATTTGGCATAATTCTTTTTGTCCGAAACTGTTTACGCATAACAGGCTTCGCATAATTTATCTACGCCGAATCTTGACTTTGCCGAATTTTTATTAAGCATAATTCTTTATTGGCCGAATGGGTGTTTAGCCGAATATTGTGTTGGCATAATGTTGACTTGGCCGAATTTTATTATGCATAATATTGTTTGGCATACTAGTAATTTACCAGAATTTGGATAGGCCGAAATATTGTCCGAATTTATGTCCGAAATAACAAATTATGTAGGGACGGTGTGCGCGGTGACACCCAAAGTTTGGAGCAAAGCCGACTCGCATAGGTTAGGTTAGGTTATTTTTTATATAAGTAAACGAAATTATCAGTTAGTAAAAATCCCCTTCCCTCCAAGATCATGATTGATGTTATACAGGATACTCATTTAATTATTTCGACGAGAATAAAGGCATGCGAAAGTAGTTTTCGGCGTAACGAATTTCAGCGAAAGTAATTTTCTGCCTAAACAATATTCGAAATTCGAAAATTATGCGTGAAAACCATTCGGCGTAAATAGATTATGCGTAATAGAATTCGACGAAAGATCGTTATGCGAGTTTAGTTTCGGCGTATACACTATTATGCCTGTACTTATTATGCAAAATCGAATTCTGCCAAAAAAAATTATGCGTAAACAAGGGGAACCAGTATTTAAATATTTTTAAATGGGAAATCAGTTCGTACCAGCAAGCAGAAGAAATCGTTGACGATCTTTTTTATAAATCAATGGTATAGGCAAACGAGCGCCCAGCCCACTTGATGGTAAGGTAAGTGGTCACTGCGGCCCATGGACACCGAAATCCTATGATTAAGAAACCATAAGATCTCGCATACGTTGCCTACCCTGAGGCCTAAGATGGAATGCCTCTGTGCCAGTTTCAGGCTGCCTTAACCCCTACCGGAACCACAACTGCTATTTGGCGGCAGGTTAGCGGGGAAAGACGGTGGTATAGCCCTGGACGGACCTACGCAATCGTCTATATGGCCTGACATCAGGTCATACTTTATTACCTGGCAAGAGACAATAAATAATTGTCATTTACGACCCATGTCCATTTTCTACTTTCACTGTCACATTTTCCGATACATAAAGTGACCTCTTTTATTGCTAACGTTTTACGATATCCATTGAAACGAATAAATGTGATCGGCAGAAAAACGACTACATATTTCACCCGTCAAAGACTAAAGGGGTTCGTGTCGTACAGCGAACTAGACATAATCACTGAGCTACTTTTTTATGGCAAGAGTGGTCTGGACATATGGAGATAAGAAATGATATTTCGAATGCTTTGCCAAACTGGGAACTAAGATAGAATGTCTCTGTGGTAGAAATATCAACGGATTTCTTAGCCCTTACCGGAACAAAGCACTGCGACCACTGTTATTTGGCAGCGGTAAGTGGGTAAATTGCTGGCAGTCCTCCGGACGATCCTCTGATTCAGTACGTCTTACCCAAAAGCACACAAAATTTTAAATTCCGTGCTATTACAATAACAATCAATTACCTAATCATCTTTTTCTTAAATATAATTTTTAAGGTTTAGATATAAAAAAGTAATAATTATATTCATTCTATGATTCAAAATATTATTAATAAATTCATATGTAAGATCACGTAGTAAGAGAGAATGAACTGATGGTAATAGGTATAGAAAGAAAATGACGTTTCAATGCAATTATTGAGCGCAGCGCTCGTAGTTGATATTGTTATCGAAGCGGCAAAAAATATAGGAGTTTTTAATGAAATGCTGTTTGATACAGATTGCAATTTTGTATTCATTTCTAGGAAATAATACATTCCTTCCGTTAAGAGGGTTTATCCCGAAAGTTGGCAACGTCGCATATAGCTTTCAAATGTTTCACTGTTTTTATTAATTTCTAAATATTGCTGAATTAAAAAGGAAGATATCATTCTATGGTTGAATGACGCGTCTCGTTTTATATTTTCATCACATTACATCAAAATGCTCCATGCATTTTGATGTAATGTGATGCGATGCGATGGAAAGTTTTCAAAAGATATTACTTCCATAATCCTAAAAACTTCGAGTTCCTATGATAGCTGTTCCATTCCATACTTTATGTATTATTCAACCATAGAGTGATAGGTAATTCATGTTTTCATTCAGTAATATTCAGAATTTAATGAAAACAGCAAAATACTTGACAGCTATTTGCGACGTTGCCAACTTTCGGAGTAAACCCTCTTAAAATACAACTTTTAGTTATGAAGTAACAGTAATGCTTATTAAATATGTAGTTTATTAGACCGTGACTAGGTAAAGGTACTCCAAGTACCTTCAAGCCTTCGGATGTTCGCTTGTAACTTTATGTGTTTTCGAGCCAATTACAAGTTAACAAGTACGCTCGAATAGCCAAAGGATGTCAGTGAAGTTTACCTAACTATATATGGGCTGGTCCTAACCTAACAAAATGTCGAAACTCAAACACGGCTGTTAATTGAACTAGCGCACTATTTTACTAGGGACACATTCTTTGGAGTTACGGTCAATGGCTCCTTTGTTAATAGATCTGTGAGGTTTTGTTTCGATTCAGTAGTAGGTAGGTATTTACTCCAATCTGTGAACAGAAACGTTTACCATTGTATTCCTTTTACTACAATGTGCCAAAAAATCGGGAAGTTGTCAATAATTTCCGGGAACTATGCACTATTCCGGGATAAAAAGTAGCCTATGTCGTTTCCCGGGACCCCGACTATCTCTTTGCTTTTCATCCCAATCGGTCCAGCGGTTGAAACATGAAGAGGATAATATATATAAGTATTAATATGGATATGGATTTTGAATTCGCCTAATAGGGCCACAATATTTTCGATTAACTCCAGTTTATACACGGTGTGGCTTGTAATATGAGAAAAACGTTTTAAATGTAGATAGACTCTTTAACTCATCAGTAATTAAGTCCAAATGGTTTCAGTTAATTGTAATTAAATAGTAGATTGTATGACTAGGGAGCAAAAAGGTATATTTTACCGCGGGTGACGGATTGAATCCAGAGCGACGCGAAAGATTCCAGAATAGAATCCCGAGCGTAAGCGAGGGATTCTAGCGTGGAATCTTGAGCTAGCGAGGGATTCAAGCTTTGTCACCCAAGGCATAAATAAGTTTGCTACCGTGTTGTACACTCTGCTTTTCACCCCTCCTATGAGAAAATCATTAGATCATTCGTTCATTATTGTCTTTAAATTAAGTAAAACAAAAAAATTAGTATTTTTCGCAATCGTGACATAATAGAGAGCTTTTCAGTCGAGTACCGTGTTTAGGCCACGAAGCTTGCTGAGTGGCCTAAGTAAGGTACGAGATTGAAAAGCTTGATTATGGCACTATTGTGAACAATACTTTTTGTACGAGTCCATTAAAATTAATAATTTAACTCATTAGTACGAGTACCTATATAAGAAAAATAAATGTCGTTTGAATTTTGCTCTTCGTGGTAGGGCCTGTAATCTAGTTGGTCACGACGTGCATCTAGATGGCCATGCCGAAACGTGAAAAAGTATTTCGATCGTCTAGAGCGAATCGAAATAACTTATTTCGGTTGTTTCGGAAGTATGACTATTTAACGATGAAAAGAGTGACATTGCAGTATTCTCTATGAAATCTTAATACACATATTTCAATTGACGAGTACAAAAAATACATTTAGAAACAAACAAGGTTAAAAAGAACGTGTGTTTCGCGCGCTTATCATAAATTCATAGGTAGAAGGCGAAAATGGCTTCCATATTGAAGAATCTGTAACTACTTCATTGTATTTATATTCTGTCATGCTCGCACGCGTTGCGTTCATAATAATAGGTAAATTTTAACAAAAGTGAAATAAAGTACATTTTATGACAATTTCGCACATACACATTTCACACAAAGTTTTTAATACATTTGATTACGATAAAATGAAAAAAGGGCAGTGCAATTCATATTACGTACTTACATAATATTCCTTTAGAATTCTCAGAGGTGTTGATCCCAATACATTGCATCACCTAAATCACTTTTTGCTTTCATTCATTTTCTACGAAATAATTCATAACACTACATAAGGTACGTTTTATTTTGGAAATTAAGTGTAAAATAATACGGCAAGGAAATGAGCGCTCACGAAATTCGCGGGTTCGTTTTTTTTTTTTAATTCGATCACACGAGAAGAATGCTACGGCATTGGCCGGCACCATTCAGCCAAATTGAAAATATAAAATAGAAAATAATTTATCAAAAGTAAGTATATATCTATGAATTTATGGATTTTTAGTATGTGTAATAAAGTATTTATGTAAAATGCCGATATATAAAATTCTAAATACGAAAAAGACGCGACTTTTGAATGCAACTTTTTACAGTCTCCGCAGCTCCGCCGTGAACGCACTGCTAAGACGTATTTTGCTCCCTGTTAGCGGGGCAGAAATGAAAAAAAATTTAAAAAAAGCGAAGAGGGAGCAAAATCGCAGTTTGCTCCCTCTAAACGGGGAACAAAACACTTCTTTTCGAATAGGAGGGGTGAAAAAATATTTTTCCATTATTTTCTAACAAAATTAATCGAGCTCGCAATGTATTACAATCATATTGTGCCCAGTCGTAATATTTAACGTTTTCATTCATGATTGGTTGAAATAATATGAACTGATTGCCTGTGGATTGTAACTTTGAATTACTTTAGCTCCGATTTTAAGCACTTGAGAGCATTAGGATCAGGTCGAGGTAACTCATTCTGTATGGAATTATCGTAAAATTTTTTTGCTCCTATTAAAATTGTATTAGTAGTCGCCTGATTGTAGGCGTTTTCCGTTAGAAATTGTGTCTTGCTCATCAAGTCATCCCGTCGAATATTAATTGTTCGGAGCGTTCATTATTGAAATGAAACATACTGAAAGGAGGAACTCAATCCAGATATGTACAGCAGACATATAAATTTGGAAGACTACATACATATTCTTCTTTTTAACTTCGAAAAAAGAGGAGGTTCTTTATTGGACTGTTTTTTTATATATAATTGAGGTTAATACCTATTTTACAAGCATTACGAGTCAATTCAATTCAATTCAATCATTTATTCAGCAAATTGGCCACATAGCGGCACTTTTACACGTCAGAATAAGAATTTACCAGCGCTTCCTAGACCCATTGCTTGAGAAGAAGCGCCGCAACAAACTCAAGCAGAAGGCCTTTTTCAAAATTTACATTACATGTATAAATATACATATAGGTACGTACTAAAATTACATTGAAGGGATGTATAGTCCCTAACTTAAACTTAAATCTAAGATCTTAGAGATGTATAGTCTCCAAGGGTCCAGAAATATATATATATATATATATGTCGACAGTCTCAAAATGTCAATAAATAATGAAATACATCATGTATAAAAGAGTTCATTAATACATGTGAATAAGAACATGATGAGGTCTCTCGCTTAAAATGTTTGACTTAGTAATATATTTAAAGCTAATGATTATTTTTAAAACAGTAGAATACAATCTAGTTTTAAGAGTAATAAGTCTTTAAAGTTGAACCTAAACTAAGTATTAAAGAAAATATTAAGCACGAAGAATATTGTGTCCACGTTAATTATTGTCTCTGTGAAGTAATTCAAGGATGTGTGTGAAGTCCCCAATCCGCACCGGGCCCGCGTGGGGACTATAGCCCAACCCCTTTCGTGATGAGAGAAGGCCTGTGCCCAGCAGTGTTGTAGTAGTAGTAGTAGTATTGTCTCTCTTAAGGAGAAGTCACTTTGGTCTTGTGTTCTTTTTATCGATTCGACCATGTTTTTTGTATGTAGGAATGCTGCTCGATTTGTGAACTTATTTCATTGTTTCTTTTTTAAGCTGATCGAATCGAAGAAAATAGAATCGTATTTTAATAAGACTTGGCAAAGGAATTTAGAAAAGGTATCTATAAAACAGTGATAAATCGCATACTTGAATGGATTTTGCATCCTTTTGTCTTACGTCTGTGGTTAGCTTCGATCTAACGGGATCGGTGGGACGATTGAATTTTTCCTTCGAGAATAAAGTGGAACAACCGAACTCCGACCGACGCGATCGATTTCCATCGATTGCGATCAAATGCCACCGAATGCTGGCTGCCATGCGATTTTACTCGATGCGCTAGGTGAGAGCCGTACTTAACATTTGTCTATTTTAAAGTTTTTTTTTATCAAGTACTTATTCATTAGCAAAAAATTATCTTACTATTGTAATTGCTTAGGCTGTCCTCGAAGTAAAAAGCTGAAGGCTTGAAATTGAATTTGCTTCTTTGAATCAGTACAGCTCGTTACGTTTGTAATTAATAAAATGTCACGATGGTATTAAAATGAAACAAAATGACAAAATTATATACAAATTTGTAGTGACTAATAAAGTACATGTAGAATAGATAGGTGGGGGATTTATAATATTCACTCGTATTTCAAGAACGTAAAGCGTGTAATATAAATCCATCACATGAATCATGCTGTACTCTCAAAATATGTAGGTAAGTACATCTTAAAATGAAAATTAAAAATCTCCATTCCTTGACCTACAACTCTCAAATGTAAAAACAAATTATGAATAAACATGAACGAGCAAGTAGTCTATTTAAATGCATTGGAAGCGGACGCGTTGTTGGAGCTCATGGCATATTGTTTAAAAACTTATAATTGACCAGCCGTGGTGAATTTTTTCAAGTAAACATGAGGCCAAACAACAAATATTCCTACAGCAGACACCACTCACTTATTTATCATACTGGACTGAAACTACGAGTATATCTATCCATATCAATTTCATCTAAACTGGTACAGCGGAGGTAAGTAAACAGACCGACAGATGAGGCAGATATGCAGAGATGTCTAGATGTGTTCTATTATTATTGACTAGCTTCTGCCCGCGACTTCGTCCGCGTGTAATGGGGGCTATCGCGTGTGAATTTGCCACTAGAGGCGCTAGTGTCGCGTGAGGTCCAATAACATTCTCTTTTCACTGGTTTTGGCGGGCTTCGTGACATAAATGATAATTTCTTTAATTGACCTGTTGAAAAGTGATCTTCTTCGTGAAAATATCGCAAATATGGATTATTTGGCGATCAATGTGAACGCTTTGAAAAAAAAAGAAAAAAATCCGAACGAAACGGAACTGCACAGCATTGCGGCATAGCTACTCGATATTATGATAGTTATTTATAATTAATGAACTTAATGAGATTCAAAATTTAAAACTTTGTTTCGGCGCCGATCTTATAAAGTCGCCTTTGACAGCTATACCTCTGGACCTTAGTAAACAGTGGCGCCAACTGGTGAGCAAAGAAACGATAGTCCCCATTCGGTTATCGCGTTGTAGCCGTGGTGGCCTAGCGGTTCGACCTTACCAGGGGGTGGGGGTTCGATTCCGGCTCGCACCTCTAAGATTACTTATGTGCGATATTCAATTTGAATTGATCACAGCGCTTATCGGTGAAGGAAAACATCGTGAGGAAACCTGCACGCATCTGCGAAGTAATTCAAAGATGTGTGTGAAGTCCCCAATCCGCACTGGGCTCGCGTGGGGACTATATCCCAAACCCTCTCGTGATGAGAGGAGGCCTTGTGCCCAGCAGTGGGACGCAAATAGGCTATAGTAGTCGTAGTTCCTGTGGGAACTATGCGTTTGTCCTTTCTCGGGACTTTAACTATCTTCATACAAAATTTCATCAAAATCGGTCCAGTAGTTTTCACGTGATACGCGGTCAAATAAGCAGACAAACAGATAAGCAGACAAAAATTCTAAAAAAAACTGTTGGAATGTGTTATCAATTCTAAGTATCCCCAGACAACTTTTTTTCGAATATCTCCCATGTACAGACTTTCGACCCTCTTTACCTTTATTATATGTATAGAAGAAGATAATCAATCTTACTCAACTACTTTTGTATTCAAGTCTTTTGAACGCACTTTTTTAAGAGTGAAAGGTTAATATTTATAACTTAAAGGGTTGTTGGGGCGAGAATAGCTCGAAATGATCGTGTCACAAAGTTATCGGACACTCTGCCACGTGTCTAGGTGTTCCCGCTGCACCATAATATTTTTAAGTGGATGTTTGTATTTCGCATAAATAATTACGGTGAGTTCAGTGTGGTTATTGCCCGTAAATTCGTTCTCCTATAACACTTTCAAGAGGCGATTTCCGTGGAAAAAGTATTTAACTATTTATACGTATTTTTTCATTGTTTATAGTTTTTATAAATTACAAACAAACGGTCAAGTCATTTATGTTACGTTTTCATCGTTGTAATTAAATGGATTGGTACGTTGATTATTTTCGACGAAACAGTGTTTAGCGACTGTCTTAGGCGTTATACGGCGTAAATCATAATTTGTAATTACTCTGCACGCTGAACCTAAGTTAAAGTTTATCTTGGAATCAAATCGCCCGATGTTATGACTTACTCACGCCATTTTGAGCACTATAACTATGCGAGAAAGTTCAGAACGATAATCAACTTAGCATTACATGTGATTTTTAAAGGTTTCGCTTGAGTTTTCCATAATTATGAATAATCGTTATTACTTTATGAAAAATAACTTATTTCCATCTTATATTCTGTAGCCATTTATTGTTTACAAGTAGATAAATATTAGAAGAGCTCTAATATTTACATCTTCACTACATAGTATAAAACAAAGTCGCTTTCTCTGTCCCTATATCCCTATGTATGCTTAAATCTTTAAAACTCGCAACGGATTTTGATGCGGTTTTTTTAATAGATAGAGTGTTTCAAGAGGAAGGTTTTCGTATATAATTTGTTATAGTTTAACGCTCAATTCCCGCGGGAACGCTATAACCGTAATCCACGCGGACGAAGTCGCGGGCAGAAGCTAGTTAATATATAAAATTCTCATGTCACAGTGTTTGTAATCAAACTCCTCCGAAACGGCTCGACCGATACTTACGAAATTTGGAGTGTATAATAATAATAATAAATTTTATTTCAGGTATCTAGGCCCATATTACATATACCTTAAAGACTAACATACATATTAAAATGAATCTTAAAAACTAACACGATTGCTTCTTCGTCGTGAGGCGCACTCTGGAGTCGCTTCTACGGAAGCGACGGAACACGACTCCCTTCGGCCAAAATTCCTCTCTCGTGAAGGTTGACAGATGTTCGGTCGGAACCCTCACCACGAATGAACTAAAAAATTCACGCTGTGGCGTGGCTCCAACCGTTCAACCCTCAGGGTGAATTTGGTCTTCACTCGTACATACTCCACAATCTCCTCGCTCTTAGTGGAGTGATGCAGTATGTTCAGTAGGTCTGAGAATAGGCCGTAAGCTATTTTTCATACCCAAATAAAAAATCCAAGGCGGTACGCAGTCCGCGGGGTCAGTTAGTTTTTAATAAAATAATACATAGGTACTTACAAGAAACCTCGTTCTAAATTGCGACAGACTTAAGTCTCGCATACGCCTCATATACATCATATACTCAAAGTCGGATTTAAAAACTAAGCATTAATATTGTTGCTGAAAATTACAAATTAACTGTTCCAGGAGGGAAGTGGAATTCATCAAAGTATTTTACATTTCACATCAAAGTACAATTTTAAACGTATTTCCATAGACAATGTAATACTTCTTCTAGGTATTTCACATCAAAGACCCATGAAAAGTTTTACGCCCTTGATTCCCATACGAATCGAGTATTTTTTCCCTTATATATCCCAAAATTTATCATTTAGGTATGTGCAAAATAAGATCATTGGTACGGCTCAGGTAAATTATAAAATACGGGCAACTGAGAATCGTTTTTCGAGGTCCGTCTAAGTGTGTAGCATCTGTTGGTACAAACTACAAAGTATCTGCGGGCATCCCTTCCTGTACTTTGTGCTGTGCTGGTTCACGTAATTGCGCCTTTGAGAGCATCCTGTAATTTCTGTTCGCGATACAATTTCTCACAAACCTGAATAATTAACGAGCACGCGATTTTTTAGGTCTCCACTCTACAACTAGGTACCACACAAGCCTATTTACCTCCCGCTGTTAAGCACAGGCTCTCACCACGAGAGGGGTTGAGTTGCAGTCTCCAAGTGGGCTTAAGTAAGGACTGGGGACCTCGTTTACATCTCTCAATTACTTCACCGGAAAGATTTTGGTAAATAGAAATTAAATTTGGCATTGAAGTATTCTCACATCAAGGCGCAAGACGGATTTGAAACACGAACCGTGCATGAGTTTGGTACGAGTAGGCCACACTGTAGGTTTTCAATTGTCTCACAGGATAGAAATATTTTTCTTTTTTAATCACGATACTCAGACGAGATGGAGGAATGACATCCAGAAGTTGGCTGGCAAGAACTGGATACCCGCAGCCTGTTGGAACCCCAACAATTAGCATTTTTAGTCTGTGGCTTGACCTCAGTAATGTAGATACATAGATATGGTTCGCGCTCTCTTGCTCTCTACCTGTGACCGACGCATGTATTGTAAGATATTAATGAATACAAGTTGTGCCATAATTCGGTGTTTTTTCTACTGCTTCAACCAGTGCGCTAAGCCTAAACATAGCCCAGGATAGAACTAAGTGGAGGAGGTTGAAGGAGGCCTACACCAAAATGGTTGAGGAAATGGTTAAAAAAAAAAAAATGATGATGAGATGAAATCACGATAATATAAAAGAAAACATGTACTTAGATTAATCCACAGTCTGGCCAGATTGCGTTTGGTACTATACGGAGCGGTCGGTACCTATACGGAACAATGCCGATATATTCGATGTTCAAACGTTCATTTTACATTTTCTTGTAATTAGTTTTAGTATTAAGAGTCCCCTGGACGCTACTTTCTCCATACAAACGTAGTTACGTTTTATTTCGAAAACTAATTATGTATCAGATTGGTACCAAATTTTACAAGTAATAGTGGAGCACACATAATAGTGTCTAAAATACACTTTTCACTTCTCTTGCTCGTAAAGTTGTACTTTAGGCTGACAGAAGGCTGCATAAAATTGAATTTTAGGCTCTAGAGCATAAAGTAAAATCTTCGTCTAAGACTAAGGAGATGAGGGCATACAGCCACATACACTTTTAAGCTTCATATAATCTTATACATGAAACATGCTTTTTCTTGTGATTTATTCTCTATATTCTCTATTTTAAAATATTAGTATGGATTATCAAATTAATAATTAAAAATTAAACGACGAAAAGGTGTATGTATTCCTGAAAATCAAATAAAAAAAACATAACCATGGCATTACACGGGGCGTGACTAAGTCAAACGTCACATTGCTGAAAATTAAAAAAGAAAAATGAAATGGCGGAAATTCATTATTTGTTCTGAATTGGTAAAAATTGGTGCGTTGAGATTTTTTTATTTAAATTTCTTTAAATTTCGTTAATTCTAATTTCAAAGATGTCATCATCGAGTAGTGATGATGAAATAGTGCTTTCACCGAATAATACTACGATGGAGAGAAACGCTAAAAACTTAGTTGAAAATATATTGCCGCAAAATCCAAGCCATTTGCGGAATGTGTTCTTTTTAATAATATTTAATTTCCTCGCAGTCGAAGTGAAAAGCAGAGTGTAAAACACGAGCATATAACCCATTTTCCCCTTGTTGTACAATCTACTATTGATTGTAATCAATTGAATAACAAAGAAACTAGGACCATTTTAGTTTCCTCCATACAAACTTCAAAATTAATTTTTTTGGCTGTAATTTAACTGTGTATTATTTTACCACGACTTCTACTAATTTTGGACGCTCACAATAATGTTTTTATTATGCGTAGTGTACCAAATTTGGAGTCAATCTGTTTAGTCATTTGGGAATAAAAGCGTAACTACGTTTGTATGAAAAGTCGAGAAACGCCGAGAAACATTCTAAAAAAAAGTACGAAAGTTCCGCACTTTTTTCATATTTTTAAAAGCTTCTTGAACAACGAGTAAGTACTTAAATAACTTATGGGGAAAGGAACACCTTGATATGAAATTGAATTCCAGACCAATATTTTCTCAAGTTGATTTTGTATTCTCTTATTTCCATACAGAGCGACCTCTGTGGATGACGTGGGTACTAGTGGATATAAAGGGTGATTTAGGAAACGTGAGCAGGCCTGACCCTACCGGATTAAGTAAATCAAAGCTACTTTTCGTTTAGAGATCGTTATTTTTTCATGTTAAAACGAAGTTAACGATAACCCTGTGCTTTATCCACGATTAAACTGGGTTTAATTTTTGGAAAATCTGCTTTGCCGAAATGACATTGTGACATTAACAATTTATTTTCTTCGTGACCATTGCTGTTGTAAGTTACTATATAGTAACTATTAAAGAGATTGTATCTTTATTTTGTTCTAGCGTAACCATAATTGTATAGAATGAATTTTTTGCATTATTTAATTTGTAAGAAAAAATACATTGACTTAAAGAATCATTTATTGCATGTGAAATTAAGTAGGGTGGTTTCCTGAATCATTTTGAATTATACTGTAAAATTTCCCAATGTCTTAATAATTGATTTCAAATCAATAAAATGATTAAATACCAAATAAGTTCTTACACTAGCTACAATTCAATAAAAGCAAAAATTACATTTTACTTTACACGAGAAATCTCTCTAGCTATATTTAAAACAAACGATCTCAGAAAGTGCTCTGACGATTTAGACGAAATTTTGGAATAAAGGGTTTTACTGGAGCGATTCTTTTACAAGTCACAAAATAAAATGAATCATCCTAGCGCTTGCTAGCCCATTGCTGAGTACAAGACGAATTGTCTTATGTATATTCGGGAAACTTATTTGATTGTTAATCATAGCCCTTTAAATTTTCTACAAATTACGCTCTGATGACTTTTCTTACCTAGCAGCGAAGGTTATGTTAATCCTGTATTATTTTTACTTTTTTCAAGAATTACTACTACTACTAAGTACTAAAAGTAATAAAAGGACATGCGTCAATATTCTGTTGCACGCCATCTGTCTGTGTCACGGTGAATTAGTTCCACCCCATCTTACTTTTAGTTCCCTACCGCAGTCGGTGCGTTCTGAAAGCGGACTTATTCTGAAAGATGGTGCTTATGTCGAAACGTAATCAAATAGTGTAATTTTGGAGAATAACTCGCTAACCTCGGGTTAACCGCTTATCTCGGATTTATTTGTATGCATTTGTCGTGGGTTAAGAGGCTAACCCAAGGTTAGCGGCTTTGTGCAAGTGGGGCTAAGACTACCAAAGCTCTCAGCAGGCCTATGTGCCCAGAGCGGAGGAATCTCTAATACGTTTTTTGAAATAAAACACAACATTGTTCAACTTTAATATTTTATTTCATCGTTGTTTTAAACAAGTGATGCTTCCCTTCATTTGGTAGACATTGAAGAAACACCTGCGGGGCAAAATCATTTGATTTTATTAGATAGATTTAGGTGTGTGTAAAGTCCCCAATCCGCACCCGCGTAGGGACTATAGCCCAAACCCTCTCGTGATGAGAGGAGGCCTGTGCCCAGCAGTGGGACGCAAATAGGCTGTAATAGTAGTAGTAGTAGTAGATAGATTTAGACAGATCTTCAGATATCTTTGTTTTCATTCGTACCTACTGTAATATTAATATGGATATTATTCCAAATTAATATAGGTAATCTCACGGCCCTCTCCTGAGAAGGCAAACCGTTAGGCTACTACCGGCTTCTATGTATACCTAATGTACATGTAAGGAAAACCTCTTTCTTACACCTCCCCAACCTTTAACGTATCAAAATTCGCGTAAGAAACACGCGCTAACGTTCATATTTACCTACAATAATTGTCAATTTTTTTGACTGAGTAGCTAATAAAAATGAAACATAATACCTTGAAGGGGTCTGTTACGTGCTGAAATTATAAGCACCTAATTGAAACATTACAGCTAATTTAACAATGAAAATCTTACCTTATTAATACATAGCTACTTACCTAATCAGTTTCCAGCCACGATAGAGTTTAGGTACTTATGCCTGTATTGCTTTAAGAAGTTAACGTCCGTTAATTTCAACTCAATATTTACGTTATGGAGAACCTGTCATTTTTCTATGGAATGGCAGCCACGTTAAATTTAACGAAATCACAATCGCATGCGGGGGTCGAGGTCGGGTGCGAAATCAAATTTGAATTAAAAAAAACACTTGGTACCTACACTTTTTAGTAAAGGAGAACATCGTGGGGAAAGGAATAAGGCTGAGTTTGAAGTCCCCAATCCGCACTGGGCCCGCGTGGGGGCAATAGCCCAAACCCTCTGTGCCTAGCAATGGGACGTAAATAGGCTGGTGTGGTAATGATGGAGGTAATTCTGATGCAACCCAGGCAAAGTAAGAAACTATTAAACTGAACGCAATGCCCTATCCCCGTCGACGAGGCTTCCCGGCTACTCCATTTGCTGTGTCCTCAGAATGACAGCAGCGTTCCGTGGCAGCTTTCGGTACGCAGTCTTAAGAGGGTTTATCCTGAAAGTTGGCAACGTCGCATATAGCTGTCAAATGTTCCGCTGTTTTCATTAATTTCTCAATATTACTGAATTAAAGAAGAAGTTATCATTCTATGGTTGAATGATTTGTCTCGTTTTATATTTGTTGGTTAAGCATTCAAATGATAAGATTACATTAAACGCATGGAAAATGCGATGGAAAGTTTTCAAAAGATAGTACTTCCGTAATCCTAAACATTTCATGTTCCCAGGATAATTGTTGCAATCCATACTTCAGGTTTTATTCAACCATAAAGCGACAATTCATATTTTCATTCAGTAATATTCATAAATTAATGAAAACAATGAAATATTTGACAGCTATTTGCGACGTTGCCAGCTTTGGGAGTAAACCCTCTTAAAGTGCTGCCGCTGGAACAACTTTAAAAGGTAAGTAAGCACTTAATAATCTTTTTTTTTTTACCAGAACAGAATGCCAGGAGAAATACATCTGGATAGCGCGACACACCTTAGAAAGTGTGCGGCGAAGCACTTAGGCCGTTGGCGGTTGACGCAGAGTCCGTTATTGCTTGCGCGCCTTGTAAGTTGACTCGAGTTATAGGTACCTATATATTCAGTATCCAAGCTGGAAATATTATATTTAATTAGTTTTTAGGGTTCCATACCTCAAGACCCAAAAAAGGAACCCTTATTTATATAGGATCACTTTTTCGTCCATCTGTCTGTCTGTGGTGGTTTAGGTATGATTATTTTAATACTCAATATCAATTACATACCTTATATCGCCAATCCAAACTTGTATTGTATAGGTACACCTCAAACACTTTGACAACCAAGCCATTTAGCGACAAATGTGAGCCCGCGAACTTTTAAATAATTAGATCGAGTTAGTTTATAACAGATGTAGTAGGAATTGAATGAATCTTTTCCATCGGGAAGTCTCGGGAATCTGTCAAGACTCAAACTGTTATCACCTATGGAGTGTGGAATGTGTCTGGTAAGGAGCGCAATCTTATATGGCGAAACAGTTGAAAATGTGTCCAGCGGATTTGATAAGCAACAAAACAAAACACACTCTCCTCACAACCGTTTTTGCGTATATGCCGCAGCTCTGAAGGCGCTACTGCAGACTATCCGCCTAGGTGGCTTGACTGGAGTGACGACCGCAGCGCCCCCAACCTACCCAATTTCGTGTCCACCTTTGGAACTATAAAGATTGCGCTTCTTTACTTCAACCCTCCATAGTTATCACCTACCGATTTTATTATGTCATTTCATCTTGCGTTCTTAAATCAATGACATCTTGACATTAACCTATAAAGTTTTACATTATTGAACAGTCATTAAATACGACAATCGGCAATTGATTGACATTTCGGATCTTGTCGAAGTCCCGAGATTTCCCGGTGGAAAATATGCATTTACTGAGTTGATTCAAACCGTCCGTTAAATTTAACGTAAACGTTAAATATTTTACTATAGGACATAATAACGTTTATGTATGGAATGACAGCTCGGCGGCCATATTTAACGACCAGGAGTCCGTCAACTGTACTTGAATCAACCAACCCTTAGATACTCAATCAATCTTAGCAATCAATCAACCATTTATTCAGCAAATTGGCCACATAGAGGCACTTTTACAGGTCAAAAATGAATTTACCAGCGCTTCCTAGACCCATCGCTTGAGAAGGAGCGCCGCAACAAACTCAGCAGAAGGCCTTTTATTAAATAATAGTAATCACATACTACTGTATCTAATCATCTAGATTCAACATATAGGATCTCTCTTGAGTGACTTTTGCTTTATAATTCCTTGATTTAAGTATTAAGCAATTAGTCTCAAATAGGTAGCCGAAGCCGTGGTGGCCTAGTGGTTCGACCTACCGCCCCTCATGCAGAGGGTCGGGGGTTCGATCCGGCTCGCACCTCTAAGTTTATTTATGTGCGAAATTTAATTTGAATTTACCATTGAGCTTTTTGGTGGAGGAAAACATCGTGAGGAAACCTGTACGCACCTGCGAAGTAATTCAAAGATGTGTGTGAAGTCCCCAATCCGCACTGGGCCCGCGTGGGGACTATAGCCCAACCCTCTCGTGATGAGAGGAGGCCTGTGCCCAGCAGTGGGACGCAAATAGGCTGTAGTATTAGTTAGTCCAAAAACTCGCATTTTGAGGTTAGAATTTTGTTTACCACATAAGACAACTAAGGATAAACAAAAACGGCATTATGCTGAGTGAGTGGCGCTCTTTGACATCGTTTACTGTTTGACACGTTAAACTAATAAAAGTTAACCCTCATTGAGAAAACATACCGAGTTAAACTCGAGATCAAACTGAAATAAATCAAGAATATGTGGAAAGTAAATCAAAGTAATGTGCGCTGCTTACTAAAAACACTGTATACGCTTTATCGCGACGTATGACTTTGTAAATGAGTTAGAAAGAGATGGAGAAATGAATGTGGAATCCCATGACTGTATCGGTCGCCATTATTGATCTGTTATAAGTAAGGATTCACAATCAGCCGGAGAAAAATGGTCCGTCAAAACGGGTGCCCAAACAACTCCGGCACCCGTTTGGCGCTCAGTAAATTTGACACTTAAGTCTTATGGTGTTAGGTTTACTTTTGTATAAAATATTTATCTTGATACATATTATAAAGAGGCGTTATAAGCATATTGGAACGTGTTTTCTAATGTCAGTTTGCTCCATATATTTTGACATATTCTGTTAGACACTGTTCGTCCATATGTCGCCATACATCATTTTCAACTGGCTACGCAGATAAACAAACATGTGTTTTCAGGGCATGATAAATGAATTCTTGTAGGAACATTAAGATATCTGAGAAGCTGAATGGGTATAAATCATTATCACCGTCTGAGTAATTGATATAAAAAACAGACTCGTGGATTCCCACGAGCCCCTCTTCGACCCTCTTGCTCATTCGAGCAAGAGGGTCGAAGGTCCTTGTTCAGAAAGTCGAAGAATTTGGAATTGTTTTTACCTGCAGGTCGTCCAATTCATCCTTAAGAACAATAAAAACGTTTCATGTAAAACTTTGCATAACTTTCATAGCTTTGGTTTCGTTCACTTGACCCCAACTTTGTCAAAGTTTGAAGATACTTTTCTTTTTTTTATTGGCTACAGTTTCCGTAGAACGTAAGTATCACCGTCCTCTAAAATTGATACCAAAATCTTTATAACTACACGTGCTAACAATTTTCGAGGAGTTCCCTCATTTTGTCACGGATCCCATCATCAAAACTGAACCAAATTTCGAACAACTGTGGTTCGATTGCTCGAAACTTACAAAATAAATTATGCAGTTTTGTTGTAAACGAAAAAACAGTACCTACCTGGAAATCAATTCGTTTTATCTAAAATAAAATAACGTCTTAGGCCGGTTCGTGAATCCACAAAACGCCTCGTTTTGGCTACGGATATTTAAAATCTGATATTTGTGCCACAGAAAAAATGTCAACCGCAGCCAAAATGCGTTTTGTGGATATAGGAACACGGAGGTTAGTGTTTTTTGATACTGCGCCAATATCTATGCATCTATTAACCATACTACGCATGTAGGCTCCTACGCATCATTATAATAACGAGTATCTCATTGTAACGTTAAATAAAGGGCCTTATAACCTTTTACCTTACGCCCCATCCTTTCAAACGCTTGAAAATTTTATAATGACCGCGAATATTTATTGAAGTCTAGTCATGAATGTCAGTAGGTTTTAAAGTACAAGTTTTGCTTAGTTTTAACTTTAAATAATGATTAACTAAAAAAACTTAAAAAATAACTAAAATGCATGAAGTTTTAACTTTTTTCACGAACCCCCATTTTTTTTGTTCAAATACCTACCTATTCTGCATATAGTGGTCCCAAAACGCAATTCTTTTATCTAAAAACTGTATTGCATACCATTGTCTTGTATTCCTTATAAATCTGAAATAAATGCTGCATTTTAAACAAGACTGTTTTGATATATATTTTTTTTGAATGAGGTACCACTTACTAGCTCCTGGCCGCGACTTCATCCGCGTGGAATTCCGTTAATTTCCCGCGGGAACTCTGCGTTTTTTCGGGGCAAAAAGTAGCCCTATATCCCCAGGACTCAAATTATCTCCATATACCTATCCAGATCGGTCCAGCTCCGAACCTGTCGCTTGTGCGCCCTCGTGTGGCTGACTTTTGAATGTGATAAAAAAGTTTGTATATTTTCTTCAATGCCAAATGGGACCTGGCCCTGGGTCATGCATTTATCTAAATATATAAAACTCAAAGGTGACTGATTGACTGACTGACATAGGGATCTATCAACGCACAGCCAAAACCACTAGTCGGATCGGGCTGAAATTGGGCATGCAGGTAGATGTTATGACGTAGGCATACGCTAAGAAAGGATTTTGCGAAATTCCCACGGGAACGGGAAAAAAACGGGATTTTACATTTAATATTTCTGCGCATACGAAGTTGCGGGGAAAAGCTAGTGGTTAATAAATTTCAAATAGAAATAATAAATACCTCTTCGTCCGACTAAAAACCAAAAACTCGATGGTTAATTTCTATGAAATTAACAGTTAAGATAACAGCGACAGTTATAGTTTCGATTTGCGGCTTTTCAGGGATGTAGAGCCTGGGCTCTAGTCTGTGGCGATCACAATAGATCAGGAATGGTCCCAGTGATACCAGTATCAGTATACTGGTATCGCCACAGACTACAGTTCACAGTCAAGACTAGCCTCTGCAAGGAATTGCAGGATTTTCTTTGCCGTGAGGGCTTGAATCTTCTCTGGGTGCATTTGATACTTCCCCAGTTTGAGATAACGGCGTCGCATTAGTGATAAGAGTTCCATTTACCAATAAGTATTTTTCGGTAGTTGTTGGCAAACAGGCCGGTGGCCACCTGAAGGTTAACGCCTGTGTATGGAGTCCATACGGAAAGCAATACGTCCAGCTGTTAGAACGTGTGCAGAAGTCATTTGTTCGCTTCCTTTACCTTAAATTGTATGGATACTATCCTTACCTCTATCCAACATTATTCATACTTGGAATGGTAAATTACACGTCGCTCGAAGTAAGGCGTACTGTATACTTAATACGACACTTCCTTCGATTGTTGCGGGGAAGTGTGAATAATCCCTATTTGTTAGCGCAAATCTCTTTCTCGGTCTCCATCGTCCCACTAATCCCGCTGCGTCCGCGCCGCCGGCCGCTGTTCGCGGTGCCGCGCGCGCCCTGGCGCAGGCGCCGCTGCCTCTGGCGTTGGGGCTTCTGAACGACATCTTGGACAGTAACAGCGATGACATTTTTTATTCTGCTGAATCGTGTTTTATGACCAAAGCCATACTCTACCTCGAGACACTCCAACACCTAGCACAATAATTTAACGTATTGAAATGTAAATGTTATAGTTTTTAATTTCCATTGACTTTATTATCCCATGCACAAATTTTATTTTTGATGTATTATTTTTATTATGTTTATTTAAATAAATAAATAAGGTTAGTTGTCGTTATGATTTTGAATGCGTTACCATCCCTGATAACTCAGATGTCGAGCACGCTGTTTTCACCGGCAGGATAACAATTAAGACGGTGACCACCATCCATACTGACGGACCCAGCATCAGGTCCTAACCGATAAAGTAGGTAGGAAGTTTGAAGACTTAGCTTTTTTTCCGGTCAGACATTGAGGGGTTTGGTTAGTATCACACCGTGTGGTGAATAAGTTGGTCGGCTGGGAGTTTTCTGGGCTCTCTACTTGAACGAATATATAAGTACCTCATTATCGATATACTCGTAACTCTGCAACAATAAAAAAAAACCTGGAAAGTTGATGCTTTTCAAAGAGCTGCACTGTATAAGAAAATCAAATCTTTTCTGCGATTTAAACCTTTATTCCATAATACTTAAAGTGTAAGTATTTAAGGACTTTATTTGTATATCTTTTTTGGGATACCTTAATAGCTCTGCTGGGAAAAGACGTCTTTTTTTCCCAGCAGAGCTATTAATATATCGCACGCCACATTTGATTTTCCACAACAGCCTATTTTACGTCCACTGCTGGGCATGGCCTGCTCTCTTACACGGAGGTTTGGGCTACTACAGTCCCCATGAGGGCCCAGTGCGGATTGGAGACTTCAGGACGCATATTTGAATTAATTCGCAAATGCGTGCAGGGTTTACTTCCTTCTTTACCACAACTCGTTAATTTGAGTTCTAGAACGCTATCCGGTATCACTCTGGTGCGGTCAACTAAGCAAAACATTATGCTCTTTTGCATTGCCAAATTATAGTAATAGCAGTACCTATGAGAAAGATATGAAATCGAATTTTACCTCAATAATATTTGGCTCAAATTTTTGCTAAAACATGAGAATAAGGTAAGGCAAAGGTTACACGGTCAGCATTTTTCCTCAATTCAGTCCGTCAGCCTCGACCGACGCCAGAATGATAGATACTTATAATAACAAGTGTTAATAAGCGTTGTAAAGACCCTTTTACAAATACGCAATAAATCTTAACAATGTAACTGAATAAAAAGGTAGACGCACTCACACACGCACACGCACACACACACACACACACACACACACACATTTATACAAATACATAATATAGCTACATGAACACCCGTTCGTTTTTCAATAGATATTGCGTAGATATCTTTCTTTTTAATCTTTTTTTAACGTGTTTTATAAGTATAGGCATCTCATTAGATCTCGATCTTGTACTAAATGTCTGGTCTGCAGAACCCTTTATCGATTGTTAGTTATCGTTGTTGTTTGATTAGTTAAGTCTTAAGTTTCTTATTAAAGTACATATGTAAATTAAACCCAAAAAACCTGTAATTGGCTTTGCTACCTTACTAAAACACCAATCAAAATTCAAAATTCAATCATTTATTCAGCAAATTGGCCACATAGGGGCACTTTTACACGTCAGAAAAGAATTTACTAGCGCTTCCTAGACCCATTGCTTGAGAAGAAGCGCCGCAACAAACTCAAGCAGAAGGCCTTTTTTCAAAATTTACACATAGTTATAACATTTACATTACATGTATAAAATATACATATAGGTACGTATTACCATTACATTGAAGGGATGTATAGTCCCTAACTTAAACTTAAATCTAAGATCTTAGAGATGCACCCTTGTAACTATATCCATTATATGCATTTGGTTTTTTTTAAATAAATAAAATAAAAACTGGACCTATAAAACAGCTTGTTAGGTAAAAGAATACTTGAAATGTCGTCCGAGACTTAGTATACGATTCAGAATCAAACTGTTCTCTTTTCTAAATTATAAGGTAGAAGTACTATATTGTATTATGATTTCTTACACTATAACAACAGCCTATTTACAGCCCACTGCTGGGCACAGGCCTCCTCTCATCACGAGAGGGTTGGGCTATAGCGGATTGGGGACTTCACACACATCTTTGAATTACTTCGCAGATGCGTGCAGGTTTCTTCACGACGTTTTCCTTCACCGAAAAACTCAGTGGTAAATTCAAATTGAATTGATTATTATTATTGATTATTATTGAATTTATTTCTTACACGCATGAAATTAATGACGATTTTCTATTGATTCTATTGGTCGCCGCTTAGGTATATTACTGTAACATAGGGTATGTTACAGTGAAGATGGAGCGACGACCTCGTGAAGGTCGCGGGAAACCGGTGGAAGCAAGTAACACAGGACCGGTCTGAGTGGCGAGCCTTGGAGGAGGCCTATGTCCAGCAGTGGACGTCTTTTGGCTGAAATGATGATGATGATGATGATGATGATAGGGTATGTTAAGCAAGGACATGCAAAATACTTACCATCTCCTTACAAAAAGGTTTTAGTTGAACCAAGTTCTTTTTTAATTTATTCTGAAAAATATTTTTCGTTTCAACTTTAAATATAGGTAACATGTTTTTTTTTCATTCGTATAAGATTTACAGATTAAAATTGATATAAAATAAGTACTAGCCGTTGCCCGCGGCTTCGTCCCGCGTAGACTTGGAGTTTGTGTACCCAAATATATTATACATACTCGTATAGACCGGTTATAGTTATAAAAGTATTGAATTTACAGGTTTGACCCATAGGAAACTTGTTCCTATGAAAATAACGGAATTAATATGCTGACTACTGCCTAACCAAATATCATCCAAATTGGTCCAGTAGTTACGACGTGAAGGAAGGACAAACAAAACACAAAGTATGCATGGAAGACTTACATACCACCGGTTCACATAATGACTTCAGTTTTGTAAAACTTGCTTTCAATTTGTGCTGAAATAAATAGTATAGTTATCATTTTATTACAAATATTAGTGTGTTTCAATTCATGGACATTAGCACTTTTAATAAAGAAAAATTACCACTTCTAATAATAATTTAAAATCAAATTAAAACTACTTAATGTTTCTATTTAAAACATGGTGATATGCATGGACATTGGATAATGGACCATGCACTGGAGTTAAATACTTGCTTTACACAATTTACCTGAAATCTGTGAAATCTGATGCAGCATGATACTGATTTGCAAAGTTACCTACTTATAGATTACTATAGCTTCTGCCTGCGACTTCGCGGCAACTATATGTTTTTCGGATAAAAATAAAAAATACGATAAAAAGTAGCCTATGTCCTTTCCTGGGACCTCAACTATCTGCATGCCAAATTTCATCCCAATCGGTCCAGCGGTTAAAGCGTGAAGTGGTAACAGACAGACAGAGTTAGGTACTTTCGCATTTATAATATTAATATGGATTAGCAAGTCCGTTAATCATAACGGAGGCTTGTATTAGTACTTTTGTTTCACATAATGTGAATATGCTAGAAACGCACTTTAAAATGCAGACAGTAAACAGACACACAGAGTTACTTTCGCATTTATAATATTAATAATAATAATTAATATTGATTTTTAAATTAACTCATTTGTTCTTTTAATTGTACTCATATTTTTCATTCATTATCGTAAAACAGAGACCATGGTTTCAACGTCGCCGTACAAAAAAGATGACGTCATTCCCTCCGGGCTTGCTCCCACAGGAGGGACTAGATACTACTGTATGAGTTCGTTCAATACCATCATACGTTTTATAAGATAACCCGGCTTAGTAAGTACGAGTGCTCACATTGAGTATGACAGCAGGACTCTGAAAAGAACAAAAATCTATGAACAAGACGTTTATTTTGTATTCACTATTAAAATGTCATTTTTAAAGTAACTTGCGAGAATTTTTCCTACATTCAAATTGAAGTTTTAAGTAACTATAAATAGTTTTAAATTTTATTTTTAATTCATTTTTTTTATGTCGCCGAATTTGTATGTGAATCTCATTATATTTATTTGCAAGTAAAAAAAAAAAAAAAACTATAAACATCTGTCGAAAAAGCTTTGCGTCACGGAAAATAATGTGGCACTACCTTACCTTTGCTGGCGACGGTGCTCTGGTATTCAGTAAAATGTAATAATTTTTCACTGCACCCTGAAACATCAAAGACGAACATTTCAATTAAGACGACCGGATTGGTCCAGTTGTTACCCTGCCTTCTGTTCTGATGGTCGCGGGTTCGAGTCCCGCTCAGGGCATATGTATGTATTTCTCTATACATGGTGGGTCAGAAAATATGGCAAATAATTAACCCACAGTATCGGCTATCGATTCTAAGTATATTGTATAGGCCTTTAAATTTTTTTGAGTTGGTAAAAAAAAAAAATTGTATACGATTCAGGCGTCGCTCACACAACCAATCCCATATACATTTTTTTTTACCAACTCGAAAACAACTATACAATATACTTAGAATCGATAGCCGATACGGTGGGTTAATTATTTGCCATATTTTCTGACCCACCATGTATAAGTATTTGTATCCTTGTCTAGCACCCAAAATACAAGCGTCACTTAGTTTGGGGCTAGGTCAATATGTGTGAAATGTCCCAAGATATTATTATTTATTATTATTATGATCTTACTAGCCGTTTGCCCGCGACTTCGTCCCGCGTAGACATAGAAAATGCCCGTAGCCAATGATACTATACATATAGATGTTTATAGTTATAGAAGCATTGAAAAACTGGTTTGACCCATGGAAAACCCGTTGTCGTAGATATCTCGGGATAAGAAGTAGCCTATCCAAATCGGTCCAGTCGTTGCGACCTGAAGGAAGGACAAACAAATATACAAACAAATCACTTTCACATATATACTTAATATTAGTATGACAGTATGGATAACATGACTGTCCAGCCAATTTTCAGCTGTTCTTCTCTGCAGGTCGCGTTTCTCGACCGATTCTCGTGAAATTTTGTGACCAGGTTCCAAAATGTTATTAGAGTCGTTTTCAAAAAATGTGTAGGTACGTAGTTAAGAACTTAATCTAATCTACGCTTTAATTATTTTCCTTTGTGTGACGAAAGTTAACGATACAAAATATATACACTCAACAGCAATGAAAACGGGTCACTTTATATGGAAAATGCTATACAAAGCGAAGTCCTTAACTCATTTAAAACGACGAAAACGACTCATTTATAGATTTGATTTATTCAGTTTTCTAAATAGGGTTTCTAAATAAAATAAAAAAATTGATTATGCAATGCAAAAATAAACACGTGACGTCTACGAGTACAGTTCTCAGACCCCCCAGTTTAAGGAATTCACTGCCACTTCTTTTTACGAACTTTCGCCAGGTGTCACATCTGTCATTAAGGGAACATTGCAACACACATGTACGTTCAAGGCACTGCGGAAAAGTCAGCAAAACGCATATATGCGTCGGTGGCAGTGAATGCGTTAATATTGTCGTGTTATACGATTATTGTATCTCTACCTTTGTTTGATTTAGGTATTATTATTTTTTGATTGATGTGTTTCCACGAAATATAAGAGTTTTGTAACTTAGAACGTGACGAAATTATCCAATCACTTACCAACATTACACTTTTTCTTATCTGAAAAAGAAATCTCCTTTTTTCTTTTCTGAAGTCGGTTAAAAGGAACGAATACCTACCTACTTGAGTTCTCATGCTTGAGCATTTAACCTTGAAGATGCTCGTACCTCTAAATACTCATTATACTTATTTCATAGTCTTTAAGTTTGTAGCTCTCCTTGAGTTCAACCTTCAAGGCTTGAGTTTAAAAGACTTGAGCTGTGAATATTTGAAGATTTGCCAGCATATAAGGTTAAAAACATCTTTTAACAAAACATTACCTTACTGTCTTTCTTCGGGATACCAGCTTTATCCTGAAAATTTAATTGTTTGAGAAAACGTGTTAAATCGTGTACGTCGTAGTCGTGAAATTACGACATTGGAATGATGATGAAGTAAATTGTCCCATCACGTGTCATCTTTAACAGAAACGTTGGTCCTGATATAGATATACAAATGGACCAAGATTTTTTTTTGTTAAACTCGGGAATGGGGGCTTGTGATGTCAGAATTGACTACTACTACTACTACTACTACAGCCTATTTACGGCCCACTGCTGGGCACAGGCCTCCTCTCATCACGAGAGGGTTTGGGCTATAGTCCCCACGCGGGCCCAGTGCGGATTGGGGACTTCACACACATCTTTGAATTACTTCGCAGTTGCGTGCAGGTTTCCTCACGATGTTTTCCTTCACCGAAAAGCTCAGTGGTAAATTCAAATTGAATTTCGCACATAAGTAAACTTAGAGGTGCGAGCCGGAATCGAACCCCCGACCCTCAGCATGAGAGGCGGTAGGTTGAACCACAAGGCCACCACGGCTTCAGAATTGACTACAAATCTTATACTTTGAAGCGCTAATCTTGTAAGTATATTTCTCTGTTTATTAATTCATTTATCCAAGCGATCTCAGAAACGCTCTAACGATTTGAACGAAATTTGGAATATAAGGGTTTACGAGGGTGACAAATTGATCTCATCATCATCATCATCATTTCAGCCGAAAGACGTCCACTGCTGGACATAGGCCTCCCCCAAGGCTCGCCACTCAGACCGGTCCTGTGCTACTTGCTGCCACCGGTTTCGCGCGACCTTCACGAGGTCGTCGCTCCATCTTGTTGGAGGCCTACCGACAGCTCGTCTCCCGGTTCGCGGGCGCCACTCGAGTACTTTCCGGCCACAAATTAATCTAGCAACACACACAAATTGATCTACTCGTAGCTAGGTCTCATATCTGGAGAAAAGTCAGTTTTAGCTATTTTTTCATAGCTAACTCGGTCGCCTAAATTCTTATACTGAAACGTCTGGTATTGGGAAATTTCAATAGGTACCAGACGTTTCAGTATCAGGCAGCTAAGCAGCATCATTGCCATTTTTAGGGTTCCGAAGTCCACAAGGAACCCTTATAGTTTCGCCATGTCCGTCTGTCCTTCCGTCTGTCCGCACTATTGCTCGGAGATGCTTAGTTCTAGAAAGATGTAATTTGGCATGAATATACATATTAGTTACGCTGACAAAGTGGTACAATAAAATTTTTAAATATTTTTTTTTATAGGGTACCTCCCCTACTCGTAAAGTGGGGATGTATTTTTTTTCTTGCATACTCCATGGTGCGGCTTATTGTTGAATAGGTCTTAAAAAAAGATTATGGGTTTGTTAAAACCATTTTTTGATTAAGTGATGCGTTTGTGCAATATTTACGGTACGGACTTGCTAATCCATATTAATATTTTACCAACTCAAAAAAAATTAAAGATCTATACAATATACTTAGAATCGATAGCCGATACTGTGGGTTAATTATTTGCCATATTTTCTGACCCACCATGTATAACGTAGTTGAAAGGAAAACTATCACAGCTAAGTAGGCTGTACAAACTTACGAGTCATAGTCGATCAACTTATGAAATGATTAAAAAACCAATGATTTTTCTCGAGCGGCAGGGGCGTCGGGCGGGCACGTCATACCACAGGCTAGCTAGATGCTAATAAGTCTTAGAAAGGTACTGTGGGCATCCTCAACTTCGGAACCCTATACTTTGCGCGTGGCCCGACACGCATTTGGCCGGTTTTTTAGTTAACGCAATGAAAGAAAAGAATATATGATAATATTTTAAACAGCCGCTAACAGGGAGGAAGCAAATATTTTTCCCTGCTGTTATTGTTTTCTCATAGAACGAGTGAAAAGTAGAGTGTACAACACGGAAGCAAAATTATTGACACCTTAAGTAACAGCTTGAATCCCTCGCTAGCTCAAATTTCCACGTTAGAATCCCTCACTCCGCTCGGGATTTTATTCTGGAATCTATCGCTTTGCCCTGGATTCAATCCGTCACCCTACATCTAGTATTTCGATCATCTAGCCTAGCCCGTCCGGGATATACTGGGTTACTGGTAATTCGATACATTCCTTTGAGGGCATGATAGTACAAACCATAAGCTATGAATTTAACCCTATATTATACAAATGTTTACCATTACAGAGTAATTTTGAAATTATCGTTAACTGAGCTACGGGAATTCTCGCAAGTATTTTACAAAATAGCTTATCAAAATTACTCTGTAACGGTCAACATTTGTATAAGGCAATATAGGGTTGAATTCATGGCTTATGGTTTGCACTATCATTCCCTCAAAGGAATGTGTCGAATTACCAGTAAGTCCAGTATAGCATGTCACAACTTAGAAGGCGCGCGGATTAAGCAATAACAGACTCTGCGTCAACGGCTTAAGGCGGGTCCACATTTGTGACAAACCGCCGAACCGAACACTGTGACATCGCCGCGGACTTGTTACGTATAGTGTGGACGGGTGAAAGTTTGCATCGGATCGGACGCTGGTGGTAGCTCCGTGACCGTGACAAAGCCCGATGTCTGTAACGATAGTGTGGACGGCATTTGTTACGCGTACAAATGTCCTCTACAACCGATGAATGCCATTTTGAAACTTCAACCAAGGCAGTCATGTCGTTTCAATGCCTCGTATTAATACTTAAATTAAATATCTATCAACACAAATTGCCACTCAACTACCTTCAATGTATTGTTGCAATGATTTCGCGGGTACGTGCGAGGGGCGGGGGAGCGGGTGTTGTCTTGTCAAGACGACCGTGCATTCGCCCGATCCATCAATCCCGTGTAGGTACCAGCCTGATGACACGCGTGCTTGTACGCGTGACAAAAATCGCAGTGTGGACCTCTCCCGCACACCGAGACAGTACCGAACATCCTTTGAAAAAGACCGACTTTGGATGGATCGGCCCGTACCCCGTGTCATTTGACCGTAACAAAACCAAAACATCGTCCACATTTATCACAACCACATTGTGGGAGTACGTACAATGTTTGGCTGTATGGATATTTTGTTTGGAGATTTGAACGGATAACTGATCGTAACATTTGTTCGTGTAACAAATTCCGTCCACACTATCGGTACAAACTCCCGAGTCTGTCACGGCCACGGTGTTCGGTTCGGCGGTTTGTCACAAATGTGGACCCGCCTTTAGTTGTGTTCTGCTATAACCCTGTAGATAGGCGGCAGGGGACGCGGGGCGGGGCAGGTGCTGCGGACTGCGCCGGCGCCGGCGCATCGTCAGGGACGAGCAGTATATATTACGCACCATTATTGTGTTGACCTCTTGATATACTTTGAACAGGCCTCCCTTGAATGAAATACATGTTTATATTAATTTATATCCACTAGGTACTACATGCACTATTAACAAGACATTCTTAAGGGGGACTGGGCACGGCGTTAACTCGACTTTTCATAGAAACGTATTTATTCCCAAATGACTTAACAGATTGATTCCAAATTTGGTACACATAATAAATTTATTACACATAATATATTAATTTTGAAGTTTGTATAGAGGAAACTAAAATGGTCCTAGTTTCTTTGTTATTCAATTGATTTCCATCAAAGTGTATTTTTTAGACACTATTATTCCACTATTACTTGTAAAACTTGGTGCCAATCTGATAAGATTTTTGTTTTAATTAAAACGTAACTAATATTATAAATTATAAATTAACTCTGTATGTCTGTTACTTCTACATGCTTCAACCGCTGGACCGATTGATATGAAATTTGATATAGAAATAGTTCGAGTCCCGGGGAAGCTCTGAAAAAAGTTTTCAGTAATTGTAAAACATTGTGTTTCGTTACTTACCGAATCTGCTATACTTTTCATCTGACATGACAAAAAATTCAAGTTTCAATATAGATTTTTTAAAAGGCACATATTTCTATCTACGATTGTGTTTGTTAATTAAATATGGATGAGCTTGCTGAAAAACTCCCACTCAGGTACAGGTTTACGCAACTTAAATGGCGCGTGGATTAAGCAAAAATAGGCACAAAATCAACGGCTTAAGTTCTGCGCCACGCGCCTTCTAAGTTGTGCCGTGCTGTATCGTTGCTACGTCTTTGAATAGATTTTACACACCATCTGAAAAAAACAGGTATGAGAACTTAATGGATGACACTAGAAATTGTATTTTTATCAACACATATAAAAATAACACGAATAACCAATACCGAATTAATAAATCCCTTGCTCAAACTTGGTCTTTGGCAAATAATAATATTAATAATTCACAAAAGCACAGTCTCGGAGATTGCAAACGAGCCATGGAGCGTTGCATTTTGGGTGTGAGATTGGTCGACCGTGTCCGGAACACTACCCTACGCTCCACCACTCAAATTACAGATGTGGCTCAGAAGGCGGCCAAACTGAAGAGGGACTGGGCTGGTCATGTCTGTCGCATGCCAAGCGAGTTGTGGGCCAAAGCGAGCCCAGTAACTCCAGACGGAGACGAGGCAGGCCGCGAAGACGATGGCGAGATGAGTTGGACTCCTTTTTGACGAACTGCCCAGGAGCTGCTGTCGGGCAAGTGGAAAGGATGAGGGAAGGCCTTTACTCAGCAGTGGGACAAAAGAGGCTCCTAATAAATTAAATAAATCCCTTGTTACCTTAAATTCTTTTCGATTAAATTTTCCAGTCTTCTGAAAACGTGCAGTAAACTTATGTACTAATAGTTTAGTTTTGTTTACCTTAGAGTACTTATAATAATGTAGTTTAAAGTGTCCTGTAGCCGATTTGAGGCATTCAGGAACAGACTCTCGGCAGAGCCGGCTCGGTAGTTTTTCAATACGAGTGGCGCGTATAAGGTTCAATTTCGTAGAAAAAACATAGACGTAAATAATATAGACCCGGTCTAATGTACACGTAATATGTCCCCACTTCCACGGTGTCCAATGCAAAGTTCTGTCACCGAGCGTGCGTGACAATAAGCGTTTTTAAAAAAAACTTTTTTCGAAACTGTTTCTTAGTATCTAAAAACTCGTCTCGTTGTTGAAAAAATGGGACCCAGCTTTAGTGTCACGATATAAGTTTAACTTTGGATTGGACACCAATGAAGTGGGGAAACATGACATGTTTTGACAGTCGAAATTCGCATCGCAAACGGATGGCCAATCGTAATGCCGCTGCAGGATTTTGCAATAGACAATTACAACAACTCACTAATTACTTACCGCTATGTGGTTTAATACTTTGTGGACTTTAGATGAAATTTCAACCTAGAACAAATTATTTTTTAATTTAATATTAAGTAATACAACAGGGCGGACATGGCCTACAAAAGCACAATTACGAATACAATTCGAATGAAATGTAAACTTGTAAATGTGTGTGTATCACTAACGCGGGCCAGTGATCCACTCTCCATCTCGGGATGAAACAAATGACGGTAAGGGCGAATTGGGCGCGAGTTGCGCGCCGGCTAGATTCAGGCGGTTGATTCCGTGGCCATTCTGTAAGTAGTACTTTTAAAATATATTCTGTGCTAATACTGAGATTGTAAATGCAAAAGTAAGTCTGTCTGTCTGTCTGGCGCCTGTCTGACTGTAACCTCTTCACCCTTAAACCGCTGGACTGATTTACCTAGATATAATTTGGTATGGAGATGGGTAGATGGAGTCTCAGGAAAGGTAAGTATATGCTACTTTTTATCCCGCAAAAACGCATTGTTCCCGCGAGCGGAAGTTAGTTAGGAAATACTTACACATTTTTTGTTTATGTCTTTCTGAAGAGTAAAGTGGAAAAATAAAATTGAATTATTCGCATATATTATTATCACAGTCTATCAAATTAAAAAATACATGTCATCTTCTGACCGCCATAGCCTTTTTTTTAACCTTGGGAAAATGCCTTTACGCATCCCGTCCGGCCGGGGGACCAGGACGGGTATGACGGTCTATCTCGGGGTTGCGGAAGACAGGGAGAACGGCGCGTCGTAATACCGACACTCCTCTTCCCCTGCAACCTCACCCCACAAAAGCAGCCCTTACGGGCCGCAACCTCCAAGTAAGGCCCGTCAGCAGGTGACCGGGGCCGCACAAACGTCGCCCTGAAAAGGGCAACGTCCCCACTCGTCTCCTCTGCAACGCCCTTTGCTAAAATCAAACCCCCCACCCCTTGTCGGGTATTAGCCATCAGCCTTCAATATCCCGCAAGCGGGAAATTGTAGACCGATGCCCAGGGTGCACCGGCACCAAACACTCCCGTTCCCCCAGACGAATCCGAAAGGACTGGCAGCACTTGGCACCTGTGGAGGAACCCGACTCGCACCCCCTGACCGCCATAGCCTGCCGCAGACGACGAACTTTAGATATACTTATACATACAATAAAGCGTTCTCATCTCCCCTCCCCTGATCTCCGAAACTACTGGGCCATAAATTTTGAAAATGATTATGTTAATCTTGACCTATGATTTGGGAAAACCTATGAGAAGTCCATGGTATTTGAATTAATATAGAAAATAAGCGTAAAAGACGAGCTTCTTGGCCGGTTTTTTACAATATATTCACACCGGAATGAAATTCAAACCTTAATTACTCGTGGGCTAAGGGCTGATTTTTCAATCGTCAGATAGAATTTAATTTGTTGAGTAGACCATATTTTTTTTTAATATTATCCAGAATGAAAGGTCAACCGTGAGTCAAATTAATTTTGTGTACTTACCTTTAACTTTTCACCATTTTTCATCTGTTTGAAACAAAAACACTTAACTTAATATTTAAAAAAAAGGTTTGTTGGTATCCAACTGACTGTACAGAAACAAATATACATTTACAATACAATTAGAGGTAAGTACGCTTTCTTGTAAATAAGTAGGTACTGTACAGAATGATCAATCCAAATGGGTCAATATGTAGAAGTCAAAAACTAGGAGACATAGCGAAATCTGTATTTAGGATCCTTGGCTTCGGTTTTAGATTTATTTTAATTGCAAACTATACTCACCTGCAAGAATCCAATAAATTGTTGGACATCTGTGCTTACTGCTGAACCCTTAAACCAAAAGTGTGAATAAACATGAGAAAGCAGTCGCCATAAAGCTGAAAATTAGTGGAGTGAAATTCTTGCGGGGAAAAATGTGACCTAAGCGTGTTTCCCGCGAGTGCTACATGCTACTTTTTACTCCGGAAAAAACCGGAAATATAATTCCCGCGGGCGAAGTCGTAGGTATTTAAAAGCTAGTGAAACATAAAGTGTAGCGCTTCGTGAGAATTTGAGGAATATCAACAATTAACGAACTAAACATGGTATATAAGAGATGTCTAAGAGCACACGGCGGACTCGGCCTATAAAAGCACGATTTCGAACACAATTCAAATGAAGTGTCAATGTTTGCGTGCGAGGACATCAATGTGCGTGCAAGGACTTAAGGTATACTTGTAAATATGTGTGTACCACTACGCGGACCAATGATTCACTTGCGTTGCGCGCCGGCTATATTCAGGCGGGTGATTCCGTGGCCATACTGTATGTAGTTACCATTAAACATTCTGTGCTAAGAGTGTAATTACATCCAAATTATACCCATCTGTTTAACAATTGTATGTTATTTATTGTTTGAGTAACAATTCTATGCATTATGGATGATCGTTATCGTACCTAAATTCCCTTACATTATGCTCAGTACTCACCGGGTTATCTTTAAGTTTCTCCACTTTCTAAAAAGAGAAGCATTTTAAAGTGAGTTTCTAGCATATTCACATTATGTGAAACAAACGTACTAACTAATACAAGCGTCCGTTGTGATTTACGGATTTGCTAATGTGATATAAGTTTGATCTCTTATTTTTCTGTTACCTCAAATTACCGCTTCACGTCAGCTGAAAGATATCCATTGTTGGACATAGGCCTCCCCCAAGGCTCGCCACTCGGACCGTTCTGTGCCTCTGACTAGCACCCACCGTATTCCCGCGATTACCGAAATGCGGAGTTACCGTCAACAGCTGAAAAAAAATCACAATGATTATTTCCCAATAATACCTGAATTATTTAAGTAGGCAAACCCAGGTCACCTGATGGTAAGCAATCACTGCAAACCATGGACACCGAAATCTTATGATTTCTTATTGAGAAATCATAGGATCTCGAATGCTGAGCCCTAAACAGGCGGCAGAGAAGCGGGTAAAATGGAAACCCGGATAGACCTAGCAGCAGAGGTCCTACCACCAGTCACCTATCAACCCCTTACAGTGTCTGATACATACGGTAGGCACGTGTACCGTTATTGTAAATGTAATGTGAAATTGATCGTTTTGAAAAAAGTCTTTGCGCTGAGTTTGTTGTGACGCTTCTCTTAGAGTTTGGGTCGTGGAAGCACTGTTAAATTCATTTCTGCCGTGTAAAAGAGCCCGTATAATGGCCTGAATAAATTATAGTTTTTTTTTTTTAATGGCTCCGTATTTGTTAATCGCGATGTTCTAGCGAGTTTGAATATTGCCATCATCAGCAAGCCAAGGGTCAGCCTGGGATTTTTGTTTTTCTTTTCATTGCCCAGTGATTGACCTCTATCTCGCCTGGTAGAAAGCAAAAATTAGGCCAACGGTGTAGCTCTTACTGGGTCAGTAAATACCTATTCACTCTGTTTTTGAAGATTTCTAGTTGTAACGTCTGGGAAATACGAGTGCATACATATGTACATTGACTTATACGAGTAATAACATATGGACGAACAGTGCCTAACGGAATATGTCAAAATATATGGAGCAAACTGCCATTAGAAAATACGTTCCAATATGCTAATAATGCCTCTTTATAATATGTGTCAAGAGAAATATTTTATACAAAAGTAAACCTAACACTATATAAGACTTAAGTGTCAAATTTACTGAGCGCCAAACGGGTGCCTGAGTTGTTCGGGCACCCGTTTTGACGGGCCATTTTTCTCCGGCTGATTGTGAATCCTTATGTATAAATATTAACAGTTTTTCTTTGTAAGTATTAATTTCATACTTCTTTCAGCTGAAATAAATAACCAAAGCTGTAGTAGATAAAGATTCTGAATTTTTTTAACGTAATAACTTTATGTAAATACGCCAAAATTCTTACCTCGTCGATTTGGGAACCGTCAGCCTGTAATGCAACGTTCCCTTAGTTTCGTAAAACGTGTTGAATTTGAATCCTAAATTGTATGGAAGAATTGAGAATAATATTTGAAGATACGGTTTAAGGAACATCTACCCTCATCTGTTAAGTATCCATACTAATATTATGTATTAATTCGAAAGCAACTCTGTCTGCTAACTCGTCACGATTAAACTAGTTTGTATGAAAGGTATGGAGATAGTTTAGGGGCTCAGGAAAAAACGCGATAATCGAATTCCACAAGTCGCGGGCAGAAGCTAATAGTAAATAAGACGACAGATAAGCGAAATTATTTTCATCATCATCATCTATTCCGTTGTATTAAGGTTCAAAAGCGTAAACATCTCTTTGACGTCGACTGTACAAATAGGGATGACGACAACTTTTTTTTTCTTAATTTATCAGGAAAATTATTGAAAAGTATTGGGCACGTATTTTTTCTTTTATTACGTAATCAAACTTATACGGAGATATATTGAAATGTCGCGTGACGTCACAGTTAGGTACGATTTATACCTAACGGTGACGTAGTTAGCCCCCACTCTCCAACTTTAATGCGTTTTAACTTAATCTTTCTTTGTTAATTTTATAAAACAAAAAATATGTGTCTAATTTTTTTTTTATTACCTGACTGACGGACTAGTTAGAATTTCGATTTCTTCACCCTGTCGTCATCCCTATTGCCACACCGTGGCTATTGAGTTAAACTATAAGATCTGATAGTCCCTGCCCCAGCTTGGATACTAGACCAACGCGAATTTGAATCTGATATTATAACCGGTTACAGATATGAAATATATTTTTGTTAGCGCGAAAAGAGAATTCCTTGAAAAAAATTGATGCTTGCGTTGCATGCGTAGTTTGACCCTTGTCTTCGCTCGTGCCAATATTACTAGGAAGTCGTTATAAAATACCAAACCTTTCACAATTGCCATGTGGCGGCTTACCCGTAGGGGCGGGGCGGCCACCAGCACTAGCAACAGCGTCGCGGGCCACATCGCGAGTGACGCGCGGCGGCCACTGCTCGCAGTTGCAATCAATTATCATCGCTGATATTTCAATTTACGATAAACAAGAGACGAAATATCAAACCAAGTAAGTACTTAATAGTTCGCTTATTGCGTGTCGTACGGTGAGTGAGAGGAGCGGAGGCCTGTCCTCTTCCCTATCCTTCTATCCCATCTTTCCTAATCCTATGTCCCCTATCCTCCTTTATCGCACACGTCTTATCCTCCTCCGCTTTCGAGATCGGAAACGCCTTGGTGACGCTTCTGATGTTACAGATGTCTATAGGCGACGACCGTTTTCCACCAGGTGGGCCGTCTGCCTGTTTGTCAATCTTTGTACAAAAAAAGGGCTCCTCTGTTTTTAAGCTTTTTTTGTTTGTAAGTAGAGAGATAGAGATAGGTAATCTACTAAAGGAAGTACCGCCCTTCGTTTGACGGCTGTCTCAGCACGCACACATGCGTTGAGTGTTGGTGGTGCTTTTTAAATACTTTCCAAATACTTTGAAGCGTTTTGAATAGTGGAGGGGCGGGCCTTCCTGAAGTACACTAAACAGCAATGGAAACGGTTCACTGTATAGGATTTTCCATACATAGTGACTCATTTTCATTGGTGTTGAGTGTCGATTATCTCTACCTATTTATATCGTTGTCTATCATACAAGCTTTGCTTAGTTTGGGGCTAGGTCAACTAGGACGTGAAATTTCGGGTAATCCTCTCTTAGTGTTTCCCTACACTCCAAGGAACCTATATGCCAAATTGCAGCGCTCTGGGAATAGTAGTTTAGGCTCTGCGTTGTCATCAGTCTGTAATGTTTACTTGAAATTAAATACCATGTTTATTACTTATTATTTTATTTCACGTCGTATTAATCCAATCCTCTTCTCATTAGGCAGACATTGAAGACGCATCTGTGGAGTGAAACGTCCGATGTTACAAGGTGATGACGAGCCACTCAACGACATAACCAGTAACCGGCAATGCTTAATCCAAAGGTCACAGCGGCTGGTGATCTTATGTGGAATGTGCCGCAAACCAAAGTGACGACCGCCGCCATAGAAGTACATATGTTGGTACTGGCGTCACTTTGCTTCGCGGCAAGTATAGCTGTTGTCTGCGACTTTGTTTGCGTAGACTTAAAATTTGAAAATACTATCTACATACGTATTTAGATGGTTAAATTTAGATATATATTCAGCTCATAACGGTAATAGATCATATCGACGGTGGAAAGGAAGAACCTCTTAAGCGCCATTTTTTGAATTTTACAGGAGAGCGTTTTAAAGTTATTTTTTTCGAAAAAAAAATCATAACTTTTTTTCTACGCTATTTAGAAACTTGCGTTGTATGTAGGCATTATTGCAAATTGTAAAAGCTATCAAATGATATTAGAATTAGCCCTATAACCACAGAATCTTCTGAAATAAATGTCGGTTAAGTGAAATTGACACGAAGTTGTTCCCGGAAGAACCAATTAAGCGACATTACGATTTTATAGATAGATAGCAGCAAAAACAATTGAACGACTTCTATTGTCTAATCCACTCCTGGAATAAATGGTTTAAGCGACAATGGTGAAGGTACAGTAACATCATTCATTCAATAGTTTTTCTGCATTTCAATGTGTAAAAAAGTTGTCTTCCGTGTAACATAGAGTAGTATAGGGAGATCCAAGTACCTATGTAAATATTAACACTTGCACCAAGCCGCTAACCTCGGGTTGGCCTCTTAACTTTGGTTTAGTTGTATCAACTTAACTCGAGTTGGAGGATATTAACCCGAGTTTAGCCCCAACTAGCAAATTATGCACTTATAGTACTCTTCAAGCCTATTTTTATTGCGCTTATAAAGTACTTGTAGCTATCTACAAACCTGGATTTGGGCACACTTATAGGAGCATTTGTTTTTGTAACAGTCTTATAATCTACTTACAGAATGCTATTAAGTCCTATAATATGCACTCAAAACCTTTATAAGTACAATTGCTCTTGTAAGTGTCTGTGACAAGCTCTTTATAAGATTAAAATAGTAAATGTCAGTACATCTTGCAAATGTGGTTTAGTGTTTGTGTTGTGAGTGTTTTTTGGAATTAAAAAGGTAAGTACAATATCTTTTTGACATAATACTAATATTTATCGTAGCCGGTGAAGTAGGGATGTGAATATAGGGTTAATAGAGAATGAATTAGTGGGGAAGTGATATTCATCGTTAAAATATAGTATTTTAGAAACATATTTTAAAAGCGCCTCTAAAATTTCATCATTACACCATTCTTTTAATAAGTTTATTACAATATATTGCAAGAAATATCCGCCATAATAAAAACTGGTTTAAATGAGAGCGTTTTAAGTCTATTATAAGTGTAATAGCGCTTATTCAAACTATTATAAGAACATCATGCCCTCCATGTTGACATTAATTAGGGTTCGTCATAAATTCAATATAAACACTTCTAACCCATGATTTTTTTACAGTTTATAATTTTAAAATGTAGTAAATCCCTATAAATCGTAAAAAAATGTTATTTTTGGTCTTGAATGTTTTGTCTGACTGACTTTATATTATTGGTACTAGATTTTGCCCGCGACTTCGTATGCGCGTAAACATTAACATGTATTTAATTTTTTTTTTCGTTCACGTGGGCATTTCGAGAAATCCTCTTTAGTGCTCTCATACACTAGGTTCACTGAGAATTACATTATATGTGGTACGTTATACTTCAGGGCCAGAGATTTTTATCTTTTTCACTTTCTTCCTTATCTTCTTCTGTGTAATTTTCTTTGTCGAAATCTTCGCCTTTTTTATTTTCATCTTCACTTAAATTATCTAAATTATTTGATTCTACGGGACCCTTTCTTAATAAAGTTCACGTTTGATTCAGTGGGTCAACTCTTATAATAGCATCAAACAAGAGTAGATACGTTTTTGAAATCTTATTAAGGTTCTCCTCAAGAATGTAATAAGAGCTATTACTCTTTTATAGGTTCTGCTCAAGAATGTTATAAGAGCTATTACTCCTATAAAGGTTCTGCTCAAGAATGTTATAAGAGCTATTATTCTTATAAAGGTTCTGCTCAAGAATGTTATAAGAGCTATTACTCTTATAAAGGTTCTGCTCAAGTGTGTAATAAAACCTTATACCCTCACCGAATGCTACTATTGGAGCTGAAAAATTACAAAGACTATTCGTCTTGTAACATGCACTTATAAGATACCATCTCCTATAACTGTCTTATAACGTACTCCTATAGTAAACTATAAAACTTTGTTATAAGGACAAGTGATCTTGAGTTATTGCTCTCATAACGCTCTTAATAAGAGCTTTTACTCTTATAAAGGTTCTGCTCAAGAATGTTATAAGAGCTATTACTCTTATAAAAGTTCTGCTCAAGTGTGTAATAAAACCTTATACTCTCACCGAATGCTACTATTGGAGCTGAAAAATTACAAAGACTATTTGTCTTGTAACATGCTCTTATAAGATACCATGTCCTATAACTGTCTTATAACATACTCCTATAGTAAACTATAAAGCTTTGTTATAAGAACAAGTGATCTTGAGTTATTGCTCTCACAGCGCTCTTAATAAGAGCTTTTACTCTTATAAAGGTTCTGCTCAAGTGTGTAATAAAACCTTATATTCTCACCGAATGCTACTATTGGAGCTGAAAATTTACAAAGACTATTTGTCTTGTAACATGCACTTATAAGATACCATGTCCTATAACTGTCTTATAACGTACTCCTATAGTAAACTATAAAGCTTTGTTATAAGAACAAGTGATCTTGAGTGTAACAAGACTTATAGCTTAACCTTGTAGTACACTACAAGCCTATTTATAAGAACACGAGATCTTGAGTATAACAAGACTTGTGGAATGCCAATATAAGAGCGAAAGTCTTTCTCAGTGCACTTACTAGACTATTATGAGAATTGGTAGTCTTATAATTTTGGTTATAGGACTACTTTGCTAGTTGGGGCGGCGTTGGTGCAAGTCAGCCTTAATATTTTTTATGATGTCAAATATGGATCATATTGAAATTCTAAATTATTCTGACATCAAAACGGTTATTGGAAATATTACAAATATTATTTGTTTAGTTTGAAATTGAAGAAAGTCTTGATCGCGTTCACATTTTCATCTGTCATTCATAAAGGTATCTGATACTGATGCTGGGAGTATAAAGGAACAACAAGACAGAAATGCCCACAGTTGGCATAATATCCAAAATTATAAAATTTGTTAAGACTTTGACCAGGTTTGAGTCTGACTTCTTGTTATATTTTAACTAGCTTCTGCCCGCTACTTTCGCCCGCGTGGGATTCGTTTATCGCGTTCCCGCGGGAACTATGCGTTTTTCCAGGATAATAAGTAGCCTTTGTCCTTTCTCGGGACTCCAACTATTTTTATACAAAATTTCATCAAAATAGCTCCAGCAGTTTTCACGTGATGCGCATCCAAATAAACAGACAAACAGACAAAAATTCTAAATCTTATTTATTTTATTCAGCCACAAAATTACATAATTAATAAAACAAAACATCATCAAAATCCACATCAAGCTTCGTCAAAGATTGAGGTGATATAATGCCTCGAAATTAATACTAATGATGCTTAATAATAATAATAATAAAACATACATACATAATAATGATAACAACTGTTAAAAATTAAAAATTAACCTTTCCACCGCTACAAATGCTACAATTAAAATTCTAAAAACTATTGGAATGTGTTCTGTTATCGATTCTAATTTAAGTATCCCCAGCAAACCTTTTTTTCGAATATCTTCCATGTAAAGACTTTCAACCCTCTTTAGCTTTATTATATAGATAGATAATTGTATGCTGTAAGTATCACTAAATTATAAAATAACGGTAATTAACACTCTCAGACTCTCAAAATTCTCGAAAACTGAAGTTTTCTAGGATTTTACAGTTACCGTCTTCGGTAAATAGTATGACAACCGCCAGCCTGCCACTATTGCTGACAACTGAAGCGACAAGCGCCGTGTCACTACGCTAACATAAGCGCCATCCGCAGAAACTTCACGCTTAAAAAAATGCTCTCAAACGACATTCTACACATTGGAACGATAGTTTAAGCAACACAACTTATTTATGTCTTTCACTTAAGCGACGTACGGTATGTTTTAACAAATACTTTAAGCGACAATTACGGCAAGGTGAAAAGCTGTCGCTTAAAGGAATAAAAATTTTGGTGAATTTTTTTGACTTTCATTTAACCGACCTCAGTTGTTATTGATAATACCGGAAGAAACACTTAAGTACCTTGGCTGATAAAATATGTTTCTGCAATAAACGCTTGAACGCCAGTACTCTCAAAATGAGTGTTTTTAAGATTTCCTTAAGCGGATCCGTTTATGAATGAGTATACATTTAAGTGACACAGTTTAAATTTAAGCAAAATTTCCTGTCGCATAAAGGGGTTATTTTGAAACTGAGGGGCTATTTTGAAATTACCTTAAGCGACATAAAAGTCATCAGATCGCCACGAAACCCGGCTCATTCGATGCGGAAAAAAACGCTGATTTCAACGATATATATAACTCAATTTTGACCAAAATGTCGCTTAAGAGGTTCTTCCTTTCCACCGTCGATATATCCCTGAAATCATTTTCCATATTTCCAATCGAGCAAAGCTCGGTCGCTTAGGGGCCTCAAGCCTCATTCAGCCTTGGTCAAAACGTCAAGTCGGCGCCCGAATTGAACTCAAACGCCGTGACGTTTTGAAGTTCCCTATATTCCCTGTAAAATCTCTACTGTGCCCCAACAGAATCAACTATCAATTCTAAGCCTCAGAAACATTTCGTAGGTTTTTTTTCGAGTTGGTAAAAAAAGTATTGGATATAGGTCCTGGTGTCGCTCACACCACCGATCCCATACTAGGCAATTTTTTTTTCTACTATCTTCTTCTTCAGCATATATTTGTCCACTGCTGAGCATATGCCTTTCTACACGGTGGGTCAGAAAATATGGCAAAGATTTAACCCACCAAAGAATTGTACATGGGATTGGTTGTGTGAGCGACGCCTGAATCCTATACAAAATATTTTTTTTTTACAAACTCAAAAAAAATTAAAGACCTATACAATATACGAGTACTTAGAATCGATAGCCGTGGTGGCCTAGTGGTTCGATCTACCGCCTCTCATGCCGAGGGTCGGGGTTCGATTCCGCCTCGCACCTCTAAGTTTACTTACGTGCGAAATTCAATTTGAATTTACCACTGAGCTTTTCGGTGAAGGAAAACATCGTGAGGAAACCTGCACGCATCTGCGAAGTAATTCAAAGATGTGTGTGAAGTCCCCAATCCGCACTGGGCCCGCGTGGGGACTATAGCCCAAACCCTCTCGTGATGAGAGGAGGCCTGTGCCCAGCAGTGGGACGCAAACAGGCTGTAGTAGTAGTAGTAGTAGTACAATATACTTAGAATCGATAGCCGATACTGTGGGTTAATTATTTGCCATATTTTCTGACCCACCATGTATATTTGTACCATCTGTCCCTGCTGGTAGTAGCTTCCATCCACATCGGGCCCAGAAGTGCCCTGATATCATCGGTCCATTTTGCTGGTGGCTCCCTACGCTTCTTTTCCCCGTACGCGGTATCCACTCTAGAACGCTTTTGCTCTATCGTCCATCTTCTCGGCGGCAGAGGTGACCAACCCAAGCCCACTTGAGACGTACGACTCTGTGGCCCACATCTACGACCTTGGTTTCCTAGCGGATGGCGTCATTTCTCACTCTGTCGCGTATGGATATTCCTAGTATGGAGCGTTCCATCGCTCTTTGGAACACTTTGAGTTTGTGGATGTTTCCCAACGTGAGTTACCAAGTTTCACACGCGTATATCATGAATGGGAGTATGCAGTGGTTGATGACTTTAATTTTTAAACATTGAGGAATTTCAGATTCTTGGGCTGACTTTAATTGACCAAAACCTGCCCATCCAAGTTGGATTCTCCTGTCTGTCTTATGGGATCACTCGTGTGTCTGTCCGTCCGTCTGTCACAGTCGATTTTCTCCGAAACTACTAGACCAATTAAGTTGAAATTTGGTACGTATATGTAAGTTTGTGACCCAAAGACAGACGTGTAACGAAAATAAATGAATTTTAAACATAGACCCTATTTTTGGGGGCTAAATTTGAAAAATATAGAAGTTTTTCAAACTATATTGTGTGACATATCAAATGAAAGTACTTCTTATGATGCTCTCTAATATATATATATATATATATATATATATTATTTCTTTATTGGTCAATACTTTTAGAGTTATTTAAGAAAATATTTCTCCGAAACCACTGGATCTAAAATTTTGGAAAAAATACGGAGGATAGTTATTGACCTGTAGATAACAGGAAAGTAATTAAGAAGTCCATAGTATTTGAAATCTATCATATCAAAGACCTAGCCTGTGAAACGGTTTGAAAATGACGTCATTGAAAATAATCAAGGGTCGGAACCCTCTCCACGCGAGTTTAACTCGCGTCTTGGCCGGTTTTTTACCTATGTACATAGATCCCTGGAAGACACAGAACACAACAAGCTTTGCTCTTTTACAGTGCACTAGGTATGTATAATGGTGGAAATCTTTATATTTATCGACACTTTTTAGGGTACTGAAATCCACAAGGAACCCTTGTAGATTCGCCATGTCTGTCCGTCCGCAGCATAGCTCGAAGATGCTTCTATCTAAAAAGCTGTAGTTTGGCATGAATAGACATATTAGTTACGCCGACAAATTGGTATGATTACATGTTGTTTTTTTTTTTTTTGGGGTACCTCGCCCACTTGTAAAGTGGTAATGTATTTTTTTTCTTGCATACCCTTTGATGTGGGGTGTCGTTGAATAGGTCTTTAAAAATATTGTGGGTTTTTTGGATTTAAGGAGGAGTTTGTGGAATATGAAGCTTTAAATTGATGCTATGCCTATTAGGATGGCTGAAAAAAACCCAGTGTGGTAGCATATATATAACGTAGTTATAAGAAAACTACTTCTCACGGCTAAGCAGGCTGTACAAGTTTCCGGGTCATAGTCGACCAACTTGGCACATTACTAATAAGTCTGTAGAAGAAGTCGCTTCTGAAGCTTCAAAATTAAAAGAAACTATCAAGTCGAGGGGACTATATAAACGATACTGAACACAAAATAACCTATTTTTAGAAAAAATGTCTGTTTGTATGTTACTATGTATGTATGTCCGGATTTAACTCGAAAACTACTGGACGGATTGCAACAAAATTCGGTATGGGAGTACTTTGTAACAAGTGACTGGTCAACATATAGGCTACTTTTTACCCCGGAAAATGCATAGTTCCCGCGGGAATACTATTAACGAATTCGAGGCGGATGAAGTCGCGGGCAGAAGCTAGTTCATGATAATTGAAAAACCAATGATTTCACTCGAGCGGCAGGGGCATCGGGCGGGCACGTCATATCGCAGCCTTTAGCCTAGCTAAGATGCTAAGTCTCAGAAAGGTGCTGTGGGCATCATCAACTTCGGAACCCTGTACATTGCGCGTGGCCCGACACGCACTTGGCCGGTTTTTACCTTGTATTCATATAGAGATCTTCTACTATCTAAAGTCCCGCGCCTTCACATTTCAAAACGCTTCAATGTATTTAAAAAGCACCACCAACACTCCCAACACATGTGTGCGTGCTGAGACAGCCATCAACTATGCGTTGAGAGTGTTGGATCTCTACCTACCTATCTTCCAATATTCCCAATCTGAAATTTGAAAACAAATTATGTTAAACGAGTACCTACCTAGTTAGTACGTACATTCCTTTACTTTATGAAAGTAAAGTCATGAACGTTACAGTTGGTAATTTTTTGAGCAGATTTGGTTAAAACTTTTACTACTAGAGTTCAATGTAACACGCCCTATTCTCATTATGGTACCTACTAATGTAGAATTTCCGTGGAGGTTCTAGTAGGTACGAGTACCTAGTACACTCCAGAGCAAACAACCATTTCGGAAGCTCTAGTGTATTTTTTACTTAACAACGCAAAACTATGCGACGAAGTTATTCGAGTAAACTATTCACGATCAATTTTGTTTTAACACACGATGGTAAGCTTCAACTTCGGGCTCGGTTTGTTTTTACCTCTTCTTACATGAGTGTAAATCTTTATGCGAGGTAAAAGATTCGAACGCGTTTGAGTTTATGTGGAGTTTATTAATATTGTTTGTATGAGAAACTGAGAATACAAACAGCGCCCCTAGCGGCAAAACATTTAGTAAATTCAGCGAGTGTCATTTACTTCACGAAGGCTAATGCGATTTCACGGGTTTAGGCGCTATTGCCCCCCGAATATGTTAATTTTTTCATATTTTTTTGTCATTTCCTCCCGGCTAAAATTTCACCAGATGATAGTTCAAGGGTAACTGTGAAGGAAACCAAGACGTCAGCTGGCGTATCTGGGTGGGAAAGTCGTCAGCTGATGCCCTAAAAGTTCTATAAATTTCATCATCTACGAATGTACGAGTAACTTTGTAATTCTATATATTTGTATTATTTATTAATTTATTAATATTAATTGATTATTAATATATTAATATCAATTAATGAATTAAATTAAATTAATTATATGTATTATTAATTATATTAATTATCCATACCTACTAATATTATAAATGCGAAAGTAACTCTGTCTGTCTGTCTGTCTGTCTGTCTGTCTTTCTGTTACCTCTTCACGCTTCAACCGCTGGACCGATGGAGATGAAATTTGGCACGGAGATAGTTGGGGTCCGTAAAAAGGACAAGGGCTACTTTTTATCCCGGAAAAACGCACAGTTCCCGTGGGAACGCGATAAGCGATAACCGACAACCGGACGAAGTCGCGCGCAGAAGTTAGTAAAAGATAAATCAAGAAAAATTGGATAGGCTCAACCTACGTCAACGTCCATCTTCTTAACTCAAAACCACTACTACTACTACAGCCTATTTGCGTCCCACTGCTGGTGAAAAGTTCATCTTTAACCTTTCAGTGTATTTGTCAACCACGTATTCGCTCATTTTCTTGTATTATCACCACACTTTGCGAGATCCGCTATACTGTAAAATTTATGGTTTCTGTCTTGGACACTTCGCCACTATCAAAATATTGGCTTCAGGCCGGCTATTATTCAATAATAAACATTTGAATGGTTCTATTCTATATAAATTAATGGCTTCTGTCTTGGACACTTCGCCAATATCAAAGTAAGGGCCACAGGCCTGCAAGTTGTTCGGTAATAAAGGTAAATGTACGGTGTAAGTAAATGATTAATAAAAATAAAATTGGAGAGACTCAACAAACGTCAACGTCCATCTTGAACGAAATAAATTTGAATGATCATTAATATCAAAATTGAGGAGACTCGTTAAACATCATGTTGCATTTCTCGTTAAACATCATCGTGTCATGTTGCATTTCGCGGCGCGCTCGGTAACAGACGTGTCCATTTGCATCGATCGAATTTAAATTCACTTGCCGCGCGGCTACAGCCGCTGCCCGCGCTTCACTATGGCTTCCGAAGAGCTAATAGCGAACGAGTTGTTGGCGTTTATTCAAAACGCCCTCAACGACGGAGTCATGGACGAGATCAGCATCCGACAGATCTGCAGAACGAACTTCAAAAAAGAAGAGATCTGCAGCGGGAAGGCGCTGCTGTTCCAGTCGATCGGTAAGGCCGATCAGATGCCGCCTCGCCGGAGAGACGGCGGCGTGAAGAGTCTCCAGGACACCATCGAGGTGTTCAGGAACTCCGACCCCGACGACATGCCCGTGTTCGTGGCGAAGCAGCTGAGCAAGCTGCCCCCCGTCTCGTTCGACCATGTCGACGTCACCAGGCTGCTGAAGGACATCACGCTCCTGAAGACGAGTCTGGCTGAGATGAAGGCCAAGTTAGAGGCTTCGAATATTACCATCAGTGAATTGCGTGCCGAAGTAGTGTCATTACGTGGTAATACTTCGGCAAGTAGGTCACACGAGGCCGCTAACGTGGAGTGTCGTGTTGCGCGGAATGCATCTTGCGGTGTCGGCGTTTTACCGTCGGTGCAGTTGGATGCGTCATCGGCTGTTGTCACTACAGCCGGTGTCTCGAGCCCCGCCGCCCCGCCCTCTGCCCCCGCGGAGGCGATGTTATGCACGAGTGTGTTGACCCCTGCCCGTGCATATGCTGATGCCACAAAGGTGATAAAGGGGAAGCTGAGCCGCAGTCAACCAGTTCTTGGGGATCTGCGGAAGCCGAGTCCGAAGAAGGACCGATGCGACGAGGAGGGCTTCATCAAGGTGGAACGGAAGAAGAAGCCCGCCAGTCGGAACCAGTGCGGCACCGCACCGACCGGACCGAACCATCTGCTGCGTCCCGCGATACCCACGACGCAGCTGTACGTGTCCCGCCTGCATCACTCCACTAAGAGCGAGGAGATTGTGGAGTATGCACGAGTGAAGACCAAGTTCACCCTGAGGGTTGAACGGTTGGAGCCTCACCACAGCGTGAATTTTAGTTCGTTCGTGGTGAGGGTTCCGACCGAACATCTGTCAACCTTCACGAGAGAGGAGTTTTGGCCGAAGGGAGTCGTGTTCCGTCGCTTCCGTGGAAGACTGAACAGCGATTCCAGAGTGCGCCTCACGACACGGAGAAAAAAGACAACTAGACTTTTGTCTCTGTGTAGCAGAATATTGTAAATTCAACTTGATTTATTGTATTATATGTGACAACTATAATTTTTTTACACATTACCAGAAAATATTATTAACTAGAATATTCTAGTATCAACAAAAATATGCCTTGTTGTAATAAGAAGAAATCTGTTAACCATAGATGAAATCTGTTTTCCTACACCATAATCAAACTACTATACGATCTGGTAATATTGTAAATTATTTTTTTCTCCGTGGACGAAGAAGTAATCGTGTTAGTTTCTAATATTAAATTTTAATATGCATGTTAGTCTTTAAGGTATATGTAATATGGGCCTAGATGCCTGAAATAAAATTTATTATTATTATAAACGTCAATCACGTTAATGTCAAATATAATTAAAACGTCTCGATCGTGTTTACGTTTTTTAAGGTGTTTTCTGAGAAGATGGTCAAAGTGGCCATAAGTGTTGCCAAGTTACCTATATGTTCTCAAATTTGTAGGCAACCAGGAGTAACTAATAATAGGTGTTTTTTGTGAAAAAAAATCGAAATAGATAGTTATAGGTATATTTTTCACAAACGTGGAGTAAGTACAATTATCTCAAATAAATAACTAAATTCAAACCAAATACAATTAAAACTAGCTACTTTCTTAAAAACAATTAATAATAATAATTAATAAACTTATTATAATTATTATTATCTCAACATTAAAAAAGAAAGACACATATGTGTGCGAAAAAGCATAAATAAATAACATACTAACTAAAATGAATCTTACGAACATAATTAAGCATTAGACATAGAAGACGTACATATATCATTTACTGTCATTTATTAAACCTAAAATTAAAAAAAAAATTGGATCCGACAGTTTAGAAAACCTACGGGAGTATTACGGTTTTCACGTGACAAAGCCAATTCACTTCTGCTCTGCGTTTCGTTTAATTTACTTTACATCACCCTTGGCTGTAAAGTGGGATTTTCTGCCCGCTACGCCAAGGCAAGATGTAAAACTTTTGAGAAACCACGGGCGGTAATTCGTAAAGCCCCAGATCGCATAATTATGGCCCTCACCTTCGGTTCGGGCCACAGAAACCTGCGATCTGGGACATTTACGAATTCACCTCCCTAGGTCTGTAATGTACTATTACAAACTGACAAATACGAGCTTACACTCGCAGTTACTCGGAAAACGTGTAAACGAATTTGCATTAGTTTTCGTGAAGTAAATGACAGTCGCTATTCAGACTACATGTTTTTCCGCTAGGGGCACTGTTTGTGCATAAAAAAATGATGAATGAACTCAAACGCGTTCCATTCGTTTAGCCCGCATAAAGATTTACACTCATGTGAGAAGAGGTAAAAACAAACCAAGCACGATGTTGAAGTTTACACTCGCGAGTGTAAGAGCGTTATCACACTTGCGATTCGCGAGCGAGTTTTGTATATAGGCGAACACGCCGCGAGTTCGCCGCGTACGAGTTTTGTATTGAAATCGCTTTCAAACCGCTCGCAAATCGCAAGTGTGTTAACGCCCTAAGCTTCAACTTCGTGCTCGGTTAAAACGAAACTGATCGTAAATAGTTTTACGATCAGTTTCGTTTTACTCGAATAACTTCGTCGCATCGTTTTGCGTTTTTGATGTAAAAAAATATACTAGAGCTTCGCGCTGGCGTCTACCAAAGAGGTTTACAAGCGTGAAACCAAGAAAGGGTAGTTGAAGTCATATGTATTTGATATCGCTGACTCAGTGTTTTTGATATCGCTGTTAATACCTAATTTAATGTTTCTTTTCTGTTTTTTTCGCATCATGAGTGCTTTGGGATCACCTGTAAACTCATATGACTGTCAAACTTATACAATAAATAAATAAATGTAAAGGTATCGGAGCAAAGGGAAACTTAAAATGATCTTACGTTGTTATGCCCGATCTTCTGAAATTTGATAAATGCCAAATTAAAAAATATACCTGTAGCCTGTGGGCTAGCTACACGCAAAAGGCTATCAGCGCTCTACGGGTCCAATACAATAATGCGTTCAGGATGCTGTTGGGACTGCCGCGGGCCTGCAGCGCGTCCGGCATGTTCGCGGACGCGGGCGTCGCCGGCTTCCACGCCGTCGTGCGGCAGCGCGCCGCCGCGACGCGCCGCAGGCTGCGCGCCTCTTCCAACGGCATCCTGCGCGTTATAGCGGACAGAATGGACAGTCGCTACCTGCAGCACTGGTCCAATCTGCACCTAACGTCGGCTGTATATGAAAAATAGCTTACGTCCTACTCTCAGACCTACTGAACATACACTCCAAATTTCATAAGAATCGGTTGAGACATTGTGACACGAGAATTGTATATATTAGATAGATAGGTAGATAGCATAATAGTAATAATTTTAAAATTTTAAATTTAATAATAATAATAATAACTTTGTATCTAACTAACTTTGTAATTGTACCTACTTACGTTGGGACTAAGTTGTCCGAAATAAATGATTTTTATTTTTTCATTTATTTATTTATAATAAAATTCGGCCAAGTCAACATTATGCGAACACAATATTCGGGTAAACACCCATTCGGCCAATTAAGAATTATGCTTAATAAAAATTCGGCAAAGTCAAGATTCGGCGTAAATAAATTATGCAAAGCCTGTTATGCGTAAACAGTTTCGGACAAAAAGAATTATGCCAAATAGATGGCACCCGATTTTTTCATATTTTTAACTTTTAAATAAATAAAATAAAATAAAAATAGCCTTTATTCAGATAAACTTTTACATACACTTTTTTTTAGTTTTATTTTTAACTTTTAACGTTTCTTAAATTTCATTTCTTTCTATCTAACTGTATGTATAATTATACGAGGTGCTTCGTCCGAAGAGAATAGTAACTTGGAATTTTAGAACACAACGTAGTTACGCGTAAATGGAACCACTTTATCACTAGTTATGGGTTAATTTGTGGCAACACATTTTTACGTACCTATCCCCACTCCAAGTTGCCCTTCCCGCCACGATCAGAGCTCCGAGTTCCTCATTTATTTTAGGGCTAGATTGATGAAATTTCCGATTTGGGGTTGAGCGGGCAGGAGTACGTCAATAATCTCTTTGGACGAAGCACCTCGTATAATTATGATAGAACTTCACTTACAGGTAAGTTCATTTAATCACTAATTATACTTTGTGCTTCGTCCTCGAGATTAGTAACTTAGAATTTTCTCTCTCTCCGTTATTAAATAAAACCACAATATAGAAACAACCATATTAACTCTCATTGTTAATGTAGGTAAATTAATTATAGATTTTATAATCAAAGAACGGCAACAAAATAATATACTTAGTAAAGATTAACAATTACCAACGTTGTGTAAACTTAAAAGAACTATTAATTTGAATTATATATTTCTTATCAATTTAAACAAATAGATCTGGCAAGAGCCGTGTTAACTTCGTCAGGGCCTATAATGTGCTTATGATAGAATCTTGCGAAAGTAAGTAAGTAGTAGAGTTGCCACTCCATCCTGCGGTCGTCCTCAAAACATCGAGACTGACTCACTTTTTAAACGCTAAGCTCGTCGACCCGTGTCGTGTGCTTCGTATTATATGTGACGAAAAGATGTAGACGTCAACTGCACTACTGCTCAAGGTAGCCTTGATCCAACGACTGAGGGTTTGAGCTAAAACATTATTGTGGGGCTTCTTAATGCCAATAAATAGCATATCTGATTTGCTAAATGTTTTAGTTCTATCGATAAGAAATCAATATTTGACCTGGGCATATTTTAGGACGTTCTTTGAAGAACGACAAGTATAAGGTTGGCTGGTTGACGCCTATTTTGATGTCTTAATCAGCTGTGATATTTTAATTATATTTGCTTTGATGAATAATTATATTATTGATTTCTCCCAAACCCCGACAGCTTTCAGCTCGAACTCCAAAACCGTCTTGCATGCGTAGGAAGCGACGTGGACGATTGCAACGACGGGTTTGTGGACGCTGGCCATACGGTATTGGGTTGAAGTTCTTCAAAGCCCGCCATACCAGACCTAAGAAAATCTCGGACTCCATCCTAAAGCTCATGGAGGTGAGGCGAGAAATCAACCTGCAGTCTTCAGGTCTATCGGCAGCTCAATAAACAGATCTCAAAGTCTCTGAAGTGCGATGTACGCCGATTCAATACTAATAGTATTAAAGAGGCTATTGAGCGTAACAGAAGCTCTAAGGTGTTTGCCAGGGATCTGTCTATTGGCCAAAGCCAGTTGAAAAAGCTAAAGACCGACGACGGCCCCGAGCTATTGGGAGAAGTCGAGAGATTCTACGGACAGTTTTATACGCAACAACCCGAACACCCGTCGCGGATCTAGCTAAAGATCCTAGAGCTAGGCTAACCCGGCACTATACCGACGAAATCCTAGACGTCATCCTATACGAGATTAGTATGGCTCTCAAGCAGCTTAAGAATGGCAAAGCCCCCGGTGATGACGAAATTACAGCCGAACTCCTGAAGGCGGGTGGTAAACCAGTCCTTAAGGCCCTCAGACGCTGTTTAATTTCGTCATTCACGAAGGGAGAACGCCGCAAGCATGGAACAGAGGTGTGGTGGTGCTTTTCTTCAAAAAAGAATACCTTGCTGTAGAATTATAGAACAATCTCACTTCTGAGCCATGTATACAAGTTGTTTTCGAGAGCCATTACGAACCGTCTGGCGCGCAGGTTTGACGACTTCCAGTTTCCCGAACAAGCCGGTTTCCGAAAAGGCTAAAGTAGTATAATTTGAAAAGCGGAAGTGAAAAGAAGAAAAGTGAGTATCTAGTGAACTAACAATGCAGTGAAAGTGAGCAGTGAAGTGTACAGTTGAGTGCATAGGTGTTAAGTTCCGCACAGTGTAGTAGTGCGTGGGGTACAGTCGCGTGCATAAGTGTTAAGTGCTAAAGCCGTGAGTACTAAAACCCAAATTGTCACGTAATAAATCCATTTCTCCTAAAGAGGGCATTTTCATCTCAATCACGCACCCCAATCCCGTAATAATAATCATCATCATCATTTCAGCTGAAAGACGTCCACTGCTGGACATAGGCCTCCCCCAAGGCGCGCCACTCAGACCGGTCCTGTGCCACTTGGATCCACCGCGTTCCCGTGACTTTTACAAGGTAGTCACTCCATCTTGTTGGAGGCCTACCGACAGCTCGTCTACCGGTTCGTGGACGCCACTCCAGAACGTTCTGGCCCCATCGGCCATCAGTCCTGCCAGCAATGTGCCCCGCTCACTGCCAATTAAGGTTCGCAATTTTTCGGGCTATGTCGGAGACCCTAGTTCTGCTGCGGATATTTTCAGTTATAATTCTATCACGCAGAGAGTCCCCGAGCATAGCCCTCTCCATTGCCCTCTGGGAGACTTTGAGCCTTCTTATGAGGCCCATCGTAAGCGCCCACGTCTCGGAACCATAAGTCATCACTGGCAACACACACTGGTAGAAGAGTTTGGACTTAAGCTTCCCGAACGCTGCCCAGTCGAGTCGTATTCGAGGATCGACCTCTTTCTCGTAGTTGGGCCTACCTAACTGGACTGTTTATCCCAAGTATACATAATGGTCAACAACTTCGAGCGCAGAGCCTCCGACTATACCGCGAGTTGGCACAACATGGACATTAGACATGATCTTCGTTCCATGTTCATTTTCAGACCAACTCGATCGGAAACTCTGCTGAGGTCAACGAGCATAGCACTGAGGTCTTCCATGATCTCAGCCATAACTACTATGTCGTCGGCAAATCGAAGGTGAGTGATGTACTCGCCATTTACATTGATGCCTCGTCCTTTCCAGTCCAGCACCTTGAAGGCATCCTCCAATGCAGCGGTGAGCAGCTTCGGAGAGATTACATCTCCTTGTCTGACTCCCCGCTGCAGTGGAATAGGCTTCGTGGTCTGGTTCTGTAGTTGGACGGACATAGTGGCGTTTTCGTACAAATACTTCAGCACTTCGATGTACCGGTAGTCAATTTGGCTCCACTAGAGAGACTGCAATACAGCCCAAGTCTCTATCGAATCGAACGATTTCTCGTAGTCCACAAATGCAAGGCAAAAGGGAGGTTATTTATACTCTTCCGTCTTCTGTATAACCTGCCGCAACACATGTATGATACTGTTTACTACAATACTGTTTATTGGTATTTTCAGAACTCTTTTACTGAACTTATACAGCGAGGCAACGTTCCTATTATCTTCTCTTTGACGCGTTAATTCCTTCTCAAGAAATTTTGAAAGAAATTCAATGCTGTCCTCGTTCTTCCGTTTCGGCATGGTGAGATGAACATGAACAACTTTTTATTTAGAGAAAAGTGTGAAGTAGTCGAGCACTAAACAGCGAATGAGAAACTGTGAATGATTATTATCCGTGGCATAATGTTGAGCGGGTAGGGTAGACTGGGTACGGTTGTAACAATTTTTCTTTTATTGCTCATAATATTGCTATCACAGGTCTAAGAATTAAATAAAACTTTGCAAATTGAAGAATACTCTTTTGGGTTAACGTTTAATTTAAAATAAATGACATATATTGTTGTTACAACCGTTCCCGTACCAAGGTCGATTGTAACAGTGGATGGGGACGTTTGTAACATACCCAAATAAAACAAAAAACAAGTTAATTCAATCAGTTTTATTAAAAATACAAAAATATTTAACACAGTTAATACCGTAAGCATTTATCATTTAGAATACGGTACATAGGACTATAGCTACCATAATTCTTAAGCAGTGTTAAAAAATCAAGATGAATAGTCTAAAAGTAAAAATATCAAAGGATAATTACAATTTCCAACAAATGTCATTGTGGCTATGGCAGAAATAATTTCGTCCACCATCAGTGCAGTCTAAGTGAGACCATAACTGACAGGCCCTTTGACATCGCACCCATTTCCCCAGATCTACTATCTGAATATGGTTCTACACAAACGAGGCAGTAAGTTTTCATTCCAAGAAAATTCTGCTGGTGTTTCAGCCTTTTAGTTCTTCCCTTCCCTTTCCCATTTTTTACTTCTTTAGTTTTCCCTTTTTCTTTTATTCTGTCTCCAGTGTTTGGCCTTTTCTTCTTCACTCATTTTTCTTTCAATCTTTTTTGTCTATCTTCATATTCCTTTCATTTTATTATAAGCGGCTTACAGTGTTGTTGGCCGCTTTTACCTCTAGAGGTCTTCCTGGCACGTCTCCTTGGCATCTAAAATAAATATAAAATACAAAAACTTGTTACAACCGTACCCACAAAAATGTATACAATCGTACCCAACCCCTCCTCTGCCAGTAAAATAAAATCCACGTTCGAAATTAAGTGACTGGCATTCAAACTAACAATTGATTACACACCGTGAAAGTATGACAAATAAGTAGAAAAATCGATGAATCGTAATATGTATGATTAGTAAAAATATTTTGAAAATAAATCAACCAAAAATACTTACTTTTGATGCACATAACACAATGTACCCTCCTACACGCGTATTAACCTCTCGGGCGAGCGGCGGGAAAACCCTAGTAATCATGTTTATGCCTGCCCGTCACATCGTATTCCCCTAGAGCCCCTCACACTCCTGCGGATAGTTTAGGAAATAATCGAGCTGTTACAACCGTACCCAGTCTACCCTTTGAGTATATAGCCACTGGAGATGCCATAACGTCAACTCGCCGAACAAATTTTTTCGCCACTTTTAGCGGGGGGCGAGGTAAACACGTACAGCACACCACCAAACGACGCAGAACTCAACAGACACAAATTTTGCTGTTGAGATAAACGCACACTACAAAAAAAATCAACACATCAAAAAATACACGTAAACAGATAGAGTTTTCACGTAACTAAGCAGCATACATATGCACAAGACTAGTGATGGGACACATCTGAAGAATGAGTCAAATGAGATAAGTAGATGAATGAACTGAATTATTTTACAGTATTTTATTTTATAATAAAATTGCTAAAGTGGAAATTCTGTACGTTGAAGATACCCAAAAACATATTAGTTTGTATGTATGTATGTCTGTAAGTATCTGTATTTGTGTCCTTAGCCCACACACAGTTTTTTAACTGTGGAATGAACTGTTGTCAGCAGCTTCCGGGCGGATACATATGTAAAAAAATTTAAGTAGATTGGTATTTGTAAGAGCCTACGTACATGAAATCTATATATCTATATATATAAAACAAGAAACTGACTTACTGACTGACTGATCGATCAACGCAGAGCCGAATCTACTGGTCGTAGAAAGCTGAAATTTGGCATGCAGATTCCATAGGGAATATAGGGGAGCAATCTAAGAAAGGATTTCCTGAAATTTCCATAGGAACAGAAAAATCGGGATTTTACATTTTATTATTTCTGCGCATATGAAGTTGCGGGGAAAAGCTACTTATGTTATAACAACCCTTTTACCCGCGACTTCGTCCGTATGTACGGAGAGTTCTCCAATATATACACACTTTTACACCTTGCTCTCTTGTAATAAGGTCCAAAAGTGATCATATATTTATGAACTTGACTGTACTAAGAATTCAGGCAGCTAATGGTTCTATACATAGCGATAGTTATAGGAAACCAAAAACAAAACAATGGATTTTCCCATGGGAATAAGATGTTTTCCCGTGGTAAAAAGTAGCCTATGTCACTCTCCAGCCTCCCAACTAACCCTAAACAAATCACGACATAAAACCTCTCCCTTGCGACGTGAAAGAAGGACAAACAAATGAACTTTCCCATTTATATAATACCAGCTTCTGTCCGCGACTTCGCCCGCGTGGAATTCGGTTATCGCGTTCCCGCGGGAACTATGCGTTTTTTCGAGATGAAAAGTAGCCTATGTCCTTTCCCGGGACCCCAACTATCTCCATGCCAGATTTCATCTCAATCGGTCCAGCGGTTGAAGCGTGAAGATGTAAGTAACAGACAGACAGACAGAGTTACTTTCGCATTTATAATATTAATATAGATAGTACTCGTATGGTAGTACGGGCCCGTGTGGGGACTATAGCCCAAACCCTCTCATGATGAGGGGAGGCCTGTGCCCAGCAGTGGGACGCAAATAGGCTGTAGTAGTAGTAGTAAGTATGGATAAGGGTCGTCAGCAAAATGCTCCGAACAGATAACACGTGTCAGTTTCCAAGAATTCTCCTTTATGGATCTTTTGGAAATTTAAAAGAATTATATGAAATAATGTATATAAATAATAGTATATGCATTACACATCACTCGTAGTCCCGAACTAAATATTGTATTCCTTTTACCCAGATCTATATATTTGCCAACATTTCTTTTCAAGATCAGAATAAAATTCAACATCGATGTCCAGAGAAAAGTAATATTCACCTTCCAGGATTTAAATGTAACAAACATCTATACTTATCTACTAATTAATGGAATATGCAATAAAAAACTTACTATTAAATAAACCTCATTGATTGAATGAATGAATGATTCACTCAAAAGTTGAGTCGCTTTTTTGACTTTAGTCACATCCCTAGACCGATTCGCTCCCATTCATGCTTACATTTTTCTGACGTTTACGTATCGCAAAAGCTTTTCTTTAAATAGAGATTTTACTTCAATAAAAGTTAGTAAAAATACTTAACTATGATAGGAAATGCGATTTTGTTGCGAATTTGAGCGATCAGATCGCCTTTTACACGAGAATACCGCACAAGACACCATTTTTCAGGAGAAACGTCTCGCGTCACGGAACGATGCAAAATGGCGGTGAAGTGACCTTCAAGTGGGTTTATATAAAGAGTTTGAACAGTTGAACCATGTACTTTGCCGGAGGGGATCGCCCATGCATGGCATCTCCAGTGGCTATATACTCAAAGAGTCTACCCTATCCTTTTAGGTGCTCGTCGATACTGTTTTTTTTTAAATTTAAACTTGTTTAATATGTATGTATCGAATTTCCAAATAAATATTTCTATTTCTAATGAGGGACTCGGAGCTCTGATCGTGGCGGGAAGGGCAACTTGGAGTGGGGACGCGTTTAAAAAAATGTTTTGCCATGGCTAGCTACAAATTAACCCATAACTAGTGACGAAGTGGTTCCACTTACGTGTAACTACATTGTGTTCTAAAATTCTAAGTTAGGTACTAATCTCGAAGACGACGAAACAAAGTAAGTATAATTAGGAATAAACAATATCATATGTAATTATATTTATTTTTTCATGAAAAATGGAAAAATTTTATGATCTTACGCTATTATTATCCACATGGTTGTCCTGAAATTTGAAAAATACCAAATTAAAAGCAGTTTACTCCAACAGTAGCACTACCATGAGTTTACAGTGACAGTACTCGCTAGCGACTACGTAAACGATTTGTATGAAGAATAGTACAGCGCCCCTGGCGGTCACTCGTTGAACTAAATTTTTTTCATACAAATCGTTTACGTAGTCGCTAGCGAGTACGGTCACTGTAAACTCATGGTAGTGCTACAGGCGGGTCGACAGCCAGCTGACTAGAGTCAGATCACGTCGTACATAATTTTCTAGGGTTCCCTAGCTAAATTGCAAATATCAGAGCCCTTACAATTTCGTCATGTCCGTCGGGACTGTTTGTCCGTCTGGTGTCACGGCCGTTTTACTCGGAGTCTATGGGTACTGTATGGTTGGAATTTGGAAGGAAGGTGTGTTACATTTCCTTTTCCTATCCTTAATCCGCATGTATACTTAATCCGCATGTGGTGAGACCTGGTGCTGGGTCCGTCCGGGTTGTTGAAATTGCTGGCACAAGGGCATTCCATCTTAGGCCTCAGGGTAGGCAACGCATTCGAGGTCTTATGGTTCCTAATAAGAGATCATAAAATTTCGATTCCCGGCATACTGTAACAGACAATAAAGGGACGCGTGGGTATTAGTATACCGTGGGCGATGAGTTGACAATGACAACCTGTCACTACGTGCCAATGTTGATGATGATCTCATTACCCTCGAAACTTTATCAAAAGTGGCGTGATTGTGACCTTGAAGGTCACTAACGCTCTGCCTACCCCGCAAGGGAACATAGGCGTGGCGATATGTATGCATGTATTGTATGTGTGAGTTCAATGAACCACTACCAACAATATGATGTATATTTTGAAAAATAAACGTTAGAGTTAGTTGCCACTCTTAATGCTTTTGTAATACTGTTAATGTTTTGGTACAACGTTATTTTGTTACTTGCATAGACGTAAATAATATAGACCCGGTCTAACGTACACGTAATATGTCCCCACTTCCACGGTGTCCAAATCAAAGTTCTGTCACCGAGCGTGCGTGACAATAAGTAAGTAAGTAAGTAAGTAAGTAAGTAAGTAACACTTTATTGTACAGAAAAAAAAAACACAAATACAATTATCAATACAGAGAAGAGACACATGTACAAAGGCGAGCTTATCCCTACAAGGAATTTCTTCCAGCTAACCTTTGAGTAGTGGAGAGGAAACATGTTCACGAGTAGACAAATAAGTATGTACAGAAAAATAAAGGAGAATCTAAATATACTTATTTATATTATATTATAATACATAGACTACATAATACTATAGTAAATTATAAAATACATAAACTAAACTATATATATATATATATATATATATATAAGTAATATATTTAGGAATTCGAGTCGAGCCAAAACTTCTTTAAATGAGCTTTTAGTGACGCCACCGTCTGCAGTTGTCGAAACTCTGCTGGCAACTGGTTCCACAATCTCACAGAGTGCACCGAAAAGGATTTGGAGTAGGTTGTGGTTTTATGGGAAGGAAAGGAAAGGGAGAGATCGGCACTCGATCTCAAGCGGTGCTGAGAGCTGGAGGCCATGAATTCAAACCTCTCGGAAAGGTAAGAAGGAGATTGAGGATTGAAGAGGGTGTTAAAAAGCAATGACAGGACGTGGATATTTCTGCGGAACCGGATGGGCAACCATTTTAGCTGCGCACGGAAAAGGGAAACATGATCAAATTTCCGCAAACCAAAAATGTAACGTATGCAGACATTCTGAAGCCGCTCAAGCTTGTCGAGCAGCTCTTCCGAGAGGTCAAGAAACGCTACGTCACCATAATCTAAAATAGGTAGAAGGAGCGATTGGGCGAGAGTAATCTTAGTATGGAGTGGGAGGAAATTTTGCATACGCCTGAGAGAATGAACAGAGGCAAAGACCTTACGACTGACTTGTGCTACATGTGCTGACCAAGAAAGTGTCTGGTCCATGACAATCCCCAAGTTTTTGACGGTAGGTGAGAAAGGAATTTCGACGCCATTAAAAAACAACTTGGGTAAATCAAGGTCAGACACTTTGGCAATGTAGTAGGGGCTACCAACAACAATTGCCTGCGATTTTGCGGCATTCATTTTTAATCCAAAGCTTGCAGCCCACTCACTAATAGCTACTAGATCGTTGTTGAGACCATGGATCAAAGAAGGAAAATCATCCAAACCAGCAGCCGCGTAAATCTGCAAGTCGTCGGCATACAAGTGGTAAGACGATTGAAGGGCGGTAGTGATACCATCTATGAAAATTGAAAAGAGGAGAGGAGAAAGAACAGCTCCTTGGGGGACACCAGCGGTGAGATCACTCCAATCAGAGAACCCATCATCCACTCTAACACGCTGGCGTCTCCCGAAAAGATATGATTTAAACCACGAGAGAGCAGTTGAAGAGACTTTAAGAGTCTTAAGGACACTAAGAAGGATATCGAAATCCACAGTGTTGAAAGCACTGCTAAAATCTAAGAGTACCAAGACGGTAAGCCTTTTGTTCTCAATATTAAGCCGAATGTCGTCAGTGACTTTAGCCAATGCTGTGACAGTGCTATGACCGGGGCGGAAGCCAGATTGGAAAGGATTAAAGAGATTGTGTTGATTAAGAAAACGGGATAGACGTTTATTGACATAATGCTCAATAACTTTTGATAGGATAGGAAGAATAGAGATGGGACGATAGTCGGTAAAAGCAGAAGGATTAGAAGATTTCGGTAGAGGAAGGACGTGAGCAAGTTTCCACAGCGAGGGGAAGGAGCCAGTTGAAAAGGAGAAGTTAATAATTTCGGAAAGAATGGGAGCTATGCAATCCGCCACGAGCATGAGCATGTCCAAACTAAGGCCATCATCACCAACGGCTTTCGTCCTGATACCCTTTAGAAGATTTATGACTTCTTGAGGCGAGATACTTTCTAACACAAAGGGGGGAAGATCACGATCCGGGGTGCTGGCAAGAAGTGAAAGAGTGTTTTGTTTAACTGTTGGATCCAGGGTAACTGGGGAAGTACTGAAATAATTGTTAAGGCCATTGAGATCAAAAATAGTAGAAGAGCTCTGCTGAGATTTGCCTACCCCTAAGGATTTTAAAAATTTCCACAATTTGGATGGAGGGCACCCTTCAATCGACTCATGAACGTAGCGACGACGGGCGTCTCTACACAGTCTGTTGCAGCGATTACGCAGGCTGACATAGCGGAGATGGTTTTCCTCTGATGGGTCATGGCGCAGCTTTAACCGAGCACGATTTCTCCTAGCCATCAGAATTTTGATTTCTTGCGTAAGCCATGGAGCAGGAAGATGTTTCACTCTTACGGGCCTCAAAGGAGCGTGGCGATCAAAAATCGCAAGCAAAGTGCTGTTGAAAGTCTCTAACTTCAAGTCAATATCAGCGCAGGCTTCTAAAAACTGCCAATCCGCATTACGGATGTCATCCTGCAGGGCCTGCAAATCCACCCCACCAAGATTACGTCGAAGAACGACTTTGTGTCTACGTTTGGGAGGACGAATTTTAAAGGAAGCATAGACCAGATCGTGGTTGGAGAAGGCAGCAGCATTAAACTGGCCGTGAAAAGACACTAAGTCTGGGGAAGATGTGACCATGAGGTCAAGAAGGGAAGGAGGACCATTATGTGGGAAGTGTGTGGGACTAAGAGGAAGAATACTTAGATTCAGAGAATCCACAAGAGTGCGGAGTTTGGAAGAACGGTGATCATTTTTGACAAGGCACGTGTTAAAATCACCCATGAGAATAGTGTGCTGAAATTGTGGAATGAGATCAGATAAAGACTTCTCGAGGGCGTCGAAGTAATTGATGCTAGAGGAAGGGCTATAGAAAACTCCGAGAAGGACTTTAGTGTGGTGCAAAGAAACTTCCAAAAATAAGTATTCGGGTGAATTAGAATACAACGATGGAGACTGTTCTATAATTTGGCAAGCAATATCACTCTTTACATAAATGGCTACACCACCTCCACGGACGGTACCGCTACTTCCATTTTTGCACCCAGTCCTGTCATTGCGAATTAACCTATAGCCGGGCAGAGGATAAAGGGCAGAAGGAAGAGAAGGCTTCAGCCATGTCTCAGAAATGAGAATGGCATGAATGTTCTTGTCAGAGAAAGAGGCGAGAAGATCAGGAAAGTGAGCTGGTACACTCTGCGCGTTGATATGTACAACATTAAAATTCTTCTGAGAAGCGCAAAAGGTACCCTGCAAACGGTCACTAAGATCAGGCATGTCAGAAAGATCGCTCAAAGAATCGTAAAGGCTCGACGAAGACAGAGAGAAAAATTCACTATCATGACTAACATTAAAAACGTCAGACATGAAAGTAAAAAATAAATATATATAAATATATGTATAAGTAATATATATATGTAAACCTAACAAGTATATATATATATATATGACAATAACTAACAAAGACTAGATAAAATACCGCATGATCCTCTCAATTGCTCACCAGCAGCTGGGTTATGTTTTGTAAAATATAGGTAACAATAGATGATCACAAAACAACAAAGGAATGAGAAAAAAAAAGTATACAATAATAATAATAATAATAATAAAAAAGTCAAAGTCTGACATAGTAAAGTTAAAATATAACTCGGGTAAGAAAAGTGCATTAATACCCGAAGCAGAAACGGAACGCATTTGACTTAAGTCACCACCATGATGACATTGACATTTGAAATGAATCAAATCAATCCGAATCAATACATTTGTTTGCTAACCTGCATACAATTACCCCAAAATGAAAAAAGATAAATTGAATCTACAAGTTAACAAAAATTGGAGGTGGATTTATAACAGACGAGGAAAAAGGAATACTTATATATTCGAACCGATCACAGAAAGGCAGAGACTATTATTTTGCCTTTGCGGCGCGCCTGGGAGCCTTCGTACGTGTTACGGCCGGGGCCGGATGCTTGTCGGAGCCATCTGCCGCGAGATCCGACGATTCCGACGTCGATGGGGCCGCATCACCGTGCGCGCTGGCCGGCGCCGGCAGTGCGCGCAGCTCTGACATGGAGGTTATTCTGCGCCGAGATCCGTCGCTGCAAAGAATCACGATTCGACCGTCGCTCGTCCAGCTGCCCTTGACGCCATGAATGCGTCGAGCCTCAACAAAAACTGCGTGTCTTGCTGTCGTTAAAAACTCTGACAGTGTCATGCCGGTACCCTTAAGCTTGGTTTTCGAGGCCCAGACAGCATCCCGAACAGTGGCAGAAGCAAACCTTAAGAGCAACGGCCTAGGTCTAGCACCTTCCCGGTTTTTACCCAAGCGGTGACAAGCCTGCAGTGACTGGGCAGATATATCCTGCAGCTGAAGTTTGTCAGTGCAGACAGAAACTGCTACATCGGACACACTCTCACACGATGCCTCCGGCACACCATGCAGCAACAACACATTAGAGCGGGATCTCATCTCTAAGTTGTCGAGAGATCTTGCAACCAGCTCCATCTGCGTCTGAAGTCCAGAAACCGCCTTCCAAATAAATTCCTTGAAAGCGATGAAGTCACTGTCCACTGTGCAAGTTTCCGCTTCAGCGTTGGGCCGGGAATTCTCAAAACTGGCCATTCTACTAGCAAACAGCTTCTTCATATCTTCCATGTTCTTCTGTAGTTGCAGCAAACAATCCATGATGACCCGAAGTTGAAAAGTTTCTTAGTGAAATGTGCACAGTGAGAAGTGATGAATTGGCACTTTTTATTGTGGTCAAAATTGAACTTTCTTCGTGAAAAAAACAGCTGAGGGTGGCAATCGGAGGTAAACAATTACATTTGATTATAATTCAGGACTGTACAAGATTTGTAAATATTTAATATCAATAAATATTATGTAGAGCTCAAATTAGGCGTCTTTATTTATCTGCCTACCCGAAAAAAAAAAAAATAAATAAGCGTTTTTAAAAAAACTTTTTTCGAAACTGTTTCTCAGTATCTAAAAACTCGTCTCGTTGTTGAAAAAATGTGACCCAGCTTTAGTATCACGATATAAGTTTAACTTTGGATTGGACACCAATGAAGTGGGGAAACATGACATGTATCTACGTTAGGCCGGGTCCATACGAAGTATTATTTATGTCTATGGTTACTTGGGTATGCCTCCCAAATAATACTAATAAATGTGTATAACCCTGCCCGCATAACCCACAATTCGAAACTAGGTATAACAATAACTAATATATATAAGGGCGAATATACAAAATTTGGGTAATTTTCGGGGAAATTTTGTTTATGATAGTTTTTAAGTCATATTCCTACAAATTCGGGCATATAAGATAGTAAATCTAATGAATAAATTGCTCGTGATTGGACCAGTCACTTTTTTAAATAGATGCTGAGATATTTAGATTTTTCTGAATTTTACTGCCAGGGGACTGACGTGAGTGACGTGAAATTTATGAAGATTTAGAAGAAATTTCTTGAATAATAATAATGGCACACATTTTCTAGTCCAAATCCACTTGAGTAACAATCAAAAAACTTTTCATATCTCATATTGTGAGAAAGAACTATCTCCACCTTTAAATTAGCTTATATATTTTCTAGTTCTGTAATTTGTTTACGAGTCACAAATTCCTTCTTTCCTGCTATTTGAACTGCATTCATGGTTTTTTTAATAATTACATGGTTGACTCGGGAATCGAACCCGGTACACGAGTTATACTAAATTAAAAATGTTAAAGTTCATGGTCTGCCTTTTATTTCTGATACTATGTTATTAAGCAAAAAATAATCCTTATGATGAGGCCTTTCGATCGGTATGATAAAGCTGCCGGGTATTTTTGTTTCTCGTGTAGCGGGTTCGATACCCGGTTCAACCATGTAATTATTAAAAAATCCATGTATTCATACCGTTGAAATTGTTTTTTAAATTAAAATAATGTCTTCTTTCAGTAAAATATTCCATCTACAATATTCAAGGCACTTTTCATGTGGGACGCCCTGTATATAAATTTCATATAACAAACGGAAAATTAAAATGATCTTACGCTATTCTGTTTGTTCTGAAATTTGATAAATGCGATATTAAAAGCAGTTTCATACAACAGCCGGGTCCACTGTCAGCTTACGCCGTACCTGCGTAATTTTTAAGGTTCTGTGGTTTTGTAGTATAATGTAAATTATTTTATCTGCACTCATATCATAAACCCCCTATGATGCGTTAAAAACCGCAAATTATGACCAGCATTAAGATGAACTGTTTAGTTAGAACAGATTTCTTATCTGTGAAAATGTTCTAATAGCTGTATTAGACCATCAAATTCGATGGTCTAATAGCATTCAAATTTCGAACATCTTCGAACAGGAAATGCTCACCTATATTCTTCAGTCAGACGGAGCGAAAGTTTGTTCCAAATTCAAATGTCGGCTCTATTTAGGCTATGCTTTTTGAAAATCGAATGTGAGACACTAACGTATACGAATTGTCGCCATTGTGGATAGATTTTGAGGCATCCTGCAGGTTTTATAAAATGAGTGTACATAAAGTTGTGTATGCAACTGTACATAATTAGGTCTTAAAAAGGACCTTTATTATGTAGCAGTTACATAAAATACTATTACATGACCTAAGGGCGTTGAATAATAAAACTAGGATTGCTGCACAAGGAACTTTATTCGAAAAACCTCTCTCTCATAAATCTGACAATAATGTTCTTATATAACCCCTTTAACACAAATATTACAATAATATTTCCAACACGATTTCCAGGTGTGGCACAGCTTCTAACCACCTAACCTTCTCAACGATTTATGGGCAAGTGTTGTACCTATAGAGGTTCCCCTTGTTTACGTATAATTTTTTTTGGCAGAATTCGATTTTGCATAATCAGTATATAGGCATAATAGTGTACGCCGAAACTAATCTCGCATAACGTTTTTTCGTCGAATTCTATTGAGCATAATCTATTTACGCCGAATAGTATTCGCGCATAATTTTCGAATTGCGAACATTATTTACGCAGAAAATTACTTTCGCCGAAATTTGTTACGCCGAAAACTACTTTCGCATACCTTTATTTTCGCCGATTTAATTAAATGAGTATCCTGTATAACATTGATAAATAGGGGGAGGGAGGATTTTCACTAACTGATAATTTCGTTTACTTATACATGTAAAAAATAACTTAACCTAACCTACGCGAGTCGGCTTTGCTCCAAACTTTGGTGTTACCGCACACCGTGAACTTCCGAACTCTATCTAATAAAGATAAGTATGTTGAACAAATTATATAATACAAAATGTTATATTAAGCTAAAATCGTTTTTGACATACATTTTCGGACTTCCAGTTTTCGGACTAGCAATTTTATGTGAAGGAACTTTGGCGCTCCCTACATTAATTGTTGTTTCGGACATAAATTCGGACAATATTTCGGCCTATCAAAATTTTGCTATATTACTAGTATGCCAAACAATATTATGCATAATAAAATTAGGCCAAGTCAACATTATGCCAACACAATATTCGGGTAAACACCCATTCGGCCAATTAATAATTATGCTTAATAAAAATTCGGCAAAGTCAAGATTTGGCGTAAATAATGAAATGAAAATGAAAATATTTATTCAGCAAATAGGCCACATCTGGGCACTTTTACACGTCACTTTTAAATGAATTTAACAGAAATGAATTTACCAGCGCTTCCTAGACCCATTGCTTGAGAAGAAGCGCCGCAACAAACTCAGCAGAAGGCCTTTTTTCAAAATTTAAACATATAGATTTACATTACATTTACATTAATATGTATAAAAATACATATATAGGTACATACTAAAATCACATTTAAGGGATGTATAGTCCCTAACTTAAACTTAAATCTAAAATCTTAGAGATGGTCTTATATTAGGTCCTTACATATGAAATTGGCGTTTGGCGAACTGGCAACTTTGATTCAAAATATGTGGCGTTCGGCTAGGAATTCCAAATTCAAATTTATTTCAAATTTAAGACCATGTATTTCTGTGTTCGAATTACGAAATTTATTTGTTATCGCGTCATTTGTTTTTCTTTCACATCGTTCTGTTCACAATATGGAGAACTTAAAATATCGCTATATTTACGAATATGAGTTTCACCTCGGCACTAGTGCTGCAGAAACGGCTCGTAGGATTAACAATGCGTATGGGGAAGCTACTGCAAAAGAAAATACGGTACGTTATTGGTTCCAACGTTTCCGTTCTGGAAATTTTGACCTACAGAACAAGCCTCGTGGACGGCCGGAGACACAAGTTGATAACGAAGAATTAAAAGCAATTGTGGAAGCAGATCCATCGCAAACCACGTCAGAGTTAGCGGCAGGCTTCGGTGTGAGTGATAAAACCATTTTGATTCACTTGAAACAAATTGGAAAAGTGAAAAAACTTGAAAAATGGGTACCGCATGAATTGAGCGACGCAAACAAAGAAACACGCGTCGAGTGTTGCGTTTCACTTCTCAACCGGCACAATAATGAAGGCATTTTGAATCGTATCGTTACTTGTGATGAAAAATGGATCTTGTACGACAACCGGAAACGTTCTTCACAATGGTTGAACCCAGGTGAACCAGCCAAATTCTGCCCGAAACGAAAGTTGACTCAGAAAAAGGTACTGGTAAGTGTCTGGTGGACTAGTGCCGGTGTCATCCATTACAGTTTCTTAAGATCTGGGCAAACAATCACGGCTGATGTGTATTGTCAACAATTGCAAACGATGATGGAAAAGCTAGCCATTAAACAACCCAGACTGGTCAATCGATCTAGCCCACTGCTGCTTCAGGACAACGCTCGACCACATACGGCACGTTTGACGGCCGCAAAACTACGGGAGCTGCGACTGGAATGTCTTCGACACCCACCATACTCCCCGGACCTTGCTCCAACTGATTACCATTTTTTTCGGAATTTGGACAACTTCATGCAAGGAAAAAAATTCAATTCTCACGAGGCTGTCCAAACGGCCTTCAAAGATTTTATTGATTCTCGCTCACACACTTTTTTTAGTAAAGGAATCAATGAACTACCTTCGAGATGGCAAAAGTGCATAGATAGCCATGGTACATACTTTGACTAAATAAAAAAATAGTTTCATAAAAAAAAATCGTTTTCATTTCTGCCATATGAAACGCCAATTTCATATGTAAGGACCTAATATTAGGTACAAATTAATGAAAATATTAATTAAAGTACTTATCTAAATATGTATACTAAAAATAATAATAAAAATCGCAAATGTTTAGAGATTGTATACGTCTCTAGGTATCCTAAAGTTGTACACAGTCTCGAAAATTATATCATACATCACAAGTTTAGGAGATGTATACGGTCTCCCTAGTCAATTTTGGAGATGTAAGGTGTCTCCAAAGGTCAAAATAACAATATTAGTATTAATCTAAATTAGTATAAAATTAAAGGTGTAGATGGTCTCCACCGTCGAATTTGATACAGTTTTGGAGATGTAGGGTATCTCCAAAGGTCATAAGCAGTTAGATTGAAATATAAACATATATTTCAAGTCAGAAAAAAAAAACTAAGTACCTGATACAAATAAATGGAATTAAAAAGATAAATTTCAAGATAACGATAAAAATAGATAAATAACAGCAGATCTATATAATCATAATAACTAAACAATAAAACAGCAACCGGTGGCGCCAGCGATAGCCGAGAATACATGACCGCCCGGAGCCAGCCAGTCATACATTCTTAACAACAGGCCACGCCTCATCATCATTGATGTAATCATCAACTTTATAATAACCTTTCTTTAAAAGCGCATTTTTCATGTACTTTTTAAACGCCATTAAAGGTAATTTCCAAGCTTCCATTGGTATTTTATTGTAGAAACGTACGCAATTCCATAAGCAAGATTTACTAACTTTTTTCAGACGGAATTTAGGAACTAGAAGCTTATGTCTATTACGTGTGTTGAACTGGTGGACATCTCACACCTTCTTAAAAGAAACTATATTTTTATGTGCATACATGATGACGTCATGTATATACTGCGAAGCTACAGTGAGGATGTTAATCTTTTTGAAGCGGTCACGCAGTGATTCACAGGAACCTAGGTTGTAGATGGACCTAACTGCTCTCTTTTGTAGAACGAAAACGGTTTCAATATCAGCTGCTTTTGCCCATATCAATATCCCGTAAGACATGATACTATGGAAATAGCCGAAATAAACAAGACGCGCAGTTTCCACGTTGATAAATTGTCGGATTCTTCTTACAGCATAGGCGGCAGAGCTCAGTTTATCCGACAGAGTATCAATATGTGGACCCCATTGCAAACTACGGTCCAAAGTTAGTCCCAAGAAGACTGTATCGTTTACAAGATTTAATTTCTCTCCGCCTACTTCAATAACAGAGTCTATTTGCCTCACATTAGGCAAAGAAAACTTGATGCATTTTGTTTTATTAGCGTTTAGCAAGAGATTGTTCGCCGTGAACCAGTTTAGCATTTCCTTTAAAGTGTCATTGACCTGAGATTAGTCTTCCTGTTGCCTATTGACCTTAAAAAGCAGTGAAGTATCATCGGCAAATAGGACTATATAATTTTTTTTCTCTACGAGACACGGTAGGTCATTTATGTATACTAGAAAGAAAAAGGGACCAAGTATCGAGCCCTGTGGCACTCCGAGCTTCATAATTGCCCCGCAAGACTGTGCTCGATTTATTACCACTTTTTGAGTTCTCTGGCCAAGGTAAGACTCTACAAGGTTTAGTGCTTTGACTGACAGGCCGTAGTGTTTCAGCTTGCCCAAGAGTGTGTCGTGCACTACACAATCGAACACTTTAGAGAGGTCGCAGAACACTCCTATAGCATCCTGTGAATGTTCCCAAGCATCGTGTGAAACGAGAACAGAGGCTGCGTCAGCTGTTGAACGGCCCTTTGTAAAACCAAATTGCTGAGAGTGCAATAAATTATTGAGATTAAAATGCAGAAGCATTTGGTTGAGCAAGATTTTTGCGAAATTCCCACGGGAACGGGAAAAAAACGGGATTTTTCATTTTAATATTTCTGCGCATACGAAGTTGCGGGAAATAGCTAGTTGCTTAATATAAGCATTTTATTAACTTGTTGTCGTACTTACGTAATTTGTGTTGCCAACTTTCCGCTATTAGCCGAAATGCTTGGATTTCGAAGGAGATAGGTAGTAATTTATTTATTTATTTATTTAAACTTTATTGCACATTAGTAAAACTAATACAAAAGGTGAACTTAATGCCATAAGGCATTCTCTACCAGTTAAACCTTTGGACATAATGGAAAATGTTGTGGCGGTGCAATAGAGGCTACTTACAAGTAGCCACACTGTAAAAATATAACATATAGAAGCAAATTAAATAAAAATAAATAAACTACACACATAATATATAGTATAAATATACATAAATATAAGTAAATACATAAATACATATACATACAACATATAATAAGAATGATGACAAACGAAAAAAGCGACAAGTAATAAAAGAGTAGGTGTTCAGTTCGGATTCGATAGAAATAAACGAACATGCTTTTTGAATACAAACAGGCTCGGAGCTTGCCTAATCCTGAGAGGAACATCGTTCCAAAGACGAGCCGCCCGAAGAGAGAAAGAATTAGAAACAGAACCAGTACGGTGTAAAGGAATAGACAGGGTAAAGTAATCAGGAATTTCTAGTATTATTTTCTGGTTTTGTTTCTATGAAATCGTACTTAAGAAAATAAGCCATTTTAAGATATTTGGTCCAATTCTTACGTATGGTGCACAAACTTGGTCTTTGACAAATGCTCAGAAGTATTTGCTCAAAGGACGATGGTGCGCAGCATACTGGGGACTGGGGATAAAGCTCACATACCGCTTCACCAATTAGCCGGTAAGGAACGTGCTCGGCCCATTGTGGCGGACGTGTCTAGCTGCATAAAAAAGAAGACACTACTGCAGGCGGTAAGGATGTACAACACCAAAAATAGTAGTAACAAACTGAACACCGAAACCCTGCAGATGACAGGAGCCCGCCAGCCAGTCTACGTGGCGGAGCACTTGACAGCCCGAGGTCGGAAACTACAGTTTCTCGCGCACGGGGTCGCGTGCGTGTAGCAGTACGACCACTGCTGGACAGAAAATGGCCGCGTTTTTCTTCGTAAAAAGGAGGGCATGCGCGCTCATGTGATTAACAGCGAGCAGCAGTTGGATGCTCTCAAAAAGACTGCTTGCCGAAAAAAATCAGGTGCTATCATTAAAATGTACCTCAAGCCTATTGAGTAGCATGTTAAAATTTTTTTTTAGAGTTAAAAATAGCTAAAACACACATCACACAGAAAAAAATCGAAAATATGAATTGAACAGTATATGTTTTGGATTCCACTGTTACAGACCATGCATCTGTACTCCTATGCTTAAGTATAGTTAATGCTGTAACTTGTCATACAAGTAACAGTATTTCCCTGCGTACCAAGATTGATTACGTAAAAGCAGTTAAACACATAGAGGACATTGACTTCTCGTTCATTTGTAGTGAACGAGATGTCAACACAATCACCTCTACTATGGTAAATCACTTAGCTCTAGCATTACATGAAAATTCAATCATAATTACATCATGTCGCAAAAAAAATCTTAAACCATGGTTAACACCAGGCCTTCTGTGCTGCATACGAAACCGGGATTGACTACATAAAAAAATCCAAAAAAGCCCAACAAACGAAATTAATGAAATTATTTATAAACAATATCATAACTACTGTAATGCTCTTTTACGTAAATTAAAACGAGATTATGAGAGATCTTTGCTCATAAATACAAAAAACCGGCCAAGTGCGAGTCGGACTCGCGCACCGAGGGTTCCGTACAAACCTGTAAGGTTTACAAAGTTCGTTCTTTACGACAATCGAGTCATAACTATGGTATTTTTATTGCAAAATGAAATTCATAACATTACAATGGGGAAAGATGGAGTAGCATAAATTTAAGACAAAGAACTTAAAAAATATATATTTTGTAATGTAACTAAAAATTTAAGGTTTTCGGAATTTTTCCTTTATGTGTGCTATAAAACGTTGCTTCATGCCAAATTTCAAGATTCTAGGTCGACTGGAAGTACCCTTTAGGTTTTGATTCCCTTGCGAGTACTTGCGAGTTTCAAAATATGCAGCTTAAATTGCTGTTTCTTTTGATTGCGTTGACATAGAAGTTTGATTTTGTTACAGCTTAAAGGTATTATAGACCTGAGTATTTGGTATGAATTTCAATTTAATACCTCTACGCGTTTATGAGGAAATGGGTAGTAAGGTTAAAATTATTAAAAAAAAAATATTATGTGATGTAACTAAAAATTTATGGTTTTCGTAATTTTTCCTTTATCTATGCTATAAGACGTTGCTTCGTACCAAATTTCAAGATTCTGAGTTCACGGGAAGCACCCTGTAGGTTTTGATTCCCTTGCAAGTGTCGAAAATTTGCGGCATAAACGGCTGTATCTTTTGATTGCGTTGGCTTAGAAGTTTGATTTTTTCACAGCTTCAAGGGACAGTAGACCTGAGTAATTGATATAAATTTCAGCTTCATACCTCCACGCGTTCCTGAGAAAAAGGGTCTTGACAGACGGACGGACGGACGGACAGACGGACAACAAAGTGATCCTATAAGGGTTCCGTTTTTTCCTTTTGATTTGAGGTACGGAACCCTAAAAATAGTAATGAAACTTGGACTGCCGTTAAACGTATTGTAAACACCAAAAATGCGCCAGTGCGGGAGATTTGCTATTATGTGCTACTACGAAACCTGCTGTCGATAAAGTTAATTCTTATTTCTCTAACATAGGCAAACAGTTAGCTAATAAATCATGTCATCTAGAAACAGCAACCCGATAGACTCCCAAAGTCCTAAATTGCCCCGTAATATTAACTCCATTGTATTGCTTCCTCCGGATGAGACTGAAATAGAAACATTAATCCTAAACCTTAAAGACGATTGTGCTGTCGGTTGGGACCTCATTCCTTCCAAACTTGTATTACGGCATGGGGTGGAGCCTATAAAACCTTTTTAGTACAACTGGAAAGTGCCCAGAGATCGCTCCTTAAGGTCATGACCATTAGTCCATTTAGGTTACAAGAGAGTTGAACATAACATGAACATGAACATAGGCACCCCCCAGCCAGACAATTCCAGTTTGGAATTTACAGTCTGATACGGCAAGCGTATTATCATCCGTAGCAATAGACCTGGTAGCCGATCTTGAGCATGACCTCCGTCCTGGGTTCACATTTGGTACCAACTCATTAGTACAAAATGTCAACTTGGAGTATAAATCTTGCTTGAGATCTGCATAGTCATTACTACGGATCAAGACCAAGGGGCACAAATAATTGTTTAGGAGTGACACGCTCTGGGATGGGAGAGGACGGCCGACTAGCCGCAATCGGTCGACCAAAATCAGCCGGCTATGCAGCCTTGAGCCAATCTAGGATAGTAGGTGTGACGGGTGTGCTGTTGTCGGGATGAGCGTTGGTGCTTCCGATGAGTCTTGTTGACGACGATGATGACTAGTACTCTCAGCCTCACTCCATGGTTGACTTCCGAAGTTTCGTCCGACAGTTATCTTGTGAACTTTCGACAGCGACTTCTGGCGATTGCTTTCAATAATTGTGCAGTTCCCGCAGTCCACTGAAGTCCTTGAACGTAGCACGTATTTAGCTCTACACGGAGATGGTAACGGCGCGGCGTAAGGCTGCCTCCGGGTTGATTAATGCAAGTTGTGCAGTTCCCGTAGTTCCTCGAAGTCCTTGAATGATGCTCGCACGTCGCTCTACTCGGAGGTGGTGGCGGGGCGTGGCGAGGCTGACTTCGGTTAATGCAGTTCCCGTAATCCGTCGGATTCCTTGAACGTTGCTCACACGTCGCTTTACTCGGAGGTGGTGGCGGGGCGTGGCGAGGCTGACTTCGGTTAATGCAGTTCCCGTAATCCGTCGGATTCCTTGAACGTTGCTCACACGTCGCTTTACTCGGAGGTGGTGGCGGGGCGTGGCGAGGCTGACTTCGGTTAATGCAGTTCCCGTAATCCGTCGGATTCCTTGAACGTTGCTCACACGTCGCTTTACTCGGAGGTGGTGGCGGGGCGTGGCGAGGCTGACTTCGGTTAATGCAGTTCCCGTAATCCGTCGGATTCCTTGAACGTTGCTCACACGTCGCTTTACTCGGAGGTGGTGGCGGGGCGTGGCGAGGCTGACTTCGGTTAATGCAGTTCCCGTAATCCGTCGGATTCCTTGAACGTTGCTCACACGTCGCTTTACTCGGAGGTGGTGGCGGGGCGTGGCGAGGCTGACTTCGGTTAATGCAGTTCCCGTAATCCGTCGGATTCCTTGAACGTTGCTCGCACGTCGCTCTGCTCGGAGAAGGTGGCGGGGAGGAGTGATGCTTGCTTCAACTTGTGCTGATCCCGAAGTTCCTCGAAGTCCTTGAGCGTTGCTCGCAAGTCGCTCTACTCGGAGATTGTGGCGGGGCAGGGGCGAGGCTGACTTCAATTTGTGCAGTTCCCGTAGTTTGTCTGGCTAGCGAGCGATACATGAATCCCATAATAAAATAAATATTCCTACTTACAAAAATAAAAACCTAAAAAACATACTTAGAATCGATAGCTGATTCTGTAGGTAAAATATCGTCACATTGATTTTGTTTGATCCTTTTTTGCAAAAATATAAAACCCGACTGTAAACAAACTTTTGATTTCACACGTATTACTTATATATATATATATATATATATAAGTAATATATATATGTAGTAGTATATATATGTCGCAGAGTCGGAGGAAGAAGAACGAAATATCTAATTTAAATTTTAGATTTAAGTAACGCTGGGTTTTTAGTGGGTATTCCGAATAATCGGCGAGCCCCACATTACCACAATGGCAGGTGGTATAATAATAATAATACATGTTGGCTTCGGCCCCATGAATGCGAATGACCGGGTCCCCATGGGCCCGTGACATGTAAATGTACCAACAAATAATAATAATACATTTTATTTCAGGCATCTAGGCCCATATTACATATACCTTAACGACTAACATACATATTAAAATTAATCTTAAAAACTAACACGATTGCTTCTTCGCCGTGAGACGCACTCTGGAATCGCTGTTCAGTCTTCCACGGAAGCGACGGAACACGACTCCCTTCCGCCAAAACTCCTCTTTCGTGAAGGTTGACAGATGTTCGGTGGGAACCCTCACCACGAACGAACTAAAATTCACGCTGTGGCGTGGCTCCAACCGTTCAACCCTCAGGGTGAATTTGGTCTTCACTCGTACATACTCCACAATCTCCTCGCTCTTAGTGGAGTGATGCAGGCGGGACACGTACAGCTGCGTCGTGGGTATCGCGGGACGCAGCAGGTGGTTCGGTCCGGTCGGTGCGGTGCCGCACTGGTTCCGACTGGCGGGCTTCTTCTTCCGTTCCACCTTGATGAAGCCGTCCTCGTCGCATCGGTCCTTCTTCGGACTCGGCTTCCGCAGATCTCCAAGAACTGGTTGGCTACGGATCAGCTGCCCCTTTTTCTCCTTAGCGGCATCAGCATATGCATGGGCAGGGGTCAACGCACTCGTGCATAACATCGCCTCCGCGGGGGCAGAGGGCGGGGCGGCGGCGTAGTTATGCATAAAGGCATTTTCCAGCGTGGTCGGTTCACCTTCTGTGACGTAACTTCCTTTAAACGTCAAGGCTCTAAAAGAGACACTCACTGCGTAGTGAGGTCAGTCTATTCAGATCAGTCCAGTCGGTTCAATCAGTTCAGTTTAGTCGAGCTGTCAGGCTCGTGACGACGTGTACCTGTCAAAGCTGTCACTTGCTTCATTATGTTACTAACTCTCGTAGCAATCGGACGTTACGTTAGCCTAGTATCGTAATAACGGTGATAAAGTCTGTCTGTATTGTGTAACGTTTCTACGTACTGTATATAAGCGAAGGTGAATAAAAGGAGTAAGACCAACGTATAACGTTTTATTAAAGCTACAGTACTACCTCGTGCCTCCTACATCTGCTCAGTTCCGCTCCTGACAACGTGAGACGCTCACGGTGCGGTAAAGAGGATAAGTACCTATCCATCAGATGATACCGTACAAACGCTCGTGCCTAGTTCCACTAGCCTGCTATGATGATGTCACCCGGCCCCACGCGACTCTCCGACATATATATATTTGTAATCCGTTAATTCAGCCCTTCATTTTGATATCCCACGCGATAGGCTATGACGAAAAAAATATTTTATTTTTGGAAACGTATAAAATGCATTCAAAAGTCAACCATTATGTTTTTTGCAATTATGATAGACCCAGTGTCACTCTCACGATTAAGACGAATCTAACGACACCTCGCAAGCTAAAATCCATCCAGCCATTTAGGCTTCATAGCGTGCCAAAGAAATATAGTTATATAAATATAATATTCACCTCCGTCTTCCTCTTCCAACACCTCCATGCATTCAACACTAGCCATGTAAATACTTTTTACCAGTCCACTCTCATTCACCTTTTCCATACGGCCATAAACGAATACAGCATAGTTGCCTTTTTCCATTTTTGTCACTACACCTTCATTCACACCACACCGCTCCACTATTCCTTACCCTTCAGTGTCATTCAGTGTAACATCTGCAATATTCCGCAAAGCTCGCATTTCTACAACATTCATTCTACTTTCGTGCCTCTTCTGCTATACCCAACTTTCACTACCATACATAAGTTTCGGCACTAGCACACCTCTATGTACAGCCACGCGAGCCTTTACCGAGACTTTGCGGCTAGTCATAAAAGTATGCAATACACCATTGTGCATTGATTGCATTTCCCGCATTCACTCTTCGTTCTATATCACCATACCAAATATATGAATTCATCCACTTTTTCTACTTTCTTACCCCCTATCATAAGTTCACAACGCATCGCATTTTTGTCTCTGTCAAACACCATAGCTTTCGTCTTGCTCAGATTTATTTTCATACCCTTTCTTTCTAATGCCACGTGCAGACTTGTTACCGTCTCTTGTAACTCCTCAGCTGATGAATGACGCTACTTGATCATCCGCATAAAGAAGACATTTGACGAGTAACCCATTCATTCTTAAAAAAGGTCTTGATGATGATTGATGACTGCCCAAAGGAAATGAAAGGGAAATAATGTAATTGTTAGCACTAGAATTCTCATGTAAAGATTTCAATGCACCCTGATACGATCAGGTCGCCGTCCACCCCATTCTTTGATAAAGCTTACCCATAATCCATCCCTCTCCACTCGGTCATAGGCTTTATCTAAATCCACGAATACGCAATACACCTTTTGACTTTTAGCCAAAACCTTTTCGGTTATGCCACGCAAAAAGAAAACCTGATCCGTATATCCCATTCAATCCTGCTTGCACATCTCATATCCTTTCATCTGTTACTTTCACTACCCTTTCAATCAATACTTTTGCATATAATTTCTCCACAACGCATAAGAGGCTGATTCCCCGGTAGTTTTTGCAGTCCTGCTGTGGCCCTTTTCCTTTAAATAGCGGTACGATTACAGCCTTGCACTGCACCAGTCACTTGGTACTCGGCCTTTCCTCCAACACAAGTTGAAAAGGCGGTACAGCAGTAGTAGCTCTGGAGAATGTCCGATAAGAGCATCTCGCTCACAACCTGTCAAGCTTGACATGTCCCGTTGGTTTCAGCACTGTAGGTATTCTTCAGATTGACGGACACAATATGTAAGTGAATGTTTACATTACCAGATATAGAGGGCAAAATCATTAAATCCTTCTAAATTATTTTACATCACCCTTGGCCGTAAAGCGATGTTCTGCCCGCTACACATGGAGAAAATTTCACTTCCTGGCCAAGGCAAGACGAAGACGACAAACTTTAGACAAACCACGAGCGGTAATTTATAAAGCCCCAGATCAGACCGCTCTAGGTCTGTAATATACTATTACACAAAAGGCATTAAAAGTGTTCATTTTTCTTTTTTCGGCTGCCACTCTTAAAAGTAGAGTCATAAAATCCGCAACTTCAATTGTAAATATATTTTCAATTGTAAATCTACACCTATATTCCACGCAGACAAAGTCGCGGGGCATAAATAGTTGTAAATATATCCGCTCCGATGCACTTTAGAGTACTTAATTACATTTCAGACCAAAATGTGTTGATTTTGAATATCTTCATTATTACGAGTGGCCACTCAAAAAAACAAGTCTATTTCCCTTATGCAAACTTACCCAATGTCCTTATTATTCATCACACTTTTTATTATTCTACAATCCTTACATGTTTAATCTGTAAATGCAAAAGAAAAATCGTTGAAAAATGCATTAATGGCTGATTTTTCAATCGTCAGATAAATTTTATTCCTCAGATAGTGAATACAAAATTTAAATTTGATATTTGACAATTTTGTATGGGCCCTTGAAGAATTTTTATCTGACGATTGGAAAATCAGCCCTTAGGGTGAGTTGATTCAGGCCCGGTTCCGTCCGTTAAAGTCGAAGCTAACGCTAAATATTTTACTTTGGGATAAAATGACGTTTCTGTGTGGAATGACAGGTCGGCGGCCACATTTAACGACCAGGAGTCCGTCAACTATGCAATATACGAGTACATGAATCAATTTACCCTTAGTCTTTTAAATTTATTATACTTTGCTCTACTCGAGTAGGCCCGTTCCTACACATCAGATACAAAAAAATATATTATATAGGTACTTAGACTAACGATCTCCTTACATTGCGGCTTATCTAGGGAAGCTTCAAATTTTCATACAGGCTACCTAGGCAGCGCCATCTATTATCGCATTTGACATTTCAAGCGTACGCTCATTTGTATGAAGGTTGTCATTCTAGGTTTACCTTACTTTTTTTAATGCCTTTATCCACAAAATACCTCGTTTGGGCTACGAATGGTTAAAATTTGACTATTGGGCCATAGAGAATGTGTCAAATACTAACCATCCGTATATGGAGTGTGAAATGTGTCTTGGTAAGGAGCGCAATCTTATATGGCGAAACAGTTGAAAACGTGTCCAGCGGATTTGATAACCAACAAAACAAAACACACTCTCCTCACAAGCGTTTTCGCTGCGATTTCGCCTCAGCAGCGCCATCTGAAGGCACTACTGCAGACTATCCGCCTAGGTGGCTTGACTGAAGTGGTGACCGCGGAGCCCCCAATATATATCAATTTTTTCGGGGACCGCAGCGCCCCCAACCTACCCGATTTGGTGTCTACTTTTGGAACTATAGAATTTGCGCTCCTTTACTTCAACCCTCCATACATCCGTAGGCAAAACGAGAAGTTCAGGCGGCACGAAGTTCGCGGCGCTTTCATGAGATTGCGCTAAGAGAACAAAAGATTTTCTGATAAAAAAACAATGACCATTTTATTTTTAATGGCTTCACAGAAAAATCGCATGGTTTTAGCTAGGCTCTATCTCTGAATGATTCTCAAAATTATGATGTGTAAATTACTTATTCAAAGACGTGTGCGAAGCGGATTTCACACACTGGCCCCGGGAGTGGGATAGTCCAAAACATTTCTGATAAGAGGAGCCTGTCAGCGTCATAAATTGTGGTGTTAATGAACTACATATTGCACATTTTTCTTAGTAAAAATTTCTAATACTTTGGTCAAGATTAAACAGAAAACCACCACACCGCCACCACTCTTCTCATATTATCTTATCCTCAAACGTTGTCATCTTCAAACATTTCTTTCATCAAATATTGTATTATTTGAAATACATTTACGCTACTTAAAAGAAGAATTAAACATTTTTTTTATTTAGTGAACAGAATATAATAACCTATACCATACCGGTTTTGAATTTAGGTTAATGTTAAATACAATCTCCACCACTTATTCTCATCATAATTTTAACTATGGGTTGATTCGATGGACTATTCGATGAATAAATTTTATCTAAGGATTGACTTTTATTTGGAAAGCTCATTCGAACTAACCTAAGTATGCAACGCGTCTCGTTCTCGATGATAGATGACATGTAGTACTGTTAAGTATGCATAAACTTCACAACGTTTAACGATTAAAATTTGAAAAAAAAACCGACTTCAATCAAACTCCGACAGTCTGTGAAGTCGGTGTGAAGTTCACTATAAGATTGTCATAGCTTTGGGTCGGTTCACTTGGCACCCACTTTACAGGCTGTCGGAGTTTGATTGAAGTCGGTTTTAATTTTTTACAACGGGAGGTACCTAAATATCAGTAGTAGTCTTTGAAACTGATGCCAAAATCATACACGTGCTAACTTTGAGGAATTTCCTCATTTTTTTATGGATCCCATCATCAAAACAACTAAATTAAAAACCGGCCAAGTGCGTGTCGGGCCATGCACTATGTAACGCTCTGCTTTGGAACTCTCTACCTGTTGACCTTAGGCTAGCTAAATCTCTTTCAGTGTTTAAGAACAAGGTTAAGGAGTGTCACTTGTCTGAATATGTACTGCTTTTCTTTTCTTGGATAATGGATTACATATTTTAATTTATTTGGCTGTTATCTATTTATATGTAAGTTTATGTATGTTTATATATAAAAGTATTTAAGTATGTTTATTACTTTTTGTGTTTTGTTTCTTCTGCACATCTTAGTACAGAGCGCCGCCTACCAACCTAGTTTGTTTTTCTTCATCTCCACTATCCAAAGGTTGTCTGGTAGAGATCGCTATTGAGCGATAAGACCGCCTGCTGTATGCCATACCTTTTTGTGTAATTACATAATGTCTACTGTTCCTTGATTGTGTGGTGTTCAATAAAGTATATTGTATTGTATTGTATTGTATGTATAGGGTTCCGAAGTAGACGATGCCCTTAGTACCTTTCTAAGACTGCATCTTAGCTAAGCTGCGGTATGACGTGCCAGCCCGACGACGCCCCTGCCGCTCAGTAGTACTCGTATGTATAAAGGAATTTTACTTTTCCGTACCTACGCATTTTTGCATGCTTACAGTTGGTTGACTATGACCCGGAAACTTGTACAGCCTTCTTAGCTGTGATAGTTTTCCTTTCAACTACGTTATATATGCCACAGCCATGAATTTTTTCAGCTATCTGAAAACCACCATTTAGCTGCCAGGAGGGGGGGGACTCTTGACTCTACCAAAAAATAGCACTTTAAAGCTTAATATTTCACAAACGCATCGTTTATTCAAAAAATGGTTTTAACAAACCCACAATGTTTTTCCAAGACCTATTTAACGACACCCCACATCAAGCGGTACGCAAGAAAAAAAATTACATCCCCACCTTAGGAGTAGGGGAAGTACCCTAAAAAAAATATTTCAAAATTTTACTGTATCACTTTGTCGGCTTAACTAATACGAGTATATATATTCATGCCAAATTACAGCTTTCTAGAACTAAACATCTCCGAGCAATAGTGCGGACAGACGGACGAAAAAAGGAATCATCGAAATTGGTAAACAATTGACGAAATAATGCGTGGTTATACATAAAAAAATAACAAATACTTATACGCGTCGAATTGAGAACCTCCTCCGTTTTTTCGTCGGTTGAAAATATTCCCGCGCCCGGTGCTAACACCTTCCGCGCGCGTCTTTCGGTCAGCCTGTTGTTTTGTTGTGTAAAAAGGTTCTAACTTTTGATAATTTCATTCGGCAGAATATTATTGTTTAAATCGTTATATTGTGTTTCAACGATGTCAAAAAAGAGGTCACGTTCATGATCTAGGGAAAGAGACCGGGAAGATCGAAAAACTAGTAAAAAAAACTCTCGTTAATGCAGGCAGGAATAAGTTGATAAATTAACAAAATGTATGACAGAATTTATACAAAGCCAATAAAAGGAAAACAATAATACTACTGCAAGTAGGAGAAATAGAGGTGATTCTATATAAAAGTTACTAAATATGAAAGTTCTATATCTATACGAACATTATATGTTGGGCAGCTCCATACGAGCGAGCTTAGTTCTATAGAAATATAAATGTTTATTTGTTTGAACATAGGTGTACAAAAATATTGGAAATAAAATATAATGAGTACTATGTTTTACCCGAAGGTGTACAAATGTTTTTGCCTAATACATTTAATTTATATTTATGATATAGTAAAATAGCACTGTCAATTTTTTGTTCATTTCAAAAACGTTTGACGGAGTAATAATACTTTTCCAATAGCAAAGCCGTAACGTTTCTTTGAATATATTAAACTCCTGTGTTTTAAAGGTGTCGGGTAATGTATAATATATGGACGGTGCTATACCAAACCAACTTTTACGGAACAGAGCCGTTTGGCTCCGTGTTGGTAATAAATCTATACTTATACTGTTTTCGAATCGGTCGTTTTGGATATTGAAAGAATGAAGTGAACAAATGGGGATTCATTTTTACGAGTACCGGTACCTCTAATATGTATACCTGACTGTACAGTTAGAATATTTAAAAATCTAAATGCTGGAATACAACTGTCCCTCAGTTTAAGATTACACATACCTCGTGATTTATTTTGAGCCTTAAAAACGGATTTTTCATCAACAGAGTTTCCCCAGAAAATTATGCCGCGTCGAAGGTTTGATGTTACTAAGCCATGATAGGCAGTCAAGTCAAGAGGGTTTCTCTTATTTATTTATTTTTTGCATACGTCAGCTACTTTAGTTTTCCAGCTGAGTTGACTATCCAATTTTACTCCTAGGAATTTAGATTCTTCTACTTTTTTATTTCTGTGCCTTTATAATTAACGGTTATATTTTTAATTTTGGATCGTTGATAAAAGTGCATAACTCTGGTTTTGTTTTTATGATTAAGTTGTTTTTATTAAGCCACGTTATCATTTTCTCTAAAATCAAATTTATGTCATTCATGTCTCCGCATTTTACGATTGCCGTACCTACTATCATCTGCGAAAAGGACCATAGGATAGTCAATCTCTTTTGGCAAATCATTGATATATATTAGGAACAATAATGAACCCAATATGCTACCCTGAGGTACACCATACCTTATCATTATCACTTTAGCTCCGGATCTATAAGTTTCCTCTTTTTTTGCTTTTTGGACAGATTACTCTTAATACATAAATACTTAATTTTGTGTAGAAGTATTTTGTGATCGACGTAATGAAATGCCTTGATCATATTTGTATATATGGCGCAGATAAGTGCTCTCGTGTCCATATTTTTCGTTGCCAATTGAAGCATGTCCATAATTCTTTTTTTTTTCATCATTATAATATGTGTTTGTCTAGGAAAGTGTAAACTCGTTTATATAACACTTTTTCAAATAACTTTGAAAGCACTGACGTAAGAGCAATCCATACTAATATTATAAATGCGAAAGTAACTCTGTCTGTCTGTATGTTACCTCTTGACGCTTCAACTGCTAGACCGATTGAGATGAAATTTGGCATGAAGATAGTTGGGGTCCCGGAAACGACATAGGCTACTTTTCATCCCAGAAAAACTCAAAGTGACCGCGGGAACGCGATTACCGAATTCCACGCGGGCGATGTCGCAGACAGAAGCTCAGTGGTTGAAGTGTGAAGAGGTAACAGACAGACAGACAGAGTTAATTTTGCATTTACATAATTAATATGGATGATCATCTGAATTTACTACATGTATGCACTGAATAAATCTGAATCTGTGTCTACTGCATATAGAAAAGGGATAGAGATTGATTCAATTAGGAGAACAGCAGGTTGGACGTATGGATCAAGAACATTCGCACGTTTTTCTATAACAGACCTCTTACTGAACCAAATAATAAGTTCGCTATTAGTATTCTAACTAAATATACTTAAGTGTTAGAAATTATACACATATAATGTAACCTTTGTAATTGTTTTGACTCGTTCTTTGACTGTTATGATTATGAATAATCAATAATAAAAATATATATATAATGCAACTTCTTTACTTCCTTTTTGACATTTTATTGTTGTAAGAGGTTGTAAGGAGTCCTTACAACATTTTAAAAGTATTTGATTCATTGAAATATTAAAGAATATAAATACTTTTAAACAAGGCACTATCACAGACTCTAAAAATCTACATGTTACCTATCTATCTATCTTATATCTCGAGAACGAGACGCGCAGTATAATTAATTGCTTGTTGTGTTATTTTTGAGGCCGTTCCCTGACCCAGCATCGTCAAAATGCTCATGTAAGATTTTAAGAAATGTTAAAAGTTAAAAATATGAAAAAAAAAAAAATGTTAGATTTGATTATATCATCCTTACATTGACAGCTTTCGTTAAGTACACGTTTCACGAAACTTCGCTCGATACAATTTAATTCCAAAGTAACCTCTAACTCGGACCTTTAATCCAACTTTACTCCAGTTTATTATATGGAACAGTGTAAAACTAAATATATAACAGAAAAAATATCCATAATATATGCATACATTGACAGCTTTAAAAATGCCATGTTTTTAGACGGTATTTTTATAGAAATTAAAACGTGTTAAACACTAACTAAATCGGGCGTTCTGTGCGTAGCGCTTTTTTTTCACTCGTTGCACGAGTGACAGTGACGGCTGAGCTGGGCATAGGAACGGCCTTAAGGCCCGCTGGTTCGCTTTGGACCTCAAAGGAACACGCGTTGAGTAATCAATGCCTTACTCCTATCGGTGAATAAATATCTATTATTTTAATGTGAACTGTTAAGAAATACTTCATTAAGTTAGAATCTTTTTATATAAGTAAGTATATTTTTTTTATTTATATTTTCTTCCATTGAAAATAAGCGATGGAGTTAAAATAGATTTTAACAAAAGCAGAATAGAATCCTTTTCTAATCTACTTATATTATTCTACAATCCTTACGCTTTGGTCCTGCAAAATAAAAAGAAAAGTCGTTTATTAAATGTACTTCCTATCGAATACTATTACTTTCAACAGTGTCAATGACTGAACGTATATATTGTTTATTGCTTCGGGGAGAGCCCACATCGCGTCATTTATAGCTAGTCACATATAGATCAATTAATTCCAAAATGTGGTTGGTACACGTCATACCAACCACACTTTGGAATTTATTCATTTACGTGTGGCTAGCCATAACAATAAAGTCATGTGGAGTAAACGTACCTACCTACGCATTTTTTAGTAAATTTCTTCCAGAACATAGACATATATAATACCGGATGTACATATATAATATGGACCGGGTCTACGACATATGACCCCACGTTGTTGGTGCCCAATACAAGTTTGGGCACCAAGCGTGACACAGTGCTCAGCGAGACACCGGCGAGTGCGGATGTCAAACAATATAAGTAATACGCCACCCTTAAAAAATGCCGACTTGCGTGATAAAAGGCTACAGAAATCATGTAGGCAAAGTGAAAAAGTGTCATGGAAATCGTATCATTGGTGATTAACATTACCTTGTGTTTATCAATCGAAATATTTTTGTAAACAATAAATTTATGACACGAAGTCGCCATATTTACGCCATGTTACGGAGTTGCCATAGTTACGGAGACTGCTTGAGTAACCTTGTAAGGATGTCATTTTTACACATGAAGAATTTCACGTGAAATATTTAATTTGGACTTCTAAGTAAATATAAATAAACAATTATTACGTAAATAAATAAAAGTTGATTTTTTAATCATACCTATTTTATTAGAAAAAGGATATAACAGTATTCACGTCGCTTGTACTAAATAAAATGAAAAAACCAGCTACACCTCTCGTTACGTCACTACGAGGTTATAGCGCGCAAAACATTCTCGTAGTTCATGCGGTTGACCACCAGACAGCGCTGTATTTTGTTGTATGAAGAAAATGGCGACTGAATGTTCGAATAGGCCTATCCCTTAGTATAAAAATCATTGTTCCAGAATAAAAGATTTTGTTATTTGAAAAGAAAAAAATATTTTATTCTAATGTTATACCATTTGTGAAGCAAAACAAACATACAATTTGAATTCTAACAATCAATGAGGGAATTGCGGAGGAAAAGCTACCTAATTATGTACAGCTGCATACACAACTTTATTTTCACTCATTTTATAAATCCCCTAAGATGCTTCAAAATCTGTCCACTATGGCGGCAATTCGAACACGTCAGTGTCTCACATTCGATTTTCAAAAAGCATACAATAAATTCACATTCCCTCCGCGGCTTAGTAGAAGCAACACCGTAACTTTTTGCTCCGTATTCAAAAATCCAAATTAGTAGTAAAAACCGCATATTTCACATCTAAATTTATATCAACATAAAGCTAGGATCACATACTATCCAGTGTTAAACTCAGTTTTAAGGAGAAGCGAGTGTCCGAAGCAAACCACAATATTATTTCAAAAATTCGTTGGACATTAAGTATAAACCAGTCGAAGCTGCCGCTTAGCACGGTCCGGTCGCTCCCCCCGTCCCCCACCGCAACGCCGTCGTCGCCGCATGCCCGCTACCACGAGACTAGAAGCATAGACCGTACGTATCGCTAAACTGTCGCAAATCTATTTAGCGGTGGAGGGTCATCATGAATGGTTCCAGATGTCACCAATCTATAGTAGGGGTGCATCACATAGCTTGTTCCTCTAGAAATTGCAAAAAGGCATGCCACTTGTCTTGCGCTAATGCAGAACATTTTAATTCAAAACAAGCATCTGCATGGATTGTCAAGCGAGCTCAAGGAAAGGAGGAATCAACTCGGATACCACGCTTCGGTCAAACGAGAACGTTACCCTTCGAAACAAAAAAAGTAACTTGAAAAACAATCAGTCGGAGGATATCCAGTCGTTGGTTTCAGAAATTCGCTTGCTACGTAAAAGTATGGACGACATGCAAGCAGAATTTTCTAGCCGCTTTCAGAGTTTGACCGACCAACTGTTGAACTATGACCGCGGTATCGTACAGCTGGAAGAAAAAGAAAAAGAGAACGCGCCTTTCCTAAATGTCAGATGAATATGAAAAAATACTTAAACTTCGGATATTCAAATTGCCTGTCACAGCAGTGAAATCCTCTTTTGCGCAACGTTTTGAATTCTTTCTATATCCTCGAATTTATAATAAACTTATTAAGCTATACAATTTCAAGGCACTCTCTGTATTTCATGCGAAAAATTGCTACTCAACCATATGTTTCATTATCATATGAAGAATCCGAAAGCATAATAAAAGTCAAATAAACACCAATACACACGTACACTGACAAACACATAATCACCCATACACACGCACTCACACACACACACACACACACACACACACACACACACACAACACACACAGAGACAAACATACACACTTCCTTTTTCTTATGTTTAATTTGTTTTTATCTTTCCTTGTTTTTCTTACTAATTTTTGGTATTTGTTACTGAGCAAATAGAAGTCATGGAAGCCGATAACTCTTTTTGTTAACCGTACAATCGCCCCCACGGGACAGGCAACGCCTAGTGTGGGGGCCAGACATATTGTAAAATATTTGTATCTTTTATGGAAATAAAGAATTTGTATTTGTATAAATAGAGCCGACATTTGAATTTGGAACAAAGTTTCGCTCTGTCTGACTGAAGAATATAGGCGGGCATTGCTGTTCGAAGATGTTCGAAATTTGAATGCTATTAGACAATCGAATTCGATGGTCTTATACAGCTATTAGAACATTTTCACAGATAAGAAATCTGTTCTAACTATAAACAGTTTATTTTAATTCTGGTCATAATTTGCGGTTTTCGAACGCATCATAGAGGGTTTATGATATGAGTGTAGATAAACTAATAAGTAATATGCCTTGAGTATGAAAATCTATTTTAAAGAAATAAGTAACAAATCCGTGCAAAGGCAATATTGTCGTGTAAGTTTGCATAGCATTGTGCGATAAAACCAATGACATATTACTCTCACTTGGTGGACGCGAACTATGCGCGGCAGGTCTCGACGGTGTCATGCTTGGCATTCGCACGATGATCACTGCGGACACTTATTTGCCGCGTAAGTTTACCCGACATGACTCTACAATTACTCAATACAGTATTATTTTTTCAACACCATACATGAAAAAAGGTACAAATAATGTAAATGGTCACTAACAAAACATCAGAGATATGGTATACAGCAGGCTGTCATCCCATCTTGTTGGAGACCTACCGACAGCTCGGCTCCCGTTTCGCGGACGCCATTCGAGAACTTCTTTGGCTCCATCAGCCATATGATACTTACTAGCTTCTGCCCGCGACTTCGCCCGCGTGGAATTCGGTTATCGCGTTCCCGCGGGAACTATACGTTTTTCCAGGATAAAAAGTAGCCTATGTGTTATTCTGATCTATAAGCTACATTACTGTAAAGTTTCATTAAAATCCGTTTAGTAGTTTTTGCGTGAAAGAGGAACAAACATCCATCCATACATCCATCCAAACAAACTTTCGCCTTTATAATATTAGTAAGGATATTACGGCATATTGATATATATTTTGGCATCTTGCCAGCCATTTGCGATCCAACAAAGGGTGTTCTTTTTAGACGTCACTTTGTAAGTAATTCTAGTGATAATACTATCAGAGCTATGTAAATGACTCTCTTCGGCTCACCTGATGGAAATTTAGTATGGTAATGTGTATTGTTATCTACAAATAAGGGGTTACTGTAAGTTTACAGTTATAAATCATACTATTTAAAGTATAAGTATGAATTAGTGAATAACTCACGCTGGCCCACCTGATGGAAGTGTTAGTAAAATCACGTGTCCTTTGAAGAACAATCAACAACACCCATATTATTTTATTATCCATCAATGTTTCACTTTTAGAACACCCCATATTGAAGGACTCGGCGGCCATGATGACAAAATATATATATTATAAGGCATCTTTCGTAGTGTGTGGTGCTATACTGTAATATATAATTTGGTATATAATTATATATTATCCTCTTAAAGGTCGCGTTAGGTCCGCCCTGGGCTCGGTGCTTACCTTGTTGTCCTGTAAACACATAAAGTCATTCAAAAAGAACAAAATGCATTTAGTCATTTAAAGGGTAGGTATATCCGGGTAAGCAAGTTCGAAGTGCCCTAGAAAAAAAAATCCTTTTACCGGATTATTAACCTTAATTATGTATGTACTTATTATACCTATATTATAACAACCACAATCAGAGCAGGTAGCTAAATCCATACTAATATTATAAATGTAAAAGTAACTCCGTCAGTCCGTCTGTTACGTCTTCACGTTTAAACCGCTGGATCGATTTAGGGGTGAATGAATATCAGATTTCATGTTTTGCACTTGTCCACCTATGTTAACTTCATGAAAATTAAACTGTAAGAGTCGGGTTTTTTTTTGGGTAAAGATCTTACTGGGAAGCAACATTGCCATCAAAAAAGGCAATGAATAATAATTCAGAAGTTATCAAAAAAAACAAAAAAACTTCAAACATCTCTTTGGCGCGTCCACCACAGTGTCATTTTTTTTAAACATTTATAATTTTATTCTTTATTCCGAAATTGACGTCTCCAATAGTGTTTCCTGTATTTAGAAATGTTTAATAATACAAAACTCAAATAGAATATTTTTTGTAATTGTCTGGTCAAAAGTTATTGTAAAATTAATTTTATCCTACCCAAAAACACCTCATTTCTTTGGCGTACTTGAACAGTCTCGCATTTTGTTATCATTTTACCTAGACTAAAAACGTTAATGATGAAACGTTGATGATTAATGATGTGTAAATAAGAATGTACATAATTACTCGCTTTTTTTGGTTTAAATGATAACCAAAAAATATCAAACATTTTCTTGAGCCTTACAAGATATTTTTATTTCATTACTTATATTACACGGTGGTTGTAAAAAAAAAACTTGATTTTTTGTTGATTTTATGTTATAAATACATGATATTATTCAGAGTTTAAAACTAAGATGGAAAATATATTTTAATAACACTGTTAAATCTGTGGTATCATAAAAAAGACCAACATTACGTAGATTTTTGTGAAACAAATTTAATACGGGTATAAATATGATCTCAAATTTAGAGACTAACTTAACAAAAACCTTGACAAAAATCGATGCTTGCGATTTAAATGCTGTTTTTTTATTTTCTGGTTATCTTTTATACCCCATCTATTTTTTTGGCGCATTTCTCTAATATATTTGACAAAATATTGTTTATTTTCTAATTTTATTGGCATATTTTCTAATTTCTTTGGACCTATTCTAATTTCTTTGGCAATCAAATTTTCAAACTGCTAAAACCTAAAAAGTATTGGAGCTATTTTTGGCACAATAAGATATATTTTATTGAATTTAAGTCTTTTACAGGGTATGTTGTCCGAAATACTCGAAATATTGAAAAAAAAAATGCGCCATAGAAATGAGAAATTTTCAAACGAAATCTGATATTCACCCTTAGATGAAATATCGTATGGAGATTACCTGCTTGGATAATCGAATTCCAAGCGGGCGAAGTCTCGGGCAGAAGCTAGTTATTATAATTAGATGAGCAAGTATACAAAGCCAATTAAACATTTTCACTCATACAAACGGAGCATATCGCATCATCCTACGAATAGGGGCGCATACAATAGTAAATCCCATTGACCTATAATAAGTAATAACATATGGACGAACAGTGCCTAACAGAATATGTCAAAATATATGAAGCAAACTGACATTAGAAAATACGTTCCGATATGCTAAATAACGCCTCTTTATAACGAAGGCCAATTAAACGGACTGTTCGGGCACCCGTTTTGACGGGGCTATTTGCCTCCGGCTTTCTTATAATATAATAGATCAATGGTAAATCCACAGACTAATCAGTTAAAATTTCGAAGTGGATACCGAAGTTTTTTTTATTTATTTATTCAGGCACAAATTTCCTCCTATACATAAGTTCATGTTTTAGGCGAGGTAAGGTCGCAAGCACTTGCGTGTCTGTTTTGACAGAAACATTTCTTTTCTCTTGGTAGTTTCAGAATTCTTATAGGTAGACCCTCTTACCCGATGAATACGGTAGTGTATTTCATAGATTATGAATTTTATGACTTTACAACATAGGTACCTATTACGACGTGTAACACAACCCACTAAAAACCCCAACCCCAAACGATTTGTATTATTCTGAATTATCCTCATGTGTTTTTTTAATTCGCTAATTATTGCAAAAGTTATTCACATGTTTATTTTTTGTCACAATTCTACTTGATTAGTAACTCTACATTACTGCACACGTTGTGTACAAGTTTTTTCCTCTGTGCCATGTCCTTTAATTTTGTCGCAGTGCCAACTTTTAAGATGAACTAATTCGAATGTCATTGCTATTGAAAACTTAGCAATGGAAATGATACAGGGATTCTGACATTGACAAATCAGAATGGCAACTTTATACAGCGAAAAATATGGAGTGTGGAATGTGTCTTGGTAAGGAGCGCCATCTTATATGGCGAAACAGTCTCCAGCGGATTTGATAAGCAACTAAACAAAAAACTCTCCTCACAACCATTTTCTCTGCGTTTTCGCCTCAGCAGCGCCATCTGAAGGCGCTACTGGAGACTATCCGCCTAGGTGACTTGACTGGAGTGGCGACCGCAGCGCCCCCAATCTACCCGATTTGGTGTCCACTTTTGAAACTATAAAGATTTCGCTCCTTTACTTCAACCCTCCATAGCGAAAAAGAAAACCGTCAAAAACATCATCATAGTCTAAGAAAACAAGGTCTGCCGATCCGGGTGACGTGTCACTTTTTTTTTAAATTAAAAGCAAGCGTTTGACCACGATCTCACCTGATGATAAGTGACGATGCGGTCGAGGGTGATACATGCTTACTTAGATAGTAGGTACCTGTTCACTCTCGACTTGAAAAGATCCAAGTTATAACTATCGGGGAAGCGACCGGCCGGTAGAGAATTCCACTCCTTAGCTGTCCGCATGATGAAGCATGAATCGAAGCGCTTCGTGCGCGCTGGAGGAATATCTACAACATAAGGATGAAATCCAAGAGCACGCCTAGTCCCGTAGTGACGAAATGGGGATGGTGGAATAAAATACCGATAAGCAGGCAACTTTACATCGGTGATCGAGACTCTGCAATTTATTTTCCACCAGCTTCGACTCACCAATGAGCTTCCTGGCACGCCAGTCAATTGCTTCAAGGGTAGCTAACTGGTACTTAGTGGATCCATCCCATTGGTGGCAGCAGTACTCCATGCACGTACGGATCTGCGCTTGATATAATTGGAGAAGCTGCTCCGGTGCGAAGTACCGCCTAACCTTTGAGAGAATCCCAAGTTTCTTGGCTGCAGTTTCAGCTACCCACCCTTACGTCAAAGTCGAGTTGCCAATTCATTGCATTAAAACAAAAATGAAGGAAATATTTGTTGCCGTTATAATGCAAAATGAATTATTTACGCATTACAATGAAATTGTCATTTACTTGTTTAAACACAAAATGGGACAAGTTAAAAACAAATGAACGTAATAATTTAATGAAACACTCTTAGGATACATGGGGGTCGGGGATTATTTAATACACCACTTGCAACACACAGCAGTGCGAGTGATGTAAGTAAGGGTGACACCCACACTACTACAGAATACTTACCGGACTGTCATACCTGGCGAAGTATATTATTTTATCATGACCCAGTATTACATTTTATTTCTGGTATAATCTTCGTGCCTCTTTACCAATAATGCTATTAAACCACGGCAAGAGTTGCATATGGAACCATAAAAATACGACCTAGGTACCTTAAAATATAGTGCAATCGATTCTACTCTTGATTCTGAACAAACTGTTTTAAGGTTTTTAGTGGGTCATGTTACACGCTGTATACATGTAGATGCTTATCTCATGCCTGTTTCCCGCTGGGCCAGGCAGAGCCCACAAAACGCCACTTGCTTCTGTCCAAGCATATTTCCCTCGCTTCCTCCACATTCATATTTCGCTAAATTTCAATATCACAGGTAAATCCACTATTTATAAAAAAAACTTACTTGAATCTAGTTGAACAAATACAAGGTTGAATTATTTTTTAATTTTCATAATTGTTCAATATGTCTTATATTATTTTTATGTTAATATGGTGTAAAATTTAGAATAGAGGTCAACAGTTTTTATTGTTTCGAATTAACACTGCTCACTCCTGCTCCATCATGATGTCCATTTATGATGGGTCACTTGATATTTTTTATTACCATCGACCATCATAATTTGATACCTCAAAACGCAAACGCCAGTGAGACGTTTTGTCAAATGCAACTTACACTAGGCCCTCTGATGTACTTTTTACTTCCATGAGCGTGTCCGTCAGAATATTCATTCGTTGACTGTTTTTTGTACTTTTATGTTATCGTGCCTAAATAAAGTATTTCTCCAAGTACGCGTGCTTCTTGTAGGACTCATCCAAGTAAACAATAATTAAATGGGCATAAATTAAAACACTTACATTTTTCTGGATTAATAAATAAATGGAATAATTAACTATCATTGAAACAAGTAACCGCAGGGATAATATTAAAATTGTAACGATAAATATGTCTTACACTTTATCATCGACAGTACTAAGGTCATTGCTTCACCCAGTCGTTTACCGGACGATACAGTAGGTACCCTTGATTTAAAGCTCATATACCTAAGTAACATAGAGAAAAACCTACCTGTCTATTTTTTATGTTCTTACATTATTCATTTTCAACTTCTAATGTCTTTCTGTTAAAATTGGAACGCAGCTTATAATCCAGTAAAAATCCAGTATAATCCAGTAAAAAAAAAAAACATCAGCGTGTGCGTCAAATCCGGTAGTCCTGTTTTTTACAGGCTTGTTTATGATGTTTGTTCACAAACTTGAATTATACATCTGGCCAAGATCATAAAAAAAACCTGCAAAAAATCCGAACTACCGGATTTCGCGCATACGACTCCATACTTTCAAAAGACAAGGTAACTGGATTTTATTGGTACATAGTATAAATTACGGTGACCAATCCTTGAAGGAGTAATACATACAAATCTTAAATTAACACTTACTTGTTTCTGGATGAACAAATAAAATATATGTTTATTATTCAAACAAGTAAAAGCATAAAACTACCTACATACTAAATATATGTATAATATGAATAATGAGTTTTTTATGAATTTTATGTAAGTACCTAAACCGCCACCACCACTCTTCTAATTATCATACTCAAACGTAGGTAATTCACTTGAATAATTATACACGGTGTTATCATCACTAAGTATACCGAATAATTTTAAAGTCAGAATTTTACCGATATAAAATTTATGGGCATTATCATGAAAAACAACAAGCGTTAAACATAACATGAAAAGCTCTTGACATTCAAAAGCATAATATTATACATGATAAATAACGTTGGACATAATGACGACATGGCGTCTAGGTATAAATATCGACAGAGATACTTGTTTATTATTCAAAAGCTAATTAATTAAGGCATTAAGATTTAAAGTCTGTTTATACCCAACAAACAAAGTACCGTCAGGATGATAGTAGGTTAGGTTAGAACATGAACCTCGAAGTAGGTTAGGTTATAATATGGTAAAGTAATAGATACAAAGTGCCGCCAGGAAAGAAGGTTAGTTTAGGTCCGAACATGAGCCCCCGGAGAAACAAAATGCTGCGAGGAAAGTAGGTTAGGTCTTACTAACCATTTTATTTTTGCCTGGAAACTGATTGGAAAAAAAAAACTGTTATCATTATCGGGATTCCCATTCTGTTATAGAAATTGGGATCCTAGTCGAGATCGGCAATACATTGGCATCGCATAGGGGTGACGTACTCCTTCCATTACGTGGACCGTCTGCCTTTAGTTAATCTACAGAATAAAAAGAAATTACCTAGATTCAAGCTAGAGATAAAGTACGATAACATGTGACCCGCCCCTCCAAATTACTTCTTCTTCGCCTCCCTAGATTTTCTTCACGTGGCCCGGTTTAAGTCTCTCCTTGTCAAAAAGGTCCTCTGACCATGACATCAGACCAGCGTGCTGGTGGTCTGCCGAAGTTTTGGAGCGCGGTCTCCAAGCGAAAACACGATTGCTCCATCTATCTTCTTTTTGTCGACCACTAAAATTGTCCGATGCAGTAGCCAATGTCTATTACCTCGTATTTAGGTAGTGACATACAACTTACGAAAGAATGTTTATGTAGTTATTTGTTGTCGTTTGACGACTGTCTCAGCTCGCACACATGCCTTTGCAGCCTTGATGGTGCTTTGTAAATACTTTCACAGATAGTATAAAATTATTGAAGCATTTTGAATTTTCGAGTCGCGAGACATGTTATCGTATTAAAAAAATCAATTCAAAATTCAATCATTTATTTAGCAAATTGGCCACATAGGGACACTTTTCCACATCACAGAAAGAATTTACCATATATTACATATGTTTATGTCACTCAAGGTGTAAACAGTTTTGATACCGTGTTGCAAACTTTGCTTTTCACTCTTCCTACTCGTATGCGATTGAAAAACACAAAAATAAAAACATGTTTTCGCCTCATATATCTATCTATCATAACATTCATAACGGAAGTCGTTTTGTTTTTACGAGTCTCTGTCAACTACTACATTGTACCTATATTCTGTCTCGCTCGTGTACGTTGCGTTTATAAAGTATGTTAGTAACTTAAGGTAAATCAAGAAATTAAATCATCTTATTGTAGTTTAATGTTTTATTTTGTTTATAATTATGTCAGAGATTGCGATAAGTAACATCTTACATAAGTACGAATAAAAGCTCGGTTTTTGAACGTGCCTTCGTGAACACGCTACTGAAACTTGAGGAAACATCACAGCAGGAACCAAAATCGTACTTTGCTCCTTGTTAGCGGGCCAGAAAAGAAAACTTATATAAAATGAAAAATCCGTTGCTCGCGACTTCGTCCCGCTTAGACTTGGCATTTGCATACTCGATGGTAATATAAATATAGATGGTTATAAGTATTGAAATAATTGTTTTGACCCCTTTCCCGTGGAAATATCGGAAAAAACAGTAGGTGTCCTATGTTAAATGTGTGTAAGTTGCAGTGTGTTCTAGCTACAAATTCAATGTACAGTCGAGTTCATTAATATGTGTACACTTTTGGACCTTATTACTACGTGGTAAGGTGCAAAAGTGTGTATATATTGGCGAACTCGACTGTACATAATGACGATGCAAAAGTGATTGTAAAATCCTACTTGAATAAATGTTTATTTATTTATCTTTATCTTAGTTATGAAAATCGAACCACCTTAAAGTTGTGCAACATAGGTATTGCGAATTTGCGATTAGATAGGGTGTTAGAGACGCAACTTACATGGTGATCGGCACTATGCAATATTGACATATCGTAGGTACGTAATAGTTCATTACAGACCTAGGGTGGTGAATTCGTAAATGTCCCAGATCGCAGGTTTCTGTGTTTCCATAAATATGCGATCTGGGGCTTTACGAATTACCGCCTGTGATTTGTCAAAAGTTTTACGTCTTGCCTTGGAGAAGAAGTGAGATTTTTTCTCCGCGTAGCGGGCAGAAAATCCCACTTTACGGCCTAGGGTGATGTAAAACAGTATTCTTTACTGTCTTGTCATCCTGCAGCCCAGGGGCCGTTCAAGTATTACGTAAGCACCAAGGGGGGGTGGGGGGGTCACTGTTTTGCTTATTTTGGATGACATGGGGGGTAGGGGGGTCTAGATGATGATTACGTCATCGTTAGTTATTTACTTTTTTACACGAATGGCAACCCTCACATTGTCTATGCGTGAAAACGAAATGCATTTTCGGGGATTCCCGCAAATAATGCATATGTTTAGGCACTCGCTTTGAGAACCGATTAGAGGAATTACCGCGCATTAGGGAAATTACCGCTCTATTATATTATATTATTTCTGATTATAATATTTTTGTCCCTTACTCTATGTGTATCAGTTAAACCTAATCTTTCCATGGATTTTCCTATTTTTAAAATGACAATATAAAAAAACATTTATAACTAAAAATGTTTACGTAAGCATAGGGGGAAGGGGTAAGAGCTTTGCTTACTTTTGATGACAAGGGGGGCGGGGGGGTAAAAAATGGTAAGAAATCTGCTTACGTAATACTTGAACGGCCCCAGCCCCTTACCGTAGGTATACAAAAAAAGAAAATGCAATTAGGCCAGTATTTACTCTGCTAAAGCGTCTTTAAAGAATTAAGTAAGTACCTACTTCGGTAGAGATAATGTACTAGGTATAGGAAGTCCCACGCCTCCATTTTTCAAAACGCTTTAATTACGAGGGTTCCCTGCTCAAACCCGATAAGTCGCCGTAAGAAAACAATAAAATTTAAATTGATCATAGAACATAGGAAGTTCACAATTGTAAAACAAAGTATCTGGACTTATTGGGTTTGAGCAGGGAACACTTTATTTTATTTTTTCATTTATTCAAAATGCACCACCAACATAACACTCACAACGCATAGTTGATGGCTCTCTCAGCACGTACACATACGTTGAGCTTGTTGGTGGTGCTTTTCAAAAACTTTGAAGCGTTTTGAATTGTGGAGGCGCAGGGCTTCCTATAATAGATTATGTCTATACAGCGACGCTTTCTTATGCTACCTATTTCATTACAGTGGCGGAACTTAGTGCATCTGCATATCACTAGTCGTAGTGCGTAGTTAGTGTATCTGCTGATTAGTGCATAATTATGTATCTACATATAACTCAATTCTCAAGTACATTTTTTACAGTTTAAAATTATATAAAGATAAACGTCAGCTATAGACCTTTCTTCTCTAAATGAAACTAAAGTTATAAATACTTATCCAGATGTGAAACCACGAGTTGACCAGTATCAACTATGATCGCACGAGATACCACGGGTCGAGTCACTTACGGAGATTATCACTTAAAATCGTACTTAGAAGGGTGCTAGAGCTACATCGTAATAGATAGGTGAAGTCACGGACCACGACGGTCCTTTCTTTCTTTTCCTAATACCTATCCACGACGTTTTCCTTTCGGATATTAAAAACAATCCATATTATTATGTTTCCTCGAGATGCAAAGTAGATCATATACCTCTTTCGTCGTCAGGATTCAAAATAAATCCGCAGTCCGTCCAAAAACAAATCTTCAACAATCAATCAAGAAATGCTTATATAGATTAATTGGCATTGGCGTCTGTTTAACGAAGTTATTTCCTTATATATATATTGAATACATTTTACGACCTCATCGTCCGAGCCCTGCTTGTTTCTCTCCCTACATTCGGATTACTTACGTTCCTTCCATAGCACTGTTCCATGCTTATCTGAAATAAGGCAAATAACGTTATACTACGAAAATATGATATAGGTGGCACTTTTAGATTGGTGATTATGTGAAAGTCTGAAACTGTAAGACATACGAAGATCTCTTCCTAGGAACCATATCAACGATTTTAGTATCAAGAACTGCATTCATACATTTGAAAAAAAAACTTGTACTCAACTCGGGAATCGAACCAGAACGTTTTGAAAAATAAAACCAACACTGAGTAAGTATTTCTATTTAGATGTCGATTTAATTCGAACGATTGTATAGTATAGGTCTTCCAGTAAATGTTACTATGAAACATGATACCTATCTTAAATTAATAAAATGCATTGTTTTGATATCCTTTAATTTATTTTAGTAAGTTTTCGAAAAAGCAAATTTTATTATATGCCAATGCTATATAATAATGCTAAATAAAAATGTTAAAATAATAATTAATTAATTTAAAGCAGTGTATGTAACAAGTTGTGATATCAGCAAACAACCATAGAGGCAATTTTACGCACCTAAACCATCATAACCTAAACGAGTTGAATGTTGTATTGAACAAAACGTGTATTGTCAAAATCTTGGAGTGTGAATGAATAAGAGCGAATAAGAATTAATGGCATTATCGACTTTAGAAGAAGAAGAATCGGAGCGGAATATTTAGGAATGAAATTGACATGTAAAGCTAGACTGTAAAATGTTAATTTTTTGGCAAATAACTAAATATTTAACACTTACCGCCGTACCACATAATTTTTGAATGATCTTCAAGGTATCTTTCAATTTGACCTATAACAAATTAAAACTGCTTATGATAATGGTGTTGGTAAAATATATTCAGTTTTAACATACACTGAAATGAAAACGGGTCACTTTGTATGGAAAATCCATAAGTACAAAGTGACCCATTTTCATTGATGTTGAGTGTAGATTATGTAAATGTTTCATACACAGAACATAAAAACATTGGTCTTTCCTGTGGATAACGGCTTGACACAAATGTGTCACACATGTGTTTACCGGGAAAACCGGGAATTACCTAAACATGAAAGTACACGATATGAAAAGTCAAGCGAGATCAAATATATTATGCCGGTGCACGATACGGAAGGTACCTCCGACTTGGCAGTTCATTTGAAATCCAACCGAACAGTGGAAAGGGGGAACCTATGTGAACAGATAAAAATGCCAAGTGATAATTTACCCATCCACCGAAAATAAATATGGGACCTTTATTTCAATAGGTAAAAAAATTACAATTTGGTAAAGAATGCTTTTATCATTATCAGTTACTTACTTAGTTTCGTAATTTAAGATGCCGAAATTTTAAAATGTAATATACTTTGATTTATGTAATTCTATGTTTTAAAATAGGCTATTCTACCTCGCCAACTAGGTATAGTTATTTGACTACTGTTTATTTTAAAGTGAAGCATTCAAATTTTTATTCTGGTTTTAAGCAATGGCGTTCTCGAGTCCCCTCGAGAACCCTCTCGTGGTGAGAGGAGGCTGTGCCCAGCAGTGGGACGCTAATAGGCTGTAGTAGTAGTAGTTCTCGAGTCGCTTGTATTGTGCCTACAACTCGATATTGAGCCACCATTTACTTACTTATTTACTTTTGATTGCATAAACAGCATACAAAAGGTGGACTTAATGCTACAAGCATTTTCTACCAGTCAACCTTGGGGCGACGCAGAGAACACGTTGCACAGGGTGCAGAGATGTACCTTTCCGGAATAAAGAATTTCATGATTATACTCACGTCTATTGTCATTTGGGAGAACTGAAACAGGTACATTGCAGAATGAAAACATCACTCGGACGGCGTAAAATTAATCGTCCGCATGCAGTTCGGTTATAGCGTTACAGCGGGAACTATGCGTTTTTCCGGGAAAAAGAGTAACCTTTATGTTGACCAGTGACGCGACTTCTTCTACAGACTTATTATTAGTATAGTTGTAGGTAATAAGCAGCGATTGCCTTGTGGTTAGCTAAGCCGCATCTCATGCAGAGGTTCGGGGATTTAATTAATCCAATCCGCAACTCTAATTATACTTGTGAGCTGGCAAAGGGAAAAATGATAATTAAGCCTCAAGTTTGTATTACCTGCGTGTATTTGCGATATAAATAATAAAGTATGCGTGGACTCCCACAATCTGTACCGCGGGCCCGTGGGGTCTATTATCCGACCCCATAGGAAAAGATGCAATATAATTGTGGGAAATAAACAAGTAGATTAGGTACAGTCAGGCTGACATTACCAGATAAGTATTTATTATTTTATTGAAAATTAATAAATCACACAGAAATAAAAAACTTAAAACTAAATCATTTTCCCGCAAAACTACTTGTATGCAGTTTGTCTGCAGGCAAGAAAATATACATATAGAGTCTTCAATTTGACATTCCTTAATTTTAATATTACCTATTTACTACTATTATTATAATATTATGTTATATATTGTAATTACATAATATATTATTATTATTATATTATTTTAGCTATTTATAACTTAGATAACAGATACTTTTTAAGTTTATTTTTAAATCTAATTGTTCAGGCTGTTATCTACCACTCTTATTAAAACCGCAGCGAACTGCGGTAAGGAGGCTTTGGGTTCTTTACAAATTATGGTTGATTGTAAAAAATTGAGTACCTCTAAAAATGATGAATGCCCGTTTTCCAAGAAAGAGTTGTAAATTTGTAGTCCAGCCTGAAAAGTGCAAATACACAGTTATGTTAATAACTAGCCGATGCCCGCGACTTCGTCCCGCGTAAACTTAAAATTTGCGTACCCGATGATACTGTACACATAGATGGTTATAGTTATAGAAGTATTGGAAAATGTTTGACATGTGGAAAACCCGTTCCCGCGGAAATATCGGGATAAAACGTCCTATGGTCTCATATTCCCAGGGTCTCAAACTATCACCATACCAAATTTCATTCGAATCGGTCCAAATCTTACGACGTGAAGGAAGGACAAACAAACAAACAAACACATTTTCATATTTATAATATTAGTATAGATCACAATATGTATATACATATTTATGTATCTAATATGTCAGATATTATGTTGGATAATATTTATTTCAGTACATATTGTAGCGGTTGTAACGTTACAATCTGTACTAAAATAAATATTATCCAACATAATATCCGAAATATTTATAATCTAATAAGACCCAACTCTCAATCAGTTACTTGCTGAATTTGACCATTCTAGACTTTTACTCATCTTTATTTGTCATATAATGCAACAGTTTTGAATCACTTGCCATGTGAAACAGTTGTCTTGTCTGAAATAATACAAAAACAAACAGTATGACGAATAGAACTGAAAGAAAACTAGATGTAGGGTCCTCGACAAGTGGTTGACGAATAAGTATACAAATTAAAGTTCATTGGCGTATAATTTAATATTTTGTAATTTATTATCTGGTCTGTGTACGTAGAAATCTGTTTTAATTATGATTCTCGAGAATAAGCGAGGATCGACCTGACAAAGTATTTCCTAAGTAGGTAGATATTTCAATCAATATTTATATAACCTTACTAATAATCGAATCATAATGGAACTTGTATTCTCGGATTTCAATAAATCACTCATCAAATCATATGAAATAGTACATTACAGACCTAGGGTGGTGAATTCGTAAATGTCCCAGATCGCAGGTTTCTGTGGCCCGAACCGAAGGTGAGGGTCATAAATATGCGATCTGGGGCTTTACGAATTACCGCCCGTGGTTTGTCAAAAGTTTTACTTACGTCTTGCCTTGGCCAAGAAGTGAGATTTTCTCTTCGCGTAGCGGGCAGAAAATCCCACTTTACGGCCAAGGGTGACGTAATAGTACATTACAGACCTAGGGTGGTGAATTCGTAAATGTCCCAGATCGCAGGTTTCTGTGACCCGAACCGAAGGTGAGGGCCATAAATATGCGATCTGGGGCTTTACGAATTACTGCCCGTGGTTTGTCAAATGTTTTACGTCTTGCCTTGGCCAGGAAGTGAGATTTTTTTCTCCGCGTAGCGGGCAGAAAATCCCACTTTATGGCCAAGGGTGATGTAAATAATATTTAATGTTTATAAGAATATTAGATAAAATCCCTACGGTTTCTATTTCGGTACACGGAAATAGTCAACGAATGGAACTATCCTCGCGAGTTTTTCGCATTTGTTAGGTTTTTGCTCCTGATTTCTCTTAACAGTATTAATTTTCTTACTTTATCGTATCATTAAAAAACTTTTTTTTTTCAATAAGTACCTATGTAAAATAAGTCAAGAGGTACCTGAGTTGAACTGCTTTTGACACCACCTTTATTCTAAAATATTGAAAAATACATGTGTATATAACTTGTAAGTAAGGGCCATAAGGACACTATTTATATAAAAAAAGTCGGGGGTTTGATCTCGGCTCGCACCTCTAAGTTTATATGTATGTGCAAAATTCAATTTGAATTTACCACGAAGCTTTTCGTTGAAGGTAAACATCGAGAGGAAACCTGCACGCATCTGCAAAGTAATTCAAAAATGTGTGTGAAGTCCCCAATCCGCACTGGGCCTGCGTGGGGACTAGCCCAAATCTTCTCGTGATAAGAAGAGGCCTGTGCCCAGCAGTGGGACACAAGTAGGCTGTAGTGGTAAACGCACATTTTATGTTTTTTTTTCAACGTCATAATCCGTTGTTTGCTCCTTTGAAAGAAATTTCATCCAATTTATCAACATTGATGTCTGTGCTGCTGGAAAACTAAAAAAAAATTCTAGTACACTTTTAGAGAAAAAATACTTTTCATTTCAGCTAGGCTAATGTGGCAGTCTTCATAGTCTGCAGCATGCATACCTACTGTAAACGACGCGCTCGTATTAGTTCCCTTAATTATTATCGGTTAATCAGTCTGCATGCATCGAGCGGCATCGCCGCACGTCGCCTACCGTTAGCGGGTGTAATTCGCGTCTTTAGTCGTATAAGTAACAAAGTGGTCTTCGAACCGGACCTTAATGTTCACCACACCTCCACCTAATATGATAAAGACTCGAAGTGCTGTGCGTAAGGAAAAGGCAGGAATGGAAGAAGTAGCCTCGTGTAGCAGTAAAATTGCCCAACAAAGTGAGCACGCCGAGGAAGTGCACAAGATGGCGGGCGATTTATGCGAAGCGGCGGGCAGCGGTATCAAAGGGGAATTGTTGCCTCAGCGTATTCTACGTTCAACATCACCTTCCAAGTCCAAGAAATCCGCGGCATCTACCATTTTAGCCCGTAAAAAACGACTTATGCTAGAAGCCGAAAAACAAAAGGCGGCAATAAGGATGCAACTTATAGATAAAGAGCTAGAGGCAGACCTAGCCGACTTAGATGATGAAGAAAAATACAGTTCACACGGTAGTGAAGTTGATGCGAATCGTCGTAACGTCGTTGACTGGATGGAACGCAGCACGCACGATCTGGAAAAGCAGCAGGAAGCCCCCAATTATGGACCGCATACGGGCCCCCTGCACACGCCAGCGGAGCCCGCCGCTGGCACCTCTGATGGTACTGTCCAGATGCTCGCAGCTGCGGTGAGGAACCTGACCACCGCAACCGTCCAGAACAAGTCGAACGCCAGCCTCTTAAGCCGCATATGTACGCCCCGAGATCTACCTGATTTTTCCGGCGATCCGCTTGAGTGGCTACAGTTTCGTAAAGCGTACGAGGAGTCGACAGAGGTGTGCAACTTCAGTCCAAGAGAAAATTTGTGGAGATTACGCAAGTGTCTTCGCGGGCCAGCAAAGGAAGCTGTATCAGCCTTGTTAATTAGTGCCTCCTCTCCCGAGCGCATAATGTCTACGCTAGAACTTCGCTTCGGAGACCCAGATTGCATTCTTAACAGGCTCGTGCAAGACATCAAGAAACTTCACCCTATCTCGCAAGAGTACCAGAAAGATATTGTGCCTTTTTCTGTGAAGGTCCAGAACTTCGTCGAGGCCGTGCGAGTGGTGGGGCGGGAGGAGTACGCGCAAGGAATGAGTATATTTTCCTTAATTCTATCCAAACTTCCTACAGTACTCGTTTCCAAATGGTCTGATTATAGCTATCCATTGATCAAATCAAAAGATAAGTCACGCCTAGATATTTTATCCGAATTTTTAAGCATGGAAGCTATTAAAATAACCACCACCGCTAATATACATTCCTTAAGTTATCGAGCCGAACAACCTACAAATTATAAACATAAACAGCATGAAAGTACTGTTAGACCGCAACCTGTTTTACTTCAATCTGAACCGATTCAACCGATCACTGATAACAAGTGTCAGTTTTGTCGCACAGTGCCACGCCATAAATTACCTCAATGTAAACAATTCAAGCGCGCATTACGTAAGGTACGGTGGATGCATGTTAAACGCCATGGATTATGTTTTAAATGCCTAGATGCATGCCACGAAAGAGAAACATGTCCAGCCCCAATGTGCGACAAGGATAGTTGCGGACAACCGCATCACAGATTGCTTCATTATCCTTACAATGGGAACAATAGGGACCGAGCGGGCGAGCCAGCAGCTGAGCGACACGAGCCATCGCCTGACGTCACACCCGCGGCCGAGACCGTGGCCCACGTGAGCGCGCCTAGCAACAGAGTGCTGCTTCAAGTTGTACCTATTCGCATTCGTTCGACGGACGGCGCAGTCATCGAGAGCAGCGCACTTCTGGATGGAGGCTCCACCTTAACCCTGATCAGCGCCGGGTTGGCGGCGCGGGCAGGGCTGCGCGGCCGCCGGGAGCCTGTGCGCGTGTGCGGCCCATGGAGTGATAACGAAATCGTGTGTGACAGTGCTATTGTCGATCTTGAACTCTCCGGTATAGACAATAAGGTTCATTCTGTTAGGGCGCGTAGCGTTAGCGAGTTAAGTCTACCCGTTCAAAACCTATCTATAGTAGATTGCAATAAATACGAGTATTTAAAAGATGTTAAGGATAAATTGTGTTGCGTCGATACGAAACCCGAAATGTTAATCGGTCAAGATAACTATAATTTAATGTTACCTTTGAAAGTCGTGGTAGGGAAATCATACGAGCCGTCCGCTACACTTACCCCTCTAGGTTGGTCCATTCACGGTAACTTGCGCGTTGCGGAGCGAGCGGCGCGCGGGCGCACCG